>OV816024.1:12248925-12848925 GCA_929113105.1 Agrypnus murinus | reverse complement strand
CATACTCATGAAATAGATCTGATAAACGCGATTTTGTTCTTTTCAATTATGTAGTAGTAGTAGTAGTAGTAGATCAAGACATTGTTGAAAAGAATATTTGGCATAACAAAGCGTACAAAGCATTCAATAGGATGTTTCATGAAAAAAATGAGTATGTCTTCATGGTTATCGGAGCAGATTTCAACCTAATAATAATTGTTTAGTTATTTTGATTATTGTCTAGTTGTTTAATAATTTTAAGAAACATTGTCGTAGAATAAAAGATGTTCTATCAAGGTTATCCGAGAACAGATAGTTGTTTAGTTATTTAAGTATTATTGTTTTGTTGTTTAATAATGTTTTGAGAAAGATTGTCATAGAATAAAAAGATTAATGTTTTATATATGTGTATTATTACTATTCTCACCCAGCTGTACCATGGCATGAAAAGTGATAGCTATAACTGAGAGAGAGAGAATGAGGTAATTACCTACGAACACCTGCCTGTGATGATGATGACGTGTCAGCGACAGGATGAAACTTGTCTGCCAGCGATGACTGCTTGTTTACCGTATGCGTGTTACTGAGCATGCGCTGGATCTAGGTAAGTATAGGTGACTATATAAAGCCGACCGTTGTTAGCGTGTAGCAGTAGACAGTACGTGTGCAACAGCAGCAGCAGCAACAGCAATTACGATGATGTCAAGCAGTCCTAATTATTGTTATGATAACTGTGTGAGCGAACCCTTGGAAATAGGTAAGTTGTTGTTGTTGTTTATAAAACTTCAAGTTTATATGCTAATTTGTGTCTATTTTGTTGCTGTTGCTTGTTTAGATGAAGAAGGTTCGGATGTTGCAGATCATACATCATCATCATCAACAGCAAGTGCCGACAACGACGACGGTCAAGCGTGGAACAACGAAGTCGAAGAAACAGGTAAGTTGTTTAAAACTTTTGTGTGTGTGTTTATGCTTATATTAATCGATTATTGTATTATTATTGTTTAGCGTTCCTGTCGCAGCAGCAGCCTCTATACTACGATGATGACGCTGTAGCAGCATCAGCAAACTTTACCATCATAGATGCACCAGTAGCAGCAGCAGCAGCAGCTAAACGTGAAGTACGTGTTCAACTGCTCGGGGCTGTCCAGTATCCGTTGTATGTAACGAGACCTCCAGGGGAAAAAGAAAACTACGATCATATACACAACATCCAAGTAGGACTTATTCCGCCCGATGACGACGACGACGCCCAGGGAGAATTTGCCGTGGTAGTGAAGCTTGAGTGCGTGAATAGCATATGTGAGTATGGTGAATTGGTGTTGTCGGAGCGGGACTGGTTCGACCTGTATGATATACGAGTCGAGGCAATGTTTAAAAATTTCTTTTATGGTTGCTGCTGTTGCAACAAGGACAATAGTGTACTACATCGCGATAAACATTTGAAATTCCATCTATGTGACAATTTATACATCGAGATTATTCACAACGAGTTTTTCGGCAACAGGGTTGCCATACATGATACACAGCGGACTATAACCTTAAAAGATTACGAGTTTCAGTCTATAATGCATTTAGCACCGTTGATCAATCATCATGCTCGAACGTTACGTCACCTCGACTTTTCACGTTTCTACCACGCAAACATAGAGAACGTAGCAGAAGGTCAACTGAGACGCCATGAAGATGCCTATAAATCGCTCCCGACATCCGATTCAATTTTATTCACGTCCGAACTGTTATGCGGATACTACTCAGCTACCAGTTTAATAGACAACACAGCAGCAATTGGTGGTGGATTGAACTCGTTCATTTTATTAGAAATAATAAAACATTATCCGCAAAAGTTTATCGATGCCGTACGTACACGACTGCAATCATATCAGCAGCAGCAGCAGCAGCAGTCGGAGACGTCAACGACAACAACGTTTGCACCGTCGTATTAAGAACACCATGGCGGAAATAAACTATCTTAGAAATAGGTTGCAAAAATATTTGAACAATTTGCAAGTGTTACGCGATGATCTCAACTCATACTGTGTAATGAATAATTTGTCAAATCATATGTTACAATTGTCCATTAAATATCAAAATAAATAATATGTATAAACATTGTTGTTGTTTCATTTACTAGCACAGGGTGAAGGGTTGACTATATAAAAAGGTAGATCGTTGTCATCAGCGAGAGAGTACACGAATAAAGCCGAAGATTTCCGACGGCGAACATCCTAAGCTACAAATCCGGTAAATAGTCTTCTGTAGGTATCAAACCCCACTAAGCAGCATAATATGATTATCCAATAAAGGAATATACAAAATAAAATCCGGTCGAGCGTTCGACCGTACAATTAATACAAATAAAATACAAAATGAACACAAACGTGTTTTAATAAAGTGAGTTTTTAATTTAAAAGCTAAAAATTGTTAATGGACTACTATTACACTCACGATTTTATAGTGATATGTGTATAAATCACAGACGGCATCTTAAAACAGCTGTTTCGAGCTTTTGGTTCTCCTCAGTTAGGGCCAGCTTGTCTGTGATTTATACACATATCACTATAAAATTGTGAGTATAGTAGTCCTTCATCGACAAAATTCACTTTATTAAAACGTTTAGGTTCATTTTGTGTTTTATTTATGTTAATTTATTTTGTTTAATTAATGTTTTACTTTAAATTATATTTTGAATGCAAATGCATATAAAGAAAATTATCACCCCACTGGAAATCGAACCCTGGGCCTTCCAGCTTGTACTTCTGAGCTACTGTGTCGACTAACAGCATGTAAAGTTATTATTACCATATAAAGTTACTAGGATAATGGGCCCTACGGGCCTAAGCACTTAAGTATGATAGAAATAGCATTTATCGATTTTTTTTAAAGTAGGTCAGTATTTACATGACCTACATAAATCTCCAATCGATTCTCTATCGATAGAGCACATATTAGTACCAAATAACACTCAATAGCACTAAATAGTACGATAGAATCAGCATTTATCGATTTTTTAAAACATAACCTAATTTAAAAATTTTTAAAACATAACCTAATTTAAAAAATTTTCGGTCGTGCATTATCCTCGGCAAATTACGCGTCGAATGAGCCCAAGCCCATCTCTCCAGCCCTTATAGAACGCGAGAATGGGGCTCGGACACACATACAAATCAACTTTAGTATACAAAAAATCAACTTTATTAGTAGTAGATTTTTAAAACATAACCTAATTTAAAAATTTTTAAAACATAACCTAATTTAAAAAATTTTCGGTCGTGCATTATCCTTGGCAAATTACGCGTCGAATGTGCCCAAGCCCATCTCTCCAGCCGTTATAGAACGCGAGAATGGGGCTCGGACACACATACAAATCAACTTTAGTAGTATTGGATTACAAAAATTGATATTGAATTAACGTCAAATTGTTTTAACGATATATCCTTCTGATGGCTTTAATTCATACATTTAGAATAACCGGTCTATTACATGGAAATCTAAAAATGTTTTGTAAATTTATTTTTTCAAATTACAATCGAAGTTACAATCAAATGAAGCATTAGGTATTCAATATATTTGTAAAATTGAGGTTATGATTTACTAACATTAACAAAAAAGCAGCGGCGGAACAACACGACGTCCAAAATACATTTAAAAATGTGTCTATGACATTTAAAAAATTAAAGACACAACAAAACTGCTATTATTAATTTAAATAATTGTTCAAATTTAAGTATTAATTTTAAATAATAAACGATTATTACATTTATACGCATTTCTTAATTTTTACAACTAACAATTGTTTTCCACAAACTGTGGGCATTGTCTACTTTAGTATAGTGTGTAAAGTATAGTGTGTAACACGTACAAAAACGCCAATTTCACACTCGTGTGACTGCGGCATGAAACGAAAGCGAGTTATTTAAAAAATCTTGAGGGGGCAATTTCCTCCATCCCCCCACCGTGAATTCGCGCCTTATATTAATAATATAAAATAACCTACATTACTATCTTCTGCAGGAGAACTAGAACAAGATGGCTTATTCTTTTCCTGTTCAAATAATCTCTCACTTCACTACATTTTGATTTTATCAGTACACTTCTTGTAGCACTCTGTATGTCATGATGCGTTTTCGTTTATCAATTCTTCAACAGTCACATTTCTTAATCGATTATCAATTAACACGTATTCACTATCGTTCCAGTCTTCTCTCTTTCTCACACTGTCTAACACGTTATCATAGTTAATAGGTTTAACCAGTGGCGACATGTTATTTTGACATAAAATACACAGCTCAGAATTAGTCTGCAGCCTTGCCTTTCTTGCAGATGGAGGCAGGGATACTTGGAGACGAATTTGTGGTGGAGTAGACATTGCGTCCAAAGTTAATTTTAAACTATTTAAAGTATTAAACTGCTCGACTGACGATTATCAATCGGTTTTTATCTGAAACAAAAAGAAATTGAAATGACACGAGAGCTAACAAAATTAAAAGTGTTTTTATACAAAACACCTAAACGGTAAAGGATATCGATAAATTGCCAAGGACTTTTTTTATAGAGAATTTCCTTGTAAATAAAAAACGTTCAGTACAAAATATTGATAGGATGGCCCTATCAAGAGTTATAATCGAGAACTTTCGATGATGTCTGGGGTGGCCATCTTGGATATATGACGTCATATAGTCCCTTTGAAACAAAATCAAGGAAAGCACCTGGTGAGGCATGATTATGGAGGGTATAAGGAATGCATAAAAATTGATCCCACAATTTCATCATAAAATTTCTCACGTAGAGAATAAAAACAAATCATTTGTCCTATTTTGTACTCTGGATATATTGTGCTGGGGAAAATACTATCATTTCAAATTCAATATAAATTATTCTAATTTTCATAAAATTTTTATATTCATTTAAATGGCGTTTTGTTTCAACATGCAATTATGTATTGCAAAAGTGTAGCACAGCAATCCTAAGAATATTGTTACTAGGTAATTAGGTAGTAAAGGTAGTTATTAATGAAAATCCCATTACCCTAGAGATTGGTACACCTCGTCATCATGCAAACAGACGAATTTCAGAATGTATACTTTCGTTGCCTAGCAACAACATATTCTGAACAGCTGAAATATTTTTAATATAATATAATTTAAATATGTACAAATGTTCAGCATTCTTAAGTAGTTGAATAGAATCTTTCAAGCACAATTTGATCGAGCGTTTCATTGTAAACTACATCTTAATGAAACCAAATTAATTGTTATGCCATAAACATCGGGACAGATTGGATATTCTAACAGTGTATTAATGAATCCGATTTAAGAATTTGGAAATATTAATTCGACCTGTAACAATAAAAACAAAAATCTACTTACATTTTAGTAACAGTAGTGTAGTGAAAAAGAGTGACGTATCTAAGCATCTGGTTTTAGGTAACAAGATCAGTCTGACAGTTTAACAAAGCCCTGGGATTGATAGGTAAGCCACACCTTTTCAGAATGCATTAAACAGCAACATCTTCAATTAATCCTAATGGTCTCCTCTAATCGATGGATAAATAACTACGATAATAGGGTAGTATTTTTTGTTTTCAAAACATTTTAGTAGGCTGCATGCATACTTAATGCGATTATCATAAAGAACAAAAATACTTTTTGGTTGCATTTAGGATTGTAAATCCATCGCCGCATTCCTAAAACAGTATGAAATAAATTGGAGATGTATTTTAAAAACAAAACGTATAATTGAAATTGAAACTACATGCAGGGTGGCAGAAGTTAGAACCCGTTGATCTTAAGGGGTGATTGAAGACATCAAAAAGAACAAAAAAGTCTGATACAACTTTGTTCTAGAACGTACTCTTTTCCAGAAAAAAAGTAATAAAGTTGGAAACTTTAACATCATTTTGCCGCGTTGATAATAGTACTTAATTATGGGGCTTTGTCGGCAGATGCATCTCAACTATCACAACAACAAACCTTAATAACATTTTATCTATCGTATGTCCTTTCCGCGCAAAATTGAATTCTTTTTACAATTAAAAAATTATTTTACTCAATTAAGAAACGTGACAACCTAGTAAAGTTTGTAAGAAAATTTGCTCTATATTCGCACAAAATGTTGTTGTAGAAAGTTTGCTGAACTTGGAATAAAGCTCGTTTTATTTATATCCTTACAATTTAATGAAGAATATTTGGGTCAATGCCTGATCACAGCTGTGTAAATAATACCCTTTTAGAGTGAGATAATGCTGAGTTTGTAGTTTGTTGAACTGAAAATACTTTGTCAATAAAGCACTAGTTTGTTTATTTTATAACAGTTTTTAATGAATTTATAAGAGAAAATCTTTTAAAGAGAAGATTTATCTAATTTAAATTAGGTAATTAAGTTAGAGGATTTTGATGACGCCTTGTTTTGGCTAAATTAATAAAATCTTTAATTTTATGGTAATTAGGTGCCTTAGGGTCCTAGTCTGTATCTTATAATATACATGTTATGGAACAGTAAGCGTAACGTTACATACGACTGTTATTCTGTCAGTTTATCATCTGTCAGCATGTTATCTTACAGCGATGTAACATAACAGTGGTTAAATAACATGTATGTTATAGCGGCCGTTACGTTACGGCTGCTTTCGAGTTGCCGTTATCGTCATAACATGGAAAATTTGAGGTTAGATAGTTTAAAAAACAGTACAATGATAAAGATAAAGAAACTCTCGGAGGTTTTTGGCTCGTTGTATATACAGAAAAGTTCATCTAACTATGCGGATAGTGTAGCGGCACCGCCAAGCGTGTACTCTGGCTTACATCGTTACCTCAGGTGTAGCGAGTGCTGTTGTCTATTGAATTTCCATGGTATATACTCCTGGTAGGATGAATCCCTAGGTATATTTTTACATATAGATAATAATATGAATTTAATCATATTAAATGAACCTCTGGGAATGAAAGTAATTTTTTTAAATTCATTTTATAAATCTGTAAATTTTGCAACCTTTTTATGTACTTTTATGTACGTTTTACATTTACATTTAACAACGAAAACTACAACGAATGAAGTAAAGATCCAATGTAAAGATCACAAACCTAACCTTTTATTGTACTATATAAACCTAAAAACGTCCGCGTCTGCTGTTACGCAATAGGGACCGTGAACATACACTTAACAGAATAAGTTTTTCATAACGACTGTTATAAGACCATATCAGATAACATAATGTAGTAACGTACGTAGAATCGCACTATAGATAAGATCATGTTACATGAGAATTGCTTAAGATAATAAAACTCACGATATCAAATTACAGTTTTCTGATAAGACGACGTTATCTCTATGAGAACTTCTTTGGCATTTATTCTCTCATGACCATGAGAACTGTGTAGGCAGATAAGGTATAAATACCTCTGTTTTAATCTTAAGTCTTTAGTCTTTATTAAATATTCATTCAACACACAAGTCTTTATTACATATTCATTCAACACACAAGTCTTTATTAAGTATTCAACAAGTGTTTATCCTGAGTGAGTATTAAAACTAGATGTGGATTTTAAAATTGTCTTGCTAGTAAAAACATAAAGGCTCATTCGAGTTTTAATTAATTATTTTGCTTAATGTCATTTAAATGTGAGTTCTAAAATTGTTCTGTTAAGTGTGTTAATTTAAATTTAATTATTTAAACTCGTCTTAAACTCGTTAAATAATTACAGACAAAGTAATATTAATATTTGTATTCTAAATGTTAAAAGAGATAAAGTTTTCTCTCGATTAAAAATAATAAAATATATTCTACGACTGCAAACGAAATATATAAATGTGTTTTATTATATTCAATAAATAAAGTTTAAAAAAAAGCTTCGGCCACAGAATATAATCAAAACTATGTTACTATACATAATGTAATATAACGTTAAGATACAGAATAGGACCCTTAATCAATTTTTTACAAAAGATAGTATTTTTTAATAAATAACAAGTTTTTTCAAAAAATTTTGAAAATGTTCCGGAAATTAATAAATATGAAATATAGATCAATTATTGTCTCATTTTTACAGTTGATTTGCTATGAATCAGCGTGTTTTTGAGCACGTACAATTTTATTTACGGAAGAACAGTGCTGATTACAATTTTCGTAGAATTAGTCACTTCGGATGTTTATTATTGTTAAACAACGTCTGTCATCCCCAGGTTGTTTGATTTTCTAAAATAAGGTCAAGACCCAGCTGTAGAATGCGATTAAACTTAAGAGCGCTCTCTACGCGCCGTATCAGCAAATTACCTATCACATCGTTAAAAATTGAGATAGAAAGATGCGATTTTTAACAAAATGTTTTAAAAAATTTTCTTTATGTGGCAAAATATCTAAAGAAAATTTTTATTAAATTTTTGATTTTTATTTTGCTTATTTTTAAATATTTTTGACTTTATGACATTTTGCCACATGAAGGTATTCATTTTATAATTTTCGAGGGGAAAATTTTGATCAGAAACCTTTTAACAATTAAATAGCAAGTAATTCCCATAAATTTCTTAAGCGCTCAATAAAGTGGCGCCATCCTGTTATATTTCGAAACTAAACTCGGGTTAATTTTATGTGGCAACACTGGACATGAAGGTTTGGCGTTGGCAGCTTAAGCGATAATTTAAATGTGGTTAGTTGCAGGATCACCTTTCATTAGTTAATTCATAACAGTTATATAAATGTAATATCAAACAATAACTGCAGTTTAAAGATTTTATTTAAAAACACCTAAGTATTTTGTTCCTGCTTTTACTTGCAATCATAATGTTTTTTAATTTAGACTCAAAAAACTCCTTTTTAGCCATAATTTTACGATCTCGGTACTTGAGCATAATATACGAATTAACTACTATTAACAGCAAATGAAAACATTTAAACATTAATAGGGTCGAATAAAAGTATTTAGTCTCGTCTCCACGAAATATATTTAAAACAATAAATTTTCGAGTTGACTGCAGTTTCGGCTTACTTAAGATGAAGTCATTCCCAAAACATTTTAAAACCAAAATATTTATTTGGAACAAGAAACATTTTTTGAACAGTCTATGTTTTGTTATTAGCAAGTTGTAGAAGACTTGCACTTCTCATGAATTTTTCTTAATTTTCTTTAATTATAAAAATCATGAGAAAAAACTTTAAAAAGAGAAAGAAATACAAGATATCAGATTATTCTATTTCCTGATCATGTAGTAGTTTTAATTTTCTTTATATATTTAAACATGGATTGTTTAAAAAAATGTTTCTTCTTCCTAATAATACATATTTTTGCAGTCAACTTTAAAATTTATTATGTTTTAAATTATTTCGCGGAGAAGTTAAAAGCTTTTATTCAACCCTATTTATTAACATTCAACTCCATTAAAAGAAAACGATGGACATTTTCGAAGATTTAATAAAGCGATAAATTATAAGCCACTACCCACAAGGTGCAATGGGTATTAGTTTATTTAAAAACTATAATTTTTCAGAATATCTAATTCTTTTCATAAGTAATACAACAAGTTGGTATGAAATTGCCGAAAATTTTCGATTTCAGATACGAGTATTTGTTTCGACGAGTGAGCGCAGCGAACGAGTGAAAATTGTCTAAGAAACAAATACGAGTTGAATGAGGAATTTTCTTCAATTTCATACCAACGAGTTTGTATTCGGCTTGACAATTCAACGAACTAAAAGTTATTCTCATTGAACAATTCTATTTGAAAGAGTAGGTCATGCTAAAAACAATTATATTGTTCTAGCAACAGTTATAACAAACTCCAAGCTGTGAAAATTTTTAACCTCTTTTTCAAAATACGTCGAGATTCAGTCGCATTGTGTTGGTTTTTTACGTTGTCTCCATTTTCCCTGATGGATAGAAGATTTGGAAGCGCACCGGGTAAAGAAATTGACGATGCTATCAAAAATCTGGTCCCACTCAATACCCGGAAAACACACAACTCATGTTGGTTGCAGTTCAAGAAATCTTGTTCTGAACGGGGCTACTCGCTGGATCAAGTTTTGTCGATAGAAGAACTTAATAATATCCTAAAGGACTACGGCTTCAATATGAAAAAACAGAGTGGAGGGGAGTACAAAGAGACGGTAGTGAAAGTGTTGTGGAATACGAGGGCCAAACTTTTGCAAGAAATGTATTATAACAAGTTTGGAATTAAGTTTGATCCGTTCAAGGATCCAGCGTTTAGAGAAGCAAGAAATGCTAGGGACGCTAGAAGAAAAATATTGCAAGCTGATGTAAGTAAGCGGAAAGTGAGCTCAGCAGCACTAACCAATGAAGAATATTTGAAGATGGTCAAAGTGTGGGACGAAGAGACGCCATGTGGTTTGCAGTACAAATTCTTTTTGATTGCTGCTCGAGAATTAGCTTGGAGGGGTAATGAGGCAGTAAACTGTTGTGTGAGTTTCTTTCGAGAAGAAAGAAATAATTCCGGGGTATTAACTGGTCGACTGGAGTACAATCCTATCTTTTCAAAAACGCACCAAGGAGGCAGTCATTCTTTGAGTGATAGCAAATGGTTGGTTTCAAATACGGAGTCACCTGACATTTGTTCAGTAAGGTAATTTTTTGTTAAAAACTAAACTTTCAATAAAAATTAATAAATAAATCAATTACAGGTTATTTAAGAAACTCTTATCGAAGAGAAATGCTCGCATAAAAACGGATCGAATGTTTCTTATAGTAAATCATGGGTGGACATTGGAAAATAACGCCGTTTGGTTCAAAAATTCATCTGTAGGAATCAACAAGTTGGGAAAGTGGTTGAAACTTAGTGCGGAGAAAGCAGGGTTGGATACTGAAAGGTTGAAAATCACGAATCACTCAGCACGTACAAGCGCGGTAACAATGTTGGCAAAGTCTGGCATTGGTGAGCAAGAAGTGATTAAAATAACAGGACACAGCTCAGGAGCATCAATCAAACCGTATTTGCAGCTTGACCAAGAATACCATTCACGATTAATACAGTGCTTTCGGAAAAGCGAAGAAGCGACAACTTTGGAACCATCATCATCATCTGCTCTACAAGAGAATAAGGAAAAACGTATGATGTCTTCCTCTTCCGGTACAACCAGTTATGTGTATAATAATTGTACTTTTAATAGTTATAATTGTCATTGTGATGTCAACAATGAATTAGATAAATAAAAATGTTTGTGGTGGAAATTTATTTCGGAAATTTTTACATGTGAAAATTGCCGCTAAATACAAACGTGATTGGTCCATTTTTTGAAAATGACTGAATTTGATTAGTCGAAAAAATGTGAGTTGAATTGTCTAAAATAAATTCTCGATTTTTATTTTCGATATTTTTAAGTATTTTTGACCAAAACATTTTACTGCAAGGAGGTATTATTTTACAAGTTTTAAATCTAAAAACCTGTCCATAAAACGATTAGCAATTAATAGTTATTTATGTATTAAGGGCATAAAGAAGCTTTTATGGCCAGAAGCGTTATTTCTAGCCCAAGGCGTTAGCCGAGGGCTAGGAAAAGGCTGTAGGGTCATAATAGTTATTTTTTAACGGGCATAACTTGCTTTTATGCACAGATGCATTATAATTAGACTATTATTGCTAGATTTATCGGAACATAACTGTCTCTTTATGCCCCAAGGGCCTCTTTATGATCCGACGGGCAATAATGAAACGTCAATTAAATGTCAGAGCTGTATTTGTAGAACTTGATTGGTTCTTAATATAATTTGTAAACTTATCTCCAATGAAAATAAGCTGAAATTAAGTATTTTAGATAGTAACTATAGTAACGTACTTCGTATATAAGCACATAAGTATACGTACAGCGGCTTGATGTAACCTACGTACTCATTTAATTATGTTTTTTACACAATAATAGATTTGAGATAAAAACAATCTGTGCATAAAATAGTGTATGCATTTCGGGCATAACTTGCTTTTATGGCCCTACAGCCTTTTCCTATCCCTCGGCTGACGCCTCGGGCTAGAAATAACGCTTCTGGCCATAAAAGCTTCTTTATGCCCTTAATACATAAATATAATTAAATCAGTACGTAGGTACATCAAGCCGCTGTGCGTATACCTATGTGCTTATACGAAGTACGTTACTATAGTTACTATTCCAAAATTTTTCATTTCAGTTTATTTTCATTGGTGATAAGTTTACAAGTTATATTAAGAACCAATCATGTTCTACAACAAACAGCTCTGACATTTAATTGACGTTTCTTTATTGACCGTCGGACCATAAAGATGCCCTGGGTCATAAAGAGACGGTTATGTTTATATGAGTCTAGCAATATTAGGCTAATTATAATGTATCTTTGAATAAACATATTAATTTCCCTTATATACTGATTATATGGAATCTATGATTTTGCTATGCTAATATATTAGTTTATGTTCTTCTATTCTGGTAGAACATAACATGAAGATTGTTTGAGAAGTTGAAGTGTTTCTCTTGAGACTTACTTTTATATAGGGTGTCTCTAAAAGGTCTGTACAAAATGCTGTACAAAAGACATATTCCTGAGACCAAACTAGGACGATTTAACCAAACTTACCTCTATCCAAAAGTGCTTCGTTAATGCGCTATCGAATGTCAAAGATCTTGAAAAAATTTATATTTTTCTAAATAACAAAATATTGCTTTTGCGCAAGATGAGAGTATGTACTGAAAAACTAGTTTTTTGACAATATTTTTTAATAGTGGGTGTTACGTAAGATCATCTACATGTAAAGGAGCTCAAGTTTTTTTTAACGGTTTGGTCAATATTTTTCTACAGATAGATATTCTAATTTCCAACATTTTTTGTCTGTTGTTCCATCTTGCTGTCTACCATAGTTTAGGCAAAAAGAATTAATTTGATTTGCTTGCTATTCACTGCTGCCATACATTATAGTTAGTTAGAACTTTGCCGAGATATGTTTTCATGCATGGTGGGGCACGCCTTCATTTCACATTTATTATCCGCAACCATCTAAATTAACTATATCCGAATAGATGGATCGGTAAGGGAAATCATGTTCTCGTAAACTGGCCACCTCGCTCTCCTGATATGATATATTTTTTATGGGGAGCATTAAAACCCATGGTATTCTCCAGACCTGTAAATACGGAAAAGGAATTGTGGAGACGAATTCAAAATACGACACACTAAACGACTAAAAGACGATGCCGAAATGATGAAAGAGTATAGTTTAATTCTTTATGTCGTATTAATTTTTGTATGCATGTAAATGGTATCCACTCTGAACATTTTCTGTGTGTTTGCATTAGATTTACCAAGTAAGATAGTTATTGTTTTATTAACTTTTCTTGAATGCCAACACACTTTAAATTAGATACATTATGGCTGCAGTGCATGGCATGCAAATCAAATTAATCTTTCTTGCCTAAACTATGGCAGATAGCAAAATCCAACAACAGACAAAAAAATGTTAGAAATTAGAATATCCATCTGTAGAAAAAGTTTGAAAAATATTGACCAAACCGTTAAAAAATCTGAGCTTCTTTACATGTGGATGACCCAATTTTTATCATTCAATTTTTTGAAGATCTTTGACGTTCAATAGCGCCTTTACGAAGCACTTTTGGATAGAGGTAAGTTTAGTTAAATCGTTCTATTTTGGTCTCAGGAATATGTGGTAGCGTCTTGTACAGACCTTTTTTATAAGACAGTTGGTAATATTTAATAATAACTAACATATAGGTGAAGCGATGAAGACAAGAGAGAAGCGACGAGATTCGAATATTGCAATGTATTTTGAAAAGAACTGTAGGATGTCATATAGTTGGACAGTCATTTTGAATTACCACTCAGTCACTGAGTCGCATTACCTGTTGAAAGTCCATTCCAGTTTGTAAAGCATATGTACTAAGGTTTACAATACAAATACTTTATTTTAGCATAAAATGTGTGACAGAAGTTGTGTACAAAATTATAAAAGTATTATTAAAGAATGTCAAGAAATAAGAAATGTCGATTTTAAGATTAAAGTCTTTTAGTGTTATCAACACAAAAACTCTAATGCCGAATATTTATGGCCATTTGCACTAGCTTCGGTTAATCCTAATCGAAGATTAATTACCATATAAGTAATAAAATCGGGGGTCCGAGCGCCTACGACGCGCGATAATTTAATTATAAAATATTGATTAAAATATGATTAAAAAATCATTTTCGATTCACCACGTTTGAGATGCCAGATTAACGCAGTTAATTTAAAAAAATTCCCAACTCTGAAAAAGGGCTGGGCGGGAGGGGAAAAAATAGTTTTTTTGACGATCACCCCAATCAGACAAAAACCATACAAAAGCCTCTAATATTAAAATAATTCTGTATCTCAGAAACCATAAAAGTAGGAACCATAATTTTGGTGTTATTTTGCTTCTCTCGTTGCCCCTAGCTTATATCTAGGTCGCCGCGTAAATTTGATCTTTCGTTCCCGAGATCAATTGGCGTTTTAATATAGTAGGATACGTTTATCAATACAATCATATCCATAATAATTAGGGCTAGCGTGCACTATGAACTTTTTTTCCTCTAACAGTTTAGTCGACCGAGTGAGATATGTTGCAACATACGGAGATGCGCACATTTACTCAACTTTCCTGTTGAATCTTGTCACAAACCAGAATACGACTGAACTGTTGGCCGACACACACCTGGATTTGAATATCTCGTGTGCGCACTAGATGATTACATAGGCAAGGAACTTCGCTTGGACACTCATTATTACTGTGTTTGAAAATCTCTGCGAACATTGTGGAACAATGTGACTGGATCAAAAATGTATTTATTTATTGCTTATAGAAGGTCCAGTAATTTTTAATACATCGTCAAAACTTGTGATGCTCATTCTATGGAATCCCAAAAAACTCTCAACTTCTCGTAGAGTTGAAACTGACCCTTCAGTAAGCTTTGGCAGGTTATTGGATGAACCCAATATCTTCTGTTTTGATATTCTCGGTGTCTAAAGCTAAAATCGCGAAGCAAACTACCTCTACCAAGTTCATTTTGAGAATGGAATACATGACACAACACAACAGTTTACCCGTATTTGTACCAACCATACACATAGTGTGCCCCCAGGTGCGGTACACAAGAGGAAAAACTTTTTTATTATTAATTTTATAACAAAGTCATTCTCTATGAAAATTTTTGCTTGATTCAATATTACTAAAAAGTATAACGGAATTTTTATATTACTTATAATAAAATAAAAAATTTAAGAAAATGCCTTTTTTCTAAGGAAAAAACGACCAATGTAAGTCTATATTTACAATATTTTTTATCATGATGTCTTGCTTGAATCAATGCAGTAACAATCAAATAGCAATATTAATAATATTGAGAAATATTACCTTATTTCATTTTACATACGATTTATTCAAGCAACGAGATTTTATGTTTTGAAGAATATTGAACTTAGTTGTCTTTTCTTTAAGAAATAATGCATTTTTTTATTTTCTACTTTATTCTAAGTACCTAATATTAAAATTTCGTTAGAATTTTAAGTAGTTTTAAATCAAGCAAAAACTTTTATAAAGAATGTCTTTTTGTCATAAAATCAATAATAAAAGTTTTCCTCCTGAGAACCGCATTTGGGGACACACTGTATGTACTATTGGTTTCATAACTATCTATATCGGACAGCAAGGCTCATATGGTTATTTTTCTTTATTAGAAAAAAGGTTAAAAAATAGCATCATATTAGCATTGCTGTTCTAGATCATTATGATACCAGTTAGTGGCAATAGTACTCAAAATGCAGTTTCAGGATTAGTAAATATAAATAATAATAATTGTTGATTGGTCAATCAACATAGAATCACTGTGAATAGAAGCAATAATATTTCGATTGAGAAGCTCATTATGGCTTTTGTACGAACATATTTTTTGTTTTAGTTTAAACGAGTGAAACAAATTTTTCATAATATGTGCTGTAACTTTCTTGTAGATTGATATGATGATTAGATTGATTGTAACTCGAAACTTGGTTAAAAAGAGCTTTAGAATTTACAACTGTCAAATGATAATTATAAATTTTTTGTTTACGATTGATTTCAAAAAACTTGCCTACTATATAACCAAAAGTAACCAAATAAAGTACATATATAGTAGTCCTTGATAGTCACTATAGTCACCTACAATGAATTCCAACGAGATAAAGATGTAAAATAAAATAATAGTTATAACAGTGCACCTAATTATGAAAGTCATACTTTAAACAAAAAGAGACTTTCATAACGTGCTGTACACGACACTTTTTTGCATAGGTATTGTAAGCTGAGAAATTTGTCTTAAAAGGATTTATGCAAAATTTAAAAAATCAGGAAAACATATTATTCTTTGACAATAATCTCCAAGGAGATAGAAGTTTGTTTTTTACAAACATAATTAAAAAAGGTGCTACTTTCATTAGGATTTTTCGTTAAAAAAACTTTCATAATCAATATGCAAAAAAGTTTCACTTTATGTTTAAAACTATGATTAAGAAAATGAGATTTCGTCATCAATATGCAAAAAAAAGATATTTTACAATACTTTTTGTTAGGTGCTTATTACAACTTAAATAAAGTAGTATGTATTAAAAGGTTCTTTTTAAAATTTGTCTGTTTTGCTTTTTCTATTTTTTCAATATTTTATGGTAACCTGGAAGAACTATTACCTAGCATTTTAATTCAATAAGGAGGATGCTGCCACCTAATGACCTAAAGTACATATGTATACTCGTATTAAAAATTGGTTAAAATCTCAAATCCGCAATACGACATCCACTAATAAAATAATTAGCATAACCCCAACAAGTTTAAAGTGTTACTGAAGTTTATCGAAGGATATAACGATATAAGATGCAGATTGCAGTCACGTGTTTGCGCTATTGCCGCTGTAACATTGACGGCCTTACATCCGAACAAAGAAATTTAAACGTTACGCGTCTTCAGCACTCGATAATTTAAAGAGGAAGAAAGATGCCATAATACAGCAAACGTCTTTTCTTAATTATTGAGTTTGTTTATGGTGAGGGGTGTATTGGTGGCTTTCCATGCCTTGATCAGCTGAGCTACAGCGCTCTTAAGCAAAGCTGTCAGATATGGCAATTGTTTTTTCTAAATTACTCAAAAGCTAATTAGTAGGTATCAGATTTCTATGCATTTTCATGTTCTTTCTCCTTATAGCAAACATATGCAGAGTTATATTTCTACATGTTTAAGCCACATATGTCAATCTGAAAGTGCATATAAATGCATATTTAGGTGTTTTTTATAAATGCAAGCATATTTTAGCATTTTTGAACGAGTGTGCATATTTACCACTTTTTGAGCGTTTTACATGCTTTAATTATGAAATTTCTAATATTTTTAAATAATTTTATCATTTTAGACAACCAACCAAGGGCGGCTTAGTTGAGTCTAGGGGAAACCCATAATTTAAGCTTATTGTTAAATATTAGGCTTTAAAATATTTTACTGCCTTAACCATCTGTGTATTTGTTAATATTTTCTAAGAAAGAAAAAGTTTCAACTAAAATTTAAATACATCGTGCGGTATTGTGATATACAGGTATTAGGAAATTCCAAAGACCCTTTGACAACTTCCTGTTCATAGAAAGATTTGCCTGTACTTTTGTTTACTAATCTTGTAATCTTTCAATTAAGACAGTTCAGAAATTGCAAACTGCATTTCAGTTTGAAATTTTAGAGTGTAAAGATGGGTAAAGAAAAACGGTCTGTGTCTGTTACACTTCGAAGTTATGTTAAGGAATTCAGTGTTCTTACAACTGACGATAAGGTGTTGTATTGTACAGTGTGCGACGATAAAGTGACTGCAACGAAACGATTTCAAGTTACACAATATCTGAACACGGTTCGACATCAAAAGTGTGTTACCCTGAAATCAAAAAAACAAACATTGTTACCGGGGTACCTTAATAATTCGCGCGGTGAGTCCAGCAAATCGATCGAATTTAATAAAAAACTATATAGTGCATTAGTGGCTGCAGATATCCCGTTAAGTAAAATTAATCACTCAGCATTTCGTAATTTTCTGGAAGAAATTTCAAAAATGCCAATACCCGACGAGTCTACACTCAGGAAAAATTATTTACCTCGTTTATACGAAGAGACCATAAAATCAATTAGAAGACATGTAGCGAATAACTACGTATGGGTTTCCATTGACGAATCTACTGACACTACTGGAAGATGCGTAGAAACTTCATTTCCTTCGTTTTGTTAGCAAAATTTAACTAATTAAAGACAGCAGAGCAATTTACGGATGTTTTATTTTCTATTTTGTTAGTTACATATTTAATCACAACAATATTTTTGCTTGATTAAAATATAATTTTTTTAAATAACTGTTTTGCGCTAATTGTTTTAGCGCAATAGACGAGCTAAAACATTATTCGCTTGTAGAATTAAACAATTTTAAGTATGCCTCAATTACGTCTTACGATGTGGAACGGAGTTTCTCAAAATATAAAACTATGTTTAGGGATAATAGGCATATGTTTACTTTTGAAAATTTAAAAATGTCCGTCATTGTGAACTTTAACGCTATATGTTTAGAAATATAATTAATTAAATTATTGCATAGGATGTCTAATTAAAATAATTTCTGTAAATAAAATGTAAATAACGCTAAACAGGTGTTTTTTTTAATAATGTAAGTGCATACCTATATTTATTAAAAATTTCTAATAAACGCATATTTCATGATTTTTAAGTGCATATTTAAGTGCATATTTCACGTTTTCATAGTGCATAAGTGCATGCATATTTCAGCATTTTTAAGTGCATACAAATCCTATACCTACTAATTAGCATAGAAAAGAATTTATTCTGACTTTTTTGTTCCTTTTGATGTCTTCTATTTCCCCTTAAAATCAACGCGTTCTAACTCCTGCTACCCTGTATAGGTGATTGTACATACGATATTATATTTAATGGAAAAAGTATAATAAATAAAATGAAACATTGGCCCTAATAGCACACAATATTGGTATATTGTTTTTGAATTATTTATTTATACAATGACGTATATTGTTTAGATCTTAACATTGTTTTTATATTGGAAATGTTTTAAATGTTCTATAAATTTTTTTATGTGCATGTTTTACAAACTGTAATAGTTATTTACGTTATAAGTGCTGCAAATGGAATTTTAAGAAAGAGAGACTGTAAGAACATTTCCATGATGTTTAGCATAATGTGTTTTATTTTATTCTACAATTATTGGATTATTGGTTTAATTTAAATAAAATTATATAAAATAAATTTCCGAATTCAAAATGTGGACATTTATGAAGAACATGCAACTACGGCAACTACTAGTCGAATTCATAACATAAACATCTATGAAGAACGAGTGTCTATGGTTTAAACGTTTATTATATTTAAATCCGGTAATAGTAAATTAAAGAACGCGTTTCATAAGGTAAGATTGATTGCACGAGTCCAAATTTAGAAAACGAGTCTCTTGCGGCGAGTTTTCCAAAGAACTAGTGCAATAATCACTTATGAAACGAGTTTTTTAGGCTATTTTTTCTATTTTCCGTCTTTTATTCCCTTTTTAAATAAATTACAATATTAAAGTTTAGAGAATGTTGTGGTGGTTGGCAACACAGATGTGGCATTTGAAAATTTAAATTTTTCGAGTGAAGTTTTTGCCAATTCTCAACTTATTTTTTATTTTTTTTTTAATGCTACCACTTTGAAAAGTTGGGTAAGTAAAGCACTCAAATGAGTTAGAAACGCACTATTTTGGGTGCTTTAATAGCTTTATTATAGACGCAAATTGTTTACTTTTGGGCGTCATGCAAGTTGGACTGTATTTCAATGAGTTATACAATGACAGCACAAGATAGGGATTTGCCACTCACCTTGAATATTGCGACAGGTTTGGAAATTTGCTGTATTCTTTGTGGCGGTACTGCCGATGCGCACCAACACAAAATAATAAATGTTCACAAATAGATGTTCATTTCGACATGAACAAGAGTGGTTTTGTTTAGCTTGTGCTGTATAATCGCGTGAATAAAAATTATATATTTTTGAAGGCACAAAAACTGAATATTATATATTTTGACAACTTATTTTTGCAACACCTACTATCCCCGTTTTTTCGGGTTGACTGGTCGCAACACAAATTTTTTTACAGATATACTAGACTGTAAACCCGCATTTTCCGGACAGTAATCACTAACGTAAACATGGATAATACGATACGATACAGTTGTCAGTGAAATAAAATTCATTTATGCACAGATGCATTATAATTAGACTATTATTGATAGATCTATCTAAACATAACTGTCTCTTTATGCCCCAAGGGCCTCTTTATGATCCGACGGGCAATAATTAAACGTCAATTAAATGTCAGAGCTGTATTTGTAGAACTTGATTGGTTCTTAATATAATTTGTAAATTTATCACCAATGAAAATAAGCTGAAATTAAGTATTTTAGATAGTAACTATAGTGACGTACTTCGTATATAAGCACATAAGTATACGTACAGCGGCTTGATGTAACCTACGTACTCATTTAATTATGTTTTTTACACAATAATAGATTTGAGATAAAAACAATCTGTGCATAAAATAGTGTATGCATTTCGGGCATAACTTGCTTTTATGGCCCTACAGCCTTTTCCTAGCCCTCGGCTGACGCCTGGGGCTAGAAATAACTCTTCTGGCCATAAAAGCTTCTTTATGCCCTTAATACATAAATAACTATTTATAGCATACAATAAAATATAATTTGCATTTTTATATTTCTAAAATAATAAAACGTTAATTAACTTTTCTTAACATTGAAAAATGTTTTTAAAATCTTTATTTTATAAACATAAAAGACGGAGTCCAGGTTACAGAATGAACAGTTTCTTGTTAAGTACAATAATATATTTATTCGTTGTTAATTATACAATATGCACTTGCACAATAACTTAAACACTATGCAGATTTAACATAAAATTGGTAATTAAGCTCAGAAACCTAGGTAAGTAAGATCCTTGGATGCTAACTTCTAAGCGCTTCCGAAAGGTCGTAGATTGCAACTCGAACTATAGTCTCTGACAAAATGCGGTCTTTATATATCATGAGAATCCTTTGTTTGGATTCCACACGTGTTATAGTGCATTATATTTTATGATGCATACATTACAATACATTAATTCGAATTAGAATGATATTAAGAAAAGGTTTCTGAGTGCGGGTTTCTTTTGTGGGAGATAAGGTTTCTAAATATATTAGAAGCGTTATCTTGCAGCTGGCTATAAGGTTTATACATAGCCTTATATGACTGGATACAGTTGTAATGTTAACTCGTTCTGAGATTATTTTTTAATGTTTTGTAATGTATAGTAAAAAATATGTATTGTCTATTATTTAAATATTTCGTGCTATTCAAGATGAAACAATATAATGTGAATTAACTGGGTAAAAAAATAAAACAATATTGTAACGAATAGAAAACCGTATACGCTATCATCGAACATTCTAGCATCTGCCGGCAAGATGTATGATTCATCAACACCTGCATGTATGATTTATCGGCGTGAGTCATCGACGGCTGTACAAAACAATACACCAATTAGTCTAATCGAGTACGTTCCAGAACATCTATATAGGAATATAAATTGACGTTCGCGCATAGAAGGGTGTTCAATTAGTATTCAACCGGCGACGTATTGAGCTGTACTTTGTGTAATTAGTTAATAGTCGGATGTTAGTGAATAAATAAATGTTACAAATGAATGTTGTATTAAAAATAAATAACCTACTTTAAATTTGTAAATACCTAGCATTTAAATAGTTCGTTAAATAGTTTATAATTATACTGGTTTTAATTAGTGTATGTAAATAATATCTCTCTTGTGAATAGACAATTTTAAACAGCATTTTTGTTATTATTTTAAAAAGAACGTTACAATATATATCAAACGATAAACTATACATAACAATTAATTCTTAGAAACAGTAATGAACAAACAGATAATTTTATGTACCTAATTATTCCTTTTCATGAACATTATATTTAAAAAAATTTTTTATCCAAAAATACATTGCTTCGCCCCGGAATAGAACGCATGTCTTCGGAATCAAGATCCATTGCGTCTACCGCTCGATCATGCTGACTGCTGATATATTTTGCTTCTTTAATATAATAAATGCCATTTATCAACCTTTTTTTGTTTACTTTTTGTTATTCACTGCTTCTTAATTACTTTTACAATTACTATATAACTGCAGTACTATAACTTATTAATTGATTAATTAATCAATAATTAATATTAATTCATTTACGCTTGTGAGATATGCTCTGAAATCTATTTAGCGCGTTCGATGTACGAATTATACAGCAAAGACGAAATATGGACGGAAAAGAAACACTGGATCGCGTAGTTGCAAGTAGGCGGAACCACGTTTACTATTTAGAAAATGTAGTGACCGCAGTGGTCTCTTTTGACACCCATAAAAACTAAAAATGCAAAGAAAATTGATTTCCAATTATTCGTCTACTGATCTTATTAATTCATCTATTAAAATGAAACAAGAAGCACAGTGAAGTGCGATTAATAAGCTACGCCAGCGTTATTGATTTTTACAGAATTACGCTTGGTTAATATTTTAGGATTTTCTAAACATTCATCGACTTTTCTGTTTTTCTTGTAAACTTCTTTCCATGAAAAATTTTTTTCCTCAATTCCGAAAAACCACGGGAATAGAATGGAGTTTGCTGTTTATTTTAGTTCGAGTTGGGTGTGAAAATTCTAAGAAATAACTGAATGAGAAGTATAGAGCGAAAAGCATTTTAGGGACCTACGTACTGTAGATCCTTAATATATCTTCTCTTTATTTCTGTTGCATTATTTTGTAGATTTTTAAAAATATATACAAGATGATACTGATACATAGTCGCGAATTATGTGGAGGCTCGAAGGCTATGGCACTCTAAAATAACTTGAGTCCTCATTAGCATGGTTAATATACTTTAGGTAATAAAAATTTAAATTGAACTAAATTGAGAATCTCAGGAGATTTATGTTAATCAATTATCATTATCAAAATCATTAAAAGTAAATTACCAAGATAAATTTGTGAAGAATATCCAAAGCACTTTATACCGGCAAATCAAAACCTATAATAATAAACCTATTTCGAGTAAACCCCTTCAAGAAGCAGGTCCTTCTAAAGTAAAGAAAAATAGTTATCCTGATAAGGATCTACGCAAAAAATTCCAGATTTCTTAAAAATTAAACGAAATAAACAAATTAAGAGTCGAATCTATTAATTAATTTGCTCTGAATGCTCTCTAGAAAAACCTTTTCAAAGGTAAAAAGAGGTTTCGAATACATAGTTTCAACGGCTCATCCAGATTCAGAGGAGTTTAACAATGAAGATGGTGATTTCATAAAGTACTTCGCAAAGATGATTTAGAAAATTAGAATCTTTAATAGAATCAACACAAACAGACAAACTACACTTAAAGAAATGGACGATTCAATTAAGAATCGGCTGATTACACAGCTCCACAAAAAAAAAGTTCTGTCCTGGCAACGTGACTATGGTATTCGGATGCACTTTTCAACGTTGAAACCGAATCCGACCTCAGAAAAGCACATATACCCTCAGAATCTTGCGCTAGAGCCAAAAACAATTCGTTCTTCTATGTCAAACAACCACTCTTCATATTGTTTCTGAAGAAGCAAAGATCGTTTTTTATCAATGTTTTCCCAATGTACGCAGGTATATCTGGGTTTCATTCTTTCCAAAAACAACACAGGTACAATTCCTTTTTTATGCACAAGGATTTCCCATTGTCCCCAGTTTTTAATCATTTCACATACGCGATCGATGCAAATATTAAATAGTTTACAAGGATTATATACACTTATATCCCAGTCTATGTATGTTTCTATGCTGTATCGCGACACTGACATTGTATTTGATATTACTCATAATTTATCTTTTCAATATTATAATAGAAAAATTATGTTGGAGTGTTTGATTTCGAATAACAAAAGCCAGTCATAACATTCTTAGACGAGTATAGTTCCGAGAGCCAGAGTTTGAGGTTATGTATAGGCTGAGGGTGTGGCCAATGGAACAATTGCTTTCCCCACTCTTCTCAAATTCTGGTGGGGTGTTTGAGTTTGATTTCAGTCAAGATTCTGTATTACTCAGTTACACATCGAAATGGGTTGGTCGCATTCTTGGACACTTGAAACGACTGTTGATGATGGTGAAATCGTGTTTTCTCGTTATAAAACTCACAACACTGGTTTGTTAATTGAAAGAAGAAGACTTCCGGATACTATAGTTATACTGAGTGAAGCCGATGAAGGTTATTCTTTGTTCTGGTTTAGAAATTCAATATTTAAAAGAAGATGGTGACGTCATGAATACTCAAGGAGTCATATGTACCGAACGTGCTTTGGAACATCGCCACGCTATTAACCTTTTGCCTGATAAATGCGACCTTATCTTCTTCAAAGGCATCTGCACTTCAGATTGGGATGAATCGAGTGATGAACCTGAACGGAACATTTGGTGTAATAAACCTTACAAACCGAATTGGGCAACGTTCACTGCAACAAAGTGGTTAACGGAGGAAGAATTTGACGATGAAAGAAAACTCAGATTTCGTGAAAAACGTTTTCCTTCGGGATTCACGCCTTACCTGACGAGAGATATGAATTCAAATAATTGTTATGTATTTAATTGTTTACGAGATATTGTTGTAAGCAATCTAATAAACAACTAATAAATTGTTTCATTGTTTTGATCTACAACATTTTTTATAAAACCTGAACCTTAAAATTAGAGAAGCCTTAGCAGAAAGTCTTAACCTTGAACCGCTAAAAATCTAACCTTAGCAGGAAGTATAATAAACCTTCACCTTAAAAGTCAGAGAAGCCTTGACCTTCAGCTTAAAAATCAGTGAACCTTTAACCGCCAGAAAATTTAGCCTTGAAGGTTGACGTTGGCAGAAAGCAGAAAGTGGTGGGAGGTGGTCCCAGAAACCCCATTCTTTCCCTACTGGTGTTATCACGTTTGCGTTCTTGTTTCGTGCATTTATTGATTTTCTTGGACTCCTTTTGTGAGTTATTTAAATAAATAGACTTTATGTCCGATTGCATTATAAAGTACTGTTTATTGTATTGTTTTGCGGCAGTGAACTGGCTTATTATTGTACTCGTAAAATAAAGTGGTAGTAGTAAAATAAAGTATAACAACTGTATATTACATGTCAAATTTTCTTCTGTCAAGAATACACACAAAAAAATTTATACTAAATTCAATTACATGTGTCTCATTTTGATTATGTAGTAAGCTCCTATATAAACGATAATAGGTTCTTCTTAACAGAAATATTTAATATATTCATATAACAAAACTTCCTAATATTCATATTGAACGTTGCTTTTATTCTTTTCTGACCTTATACATATTCTTAAAACAAAAAAACAGTCTTTATCGTTTTGAGAAGATTTAAGAATCAATTTGAGTACAACGCCAACTTGAAATAAGTACTTGTAACACTCTATAAGAAGATATATTTATTGAATTTTGCATTCAAAATAAGCATAAGTACTTATTGAAATAAATTCATGAACTGATTTGTTCAAAGAAAGGAACTATTCCATTCCATCCAAGTGAAGAATTGATCAAACATTTTGCTCTTCTCACTTTAAAGTTCTCCTAAGTTTCGTTGATAAAAAGCTAGTTAACGTTTGGTTGGACAGTTCTACAAAAAAAAAAAGAGATATACGATGTATACTATTGTATATTTCCTATTTTTTTGTTTATAGAACTGTCCAACCAAACATTAGTTGGCATTTTACAAACGAAACTTAAGAGAACTTTAAAATGAGAAGAGCAAAATGTTTGATCTATTCTTCACTTGGATGGAATGAAATAGTTCCTTTCTTTGAACAAATCAGTTCATTAATTTATTGTATACATACTTAAGTACTGACAAATCTTTCCACAATAGTTTCTGGGCACCCCCATTCCTCTAAGCTTTTTCTTGTCATTTTATTATAATAAAAACTTAAAACTAGGTATGCAAATGCAACCTTCTGCTGCAAGCTTGATCACCTGCGTCTGATCAATAAAAACACGTTTGAACTCCAACTCTTGTTTGATGATAATTAGTTCATATGATCAATTTAAACTTATCATGATTTTTAAAATATACTATCGTGTAGTTGTTTTGATAATTTATATAGATTTTATTGCTCAGATAAGAACAAAGCATTCAAATAAAGATACTACGTATTTATCATTACCATTATTTCTTAAAATTGAGTATAATATATTATCGAATTATCCAAGAGTTGAATATATTCATTTTGAGTACAAAATCAATTAGATAATCAAAATAAACTTAACATTTTATGTTTTGATAGATTACATTTCAATAATCATTTTAAAAATACTTATTTGTTTCTTTTGAGTTGTGTTATGCTCAAGCTAACAAGAATTGTACTCATTTCAAGTGATTCTGACAAATAATTTTTATTACTGAATTGATTATTTCTGTTTAATCATTTTAAGAATATTTAATCAAATGGAGAAGAGCGTACTATTGTTCCTAGTTTATATTTTGATTAGTTAAATGTAATCAAATAAAGTATAGATTTTTCTGTATGTGTGTAGATAAATTTATAAACTGATTTTTGATAAACTCATGTCTATCATGCTTGCGAATACCACTCGTGCTGCGCACTCGTGGTATTTAAATGCAAGCATGATAGACATTCGTGAAACCACCACAAAAATAGTCGACATAACTTTGACTACTAATGGTATTATAAGTGATAACCGAACTTACCCACTATAGCTCATAATCATAGCCTATAGCTCAGTTGGTGTCGATCAATAATAACCTTAAGTCGCTGCTGTAAAGGGTTCGATTCCAACTGGCAGATAACTTTTTTTTAATCTATTTGTTTTACAAAACACAATTTAAAATGCAATTTTGCTCTTCGGAAATGTTTATTTTCTGCATAATTTAATTGTTTATTTATTATGGGAGCTTGTGCTTCGTTGTTGCCACCTATTTCACTGTATGAATCTATAGAAATAGGGATTAAGATTCCAGAAGTTCTAAACCTTTGAAAACAGTAACCGTAAAAATGTAATCGTAACCATACAAAAGAAGAATTTAAAAGAAAGTCTTATTGAAATGTAGTATTTGTTATTTTATTAAACATTACTTCGAATTCTTACATCGTACATGTATCTAAGTATTCGTTATTTTATTACTTATACTTTTTTGTTTAATTCTTTCATCTTCAAATTCTTTCAAAATAAAAATAAACGGCTGGTTAGCTTCTGTATGATCTTTTTAATCTTTTAATCCACAGGTAAATAAAGGAAGCCCAGCCGTAATCGCAATTTTCACGGTAAAATGATTCATCATGATAAAATCATTCATTTGTTCAACTTGTTTAAAAAGAAACTTGCAAAAAATGAAAATTTAGGATTAGCAGCAAATTCAAAGAATTTTAGTAAACAATAAACCCTTCTGATTTATCTATTATTACTTCGTGGAACTACTCTTTTATTTATAATTTTTTATACTCTTATTATTTATTTATGTTTTCAATATATTACTGTTTTATATAAACGCTGTACAATTAAAAAAATGTAGTTTGATAGTATACAATAATGTATTAGTTTTAATGCTTCTTTATTTCTTACAAACCAAATAACTATAACTTGTATTGTACTTTTTTATTTACCTAAAATTCAAAAACTCGAAGTAAAACGTATGACTTATATTACTGAATTATATTTGAAATTATTAGTTTTGTAATAGTACTGGCTTAACTCATATAAACATCGAGTTTTGAAATTTTTGTTTTATTACCGCTGTCAGAAGAAGTGACTACCTTCAAATATAACTTGCTCGAACAATAGGGATTATTTTAAAGGTTTATGCAGTTACAACTACAACATTTAGAAAGTGTTTTTAAAAGTTGCTTGCGAGATGTTTGGCAACCCCGTTGTCCATAAGAACACACGCTGTAGTCCCAAAGTGAGACGACCAATAGTTTTGTTTTTGCATGCTTGTTGCATCTTACTAGCCTGGTTAATTTTATATTGTTATCACTACAAGTAGGACTCCATGCAAGACACTAGCCTGGTTATAATAGTACTAAACAATTTTTAATGCATTTTATAATTATTAAGTGTTTATATTAGTTATACAATAAGTTCGATTAATTGTTATTTGGTAATTATAAATATTTATATATTGTTTTTCTATACATTATACGTTTTTATTATAGGCTTACCCTTTACCCTTTAAATAATCATTAGAAATTAAAGTAAATAAAATAAAGAAATTGGAATAAATTAGAAGTGCATTTGGCGAAGAAGCCCCGTCTAAGGCAACAATTTATAATTGGTACAGCGAATGCAAAAGAGACCGGTTTTTCTTAGTGATGAATTTCGTGAACGACGCCCAAGAACTGCTGTTACTGATGAAAATATTGCCGCTGTTCGAGCAATGCTTGAGGAAGATCGACGGACATCTTATGAATTTATTCGGGCGACATTGGGCATTGGTATGAGTCAAAACAAAACATTTTACATCAACAGTTAAAAGTAAGAAAATTTTGTTGTCGTGTCCACTGCCGATCAAAAAAAACAACGCATTGAATGGTGCAGAAAAACTCTGGAAAAATTCGAAGGCGGCACTTCAAATTTGGTTTGGAATATCGTCACTGGTGACGAATCTTGGATTTATTGTTATGATCCTTAAAAGAAAAGTCAATCGGCTCAATGGGTCTTTCGAACCGAACCTAATACTACAAAAGTTCGAAGAATTCGCAGTGCTAGTAAGAAGATGATTGCTAGTTTTTTTTTAAACGGGTCATATTGCTACTATAGCATTAGAAGATAGACGTACCGTTACTGCCGATTGGTACACAAATGTCTGTTTACCACAAATCTTTGAAAAGTTCGTGAAAAACGCCCCAAACGAAAAATAATCTTGCAGCATGACAACGCATCGTCGCATAAAGCAAAAGTAACAACTGAGTATTTGGCTGCCCTAAAAGTCAGCACCATGGACCTTCCACCGTACAGCCCTGACCTAGCACCTTGCGATTTCTTTTTGTTTCCTAAAATTAAAGATCAAATGCGTGGAATCACTTTTTCGTCATCAGATGAAGCAGTGGAACATTACAAAAACCTGGTTTCTGAAGTGTCTCAGGAAGAGTGGCATCATTGCTTTAAGGACTGGTTTCATCGAATGCAAAAATGTATTGATGTTAAAGGGGAATATTTTAAAAAACAATAAAATCATTTTTTTACACAATGAAATGACAATGAAATCATTTTCATCAATTTTTTTAAAACTAATCCTTGTTTGATTTTCTAAGAATTTTCAGTGTCGCCTCGTACTACACGGATCTACACGGTAGATATTACGATATACGAATTCATCTAAGTATGTATGTATTTGCATTTTTACAGTGCAGTTCTAGAATTTAACAAAACAAATTTTCAGAATTATGCTTAATTTTCAAACACCAGAAGAATTCAAGAACAATTACAAGAATATTGTCGCCCTTGCAGACACATACCTATACTTACCGTAGTTATTGAATGACACTACAAATACACAATAAACAATTCCCAGCACATATATATTTCTTTATGATTGAAGAAGCTTATAGTAACTCACTACTCAGAAAGAGAAACAATATCTACCCTTTTTGTGTTTTAACATATAGGTGTTTTTTTAGTAAACAAATTAAAAACTGATATGATCCGAATGTTTCTAATCAGCCAAAGCTGTGTTTTATCCTATTGTTTTGTACCGTTATGGCGGGCACAACCAATCGGAGCTGAGTACGGCATTGTATTGTTATTGTGATGAAAGGGACCCTCGTATTGTGTCGCTCCTTTTGTGATCCAGATTATTCTGTCGCTTTTTTATTTCATTTTAATGGAGCAGCTCGAGAGGGTGCGTAGGACCGCGTGCTGATTGGAGTGCTATTTGTTAAAACATGGCTCTAGGGAGAGAAAAATTGAGTTTTTTTTAATTAGCATTCCCAACAGCGCCAGTTTTTAGCATTACGAATTTGCATCTTATTTGGCATTCTACAGCAGTATTATTGTGTGCTGATATTTTCAGTTTCAAAGAAAGGACAGGACATACTGTTAAAAATATAACAAGAACCGATTAAATACTACGTTCAGAAAGTTTCATTTTTGTTATATTTTAGGGGACAGTTCCAGATTATGGTTTAAAAGTATACATTTTAATTATTTACAGGTTTATATAAAGTGCGTTTTTGTTATTTCAAGATTCTCAAGATCTATTTAGCCCGAAAGCTGGCGACCAAAAAGCATACAGTTTTGTAAAGGCTAATATTTTAATATTAGCTTATATTTAGGGTGTAAATAAATATCCTACACAAAATAAACTCGGATATGGGGACACTTGGCGACAGCGCAGTTTGGAAGTTGAAACAAAAAGTAGTGCCATCAAAGTGTGTAAAAGCTGAAAATTAATCACTGAGAAGGTTTATGTAATAAAAAACTGGAAAACAGTCGTCAGACATCGTAATGATAGAACGCGTTGCGTCAGCACTACCACATTGCTGTCGTGAAAATGAGGTCAGTGTAAATAAGTTATTTGAAAAAGCTGAAATTTGGTACAGTGTTAATTTATTGAATATAGATGACACTACTTTTTGTTACACCTTTCAAACTGCGCTGACGCCAAGTGTGCCCATAACCAAGTTTCTTAGTGTAGGATATTTATTTACACCCTAAATAGAACTAATATTAAAATATTAGCCTTTACAAAACTCTTACACTTTTTGGTCGCCAGCTCTAGGGCTAATTGATATAAAAATTTAAAATCAAGATTGCTAATGCCATATTATTTTTTAATAGGACTAAATATTGCCAGTTGTTACCAAAAGTTTTATAGCATTTAAATAACCTTTCTGCCCGATCAGGCGTTTTGTTTCATTTACAAGCTCTGCTCTCAGGGCGGTAAGTTTAACTTACCGTCCAAGGCTCGGTCATAAAGTACCTCGTAATTTAAGTCGAAAAACACTCACTATCATTCTAAAATTCGTCCGGATTGAGACAAAAATTGTTTTTGTTTATTCGACTCCATAACAACCAGGCACATTAACCGACTGAAAATTCACATTTTCAGTGTAATGTGTTTAATGTTAATCCATATATTTAAAATTCACTCATAGCATAGATCCGATTGGGCAAAAAATAGTGTAAGCATTACGGGCGTTAGGTACTCTTTACCAGTCTCGGCTAATATAGGCACACTATTAGCCTCGACTGGTAAAGCGTACCTACCGCCCTTAATACTTAAATAACTATTAAATAATTCATAGCACTAAACCTCACTATATAGTGTGTAAAATTATTACAGTGTGTGAAATATTTAAGAATTGGAAAATGGGGGAGGTGTTTTTCTGTTTTAAATAATATTTATTTTTAAAAAGGAAAGCAATAATACACTGAGGTTACACACTTTCGAGTTACGACTGCCCGGCAGCATAGTTATAGCAACTATTCAGCACTGATACAGAGTTGACATCTTAGATTGGGTAGGAGAGAACAGCGCGTGATGAATACCCCCAATGCTTGTTTACTATTACCAGCCATCATTAGTTTGAAGGCAAACAAGTAGAGATTACCATTGAGATTAACCCCACTCTTCCTACTTCTATTCCCGCCCCTTTCTTCTTCGCCCTTCCGCTAACTCCTCCCGCTTGCTTCTGATTGGCTACCCCCACTCCTGTAGCCCATCCCCTTGTTTCTAATTGGCTACCCCCACTCCTGTAGCCCATCCCCTTGTTTCTAATTGGCTACCCCCACTCCTATAACCCCTTCTCTAGCGTTTAATTAGACGGCTGCAATTTTATCCCGTCCTCAGTTGTCACACACCTACGACAATACGGAAATCTGTATTACCGACAACGTGTGTACTGCTAATAGAGGGCGTCGTGATAGTTGTACAAAAGAAATGTGTATTACCGATCTCCCTCTCCCTTTCCTTCTCCCTATCCTTCTCCCTGTCTCTCTCCCTCTCCCTTTTTTTGTTAGATACATTTATTTCAGCATGCTCCATTACACATAAAATTGGTAACAGTACATGCTATTAATAACAATTATGATTAATTGTACAATACAATATTAGACTTCCTTACAATATCATAATACATATGCATATAAAATTTGGTTAACAATACAACTATAATAAATTCAGTGATTATGCTGACGCTACAGTAACAAATTAAAATTAACAATATGTTCACAATAATGAGTTCACAGCCTATCGAAATTTATACTTTTTATAAAGAAGGGTACATGATAAGCCGCACTTTTGGGCCACACTCCATTAAAATACATGCAATTACTTGGGCCACTGTAGAATTTACTGAAAAACCTCGTTCATCCGACAAAGTGAACCCTTACTAGAGGACAGCCATCAAGAGCATTCTCTACACGCTGAAATACCCAGAACAGATACAAAGGTTGGGGGAGGGGGAGGTTAAATACCTCTGAAATGTCTCCTTGACCTGTCTAAGCTTTAATTTAAGCTTAATTTAGTCACTGCGAACGGACAGAAGAATTCTCCATAAGCCGAACAATACCGATTATATGACGGGGGGGGGAGGGAACTTTCGAAACTGCATTTTAACCTGCGAACGCTAATCCGTGATCAAATCCAGTAGACAAGGACCAGACAATCTCGGATCGTCGAACTATCTATACGATACGGAAAGTTAGGGGGAAAGGGGGGGGAGGTAGGATTTATGTAATTCCCCAGTATTACAGCCCAACCACTCTACCGCAAATCTTTGAAAGGTCAGCCTTTTCAGTCGCAGCGTCATTAACTAACTTGAAATATCCAAGTTAGAAGGCGGGGGGGGGGGTAAAATTCCTTTGAAGCGTCTCTTTGACCTGTCTAAGCTTTAATTTAAGCTTAATTTAGTCACTGCGAACGGGCAGAAGAATTCTCCATACGCCGAACAATACCGATTATATGACGGGGGGGAGGGAACTTTCGAAACTGCATTTTAACCTGCGAACGCTAATCCGTGATCAAATCCAGTAGACAAGGACCAGACAATCTCGGATCGTCGAACTATCTATACGATACGGAAAGTTAGGGGGAAAGGGGGGGGAGGTAGGATTTATGTAGATTCCCCAGTATTACAGCCCAACCACTCTACCGCAAATCTTTGAAAGGTCAGCCTTTTCAGTCGCAGCGTCATTAACTAACTTGAAATATCCAAGTTAGAAGGCGGGGGGGGGGTAAAATTCCTTTGAAGCCTCTCTTTGACCTGTCTAAGCTTTAATTTAAGCTAAATTTAGTCACTGCGAACGGGCAGAAGAATTCTCCATACGCCGAACAATACCGATTATATGACGGGGGGGGAGGGAACTTTCGAAACTGCATTTTAACCTGCGAACGCTAATCCGTGATCAAATCCAGTAGACAAGGACCAGACAATCTCGGATCGTCGAACTATCTATATGATACGGAAAGTTAGGGCGAAAGGGGGGGGGGTAGGATTTATGTAGATTCCCCAGTATTACAGCCCAACCACTCTACCGCAAATCTTTGAAAGGTCAGTCTTTTCAGTCGCAGCTTCATTAACTAACTTGAAATATCTAAGTTAGATGACGGGGGTGGTTAAATTCCTTTGAAGCGTCTCTTTGACCTGTCTAAGCTTTAATTTAATTTAAGCTTAATTTAGTCACTGCGAACGGACAGAAGAATTCTCCATACGCCGAACAATACCGATTATATGACGGGGGGGAGGGAACTTTCGAAACTGCATTTTAACCTGCGAACGCTGATCCGTGATCAAATCCAGTAGACAAGGACCAGACAATCTCGGATCGTCGAACTAACTATTTGATACGGAAAGGTAGGTCGAAATGGGGGGAGGTAGGACTTATGTAGATTCCGTGTTTCGTATTGCAGGTCTCCTAGACCTGTTAGAGATAACATTCAATTGCAGCGTCATTAACCGACACGAGAATTCTCAGACGTTGATATATCCAAGTCGGAGGGCAGAGGGGTTTTGATAGTTGGATCATATGGCAAGAAGAAATGAAAATATGAAATGATAAAATTCCCTACCGCTTCTTTCCCGCGCGAGAGTAAACCTTGACCCAAGGCTAATGACAGAGATATTCTCAAGACGCTGAAACAATTTGCACAGTGGGGAGGATTTTTGAAAAGTTTCCTAGGTCTGCTAGAGCGAACATTTAGTCTAGTACAATCGTCAAGATGTTCTCGAAATTTTGAAATACTTGTTTCATATGGCAAAGTGCGGGAAAATTAAAATTTTTTAAGTCTCTTACACTTGCCAAAGTAAACTTTAGTCAAGGCCAACATACAGGAAGATCCTCGAATGGTTGAAATATTTGGATTGAAAATATTTGTGTGGTCTCTTTGGCCTGTCAAAGCAAACCTTTTGCCAAGGCTAATCAACAGGAGAGTTTGCGGGGCTCTAAAATGTTTGAATCATAATGAAGGTAGTGGGGTAGAAGTTTTGATAAGCCATCTTGTCTGTTAAAGTAATCCTTTAGTTAGGACCTACTTATAAGACAGTTCTCCAGATGCCAAAACATTTAGATTATGGGGGAGGGTAGAATTAAGACGACGGGATTTAGTTTTTCAAAGCCTTCTTACCCTGACAAAGTGAAGTTTTAGTCCGAGCAAATAGTTAGACAATAGTGTTCCCAAAAAGTCCACCCCGATCACTTGGGGGTGATTAAATGTTCCTGAAAACTCTATGGTTTTTCATATATGCACACCTGTTTCCTTGGACAGTCCATGGTCCTATGCTCTAACCTCCGACAACGGCAACATCCAAGTGGGGCATGAGTATAGGGTCGACTTGACAATGAATATAAAACTATCCTTGTTCGCCCTGTGAAGCTGGTGCGGATGTCAAAATATATGACAAATTAATATGAATTCGAATCAGACATTTGGCAGTAAGATGTTTCACATATATAATTTATATTGAATTCGGTTACGCTTTTGTTTTATCCAATAAAAAGTTATTTAGATCCCTACACTTAACTAAGAGCCATTTTCATAAGCAATAAAAAGTTCCTGGAACTTAAAGTGAGATTAGTAATAATAACAAAAGTACATGCATCTGTAAGCTATAGTTACCTTTTGTCATAACTGTATTTTAAAGATATTTTAAAATGTATTATGAAAATGATTATATGTCCTTCAGAAACATACTTTAACTATATTTTACTTAAAAAATACTTTAACTTTAACTTCTTAAATGTTACTTTTTATATACAGTGTGGGATTAAAGTATGGAATATTAAAAAAAGCGAACTCGTCATTTTGTTTTTTAAAAATACACATTAATGTGTGCAATTTACCTTCCGACATTCATTTGTTTCTAAGTTATGACGTCATCACAAAATTTAAATGACAATATAAATTTTTAGTAGTGGAATCCGATAGTGATTTCTCTTCCCTTTATAATCATGCAAATAAATCATAATGTTGCATAACAAAAATTCTGAGAAAAATCGATCTGATATATTGATATTGCGATGTTATGCAGCTATGCAAATAGAATGCCTTAATATTTTAATTTTATTATGAACTGCATTCGCTGTATCAGTGTTATCTCTCAGGGTCGCCTTTAAAATTTTTTTTTATTTACCTTTACTAGATTTTTTCTTTGCAATGAGATTAAAATAAGTATAATCGAATTTCCAAGTATGGGTTCTTTTCCTTGGATAATTCAAAGTTTATTTAAAAAACTATACTATAATGGAATTTCAAGTAACCTTTAACTATTGAGAAATTTCTTTAATGGAAAACTTTGCTTAACTTTTAAAACTAGCATTTTGACGTTTTGTCCATAACCACACATATGAATTTGAACAATTTCATAAGATGAGGTAAGTTTGATCAGTATTTTAGTTTTAAATAAATTAATTAAATTCTTTATTATTTTTAGGTTACGTGAATCATCTGCTTGAAACCCCTTCCAATAATAATGGTACGTTAATTTAATCTATAACTCAACTTATAAAATTGCACTTTAACCTTCTGGTAGGACACTAATGCTCTGCTTTTTAATAACACTTTTTAGTTATTTAATTGATAATGCTTCTCCCTTCTTGTAGCACGTTCTCAGGAACCTGTATGTCGCCTGCGCTCTCGAACTGCCCTGGATTCAGGAATCCGGTGTAACTCCGGATACGAAGGATCGCCAGACAGCTAAAAATATCGTAGGACAAGAGTACCTGTTTGTCTTTACCTTTACTATTTAAGTAACTATTCTCTTCTTCTAGGATCAAAGTGAAACTTTGAAGATCCGAAGATTGTATCAGATTCGAACCTCTTTTGGTAGTGAGTATTTTTCCATATTTTAAAATTTCTTCTTCTGTAAACTCTTTATTTTATTTGTTGGTTGAAATAAATAACACCGTTTACTGTATTTTAAACTGCTTTTTATCTTTATTTCACAATTTAAAAGAAATATTACATAGGTCATCAATTTTTATGCCTTTTTTTCTTAACAACCTCTCTAGCCCCTCTCCAAAAAACCATTCTTATTACTTTCATCTTTTTTATTCTTCCTTTGTTTTATGATTTACAATCCAAAACTAACTTTTCTTAGATGATTATTTGGTGTTTCCAATTATTAGATATCTCTATGATAACCATGGATTATTATTGATGGATGGTTGTCATGGATAAATTTTGATTGATATTTCTAATGAAATGTTATGTTTTGACTATTGTGAAACATGCTAAAAACTATTTTACAACTTTTCCTTAAGTCTTATAACAATTTTCTTTTCAGGTTTTGAGCTTCAGATGTAATAACCTATTAACCCAAATACTTCTTTTATGTAACAACAATAAACTAAATAGATAAATCAAACTTGAACTCTGTTTTCATGAATTCTTTTATATGAACGTCAAACATCACATCTACCTCTTCTCTGTTCATCAAATAATTTTAAAACAATAATGAACTTTTATTAACTTGAACAACATCGACTTGAGTAAATAATTAAACTCGATCGAAATATCATTACAATATATTGATACCATAATATCAATAACATTAAATGTGAAATATAATAATGAAATATAATTATTGTTTTAAATAACATTAAATGTTCAAATCGATTTTTCTCAGAATTTTTGTTATGCAACCTTATGATTTATTTGCATGATCATAAAGGGAATAGAAATCACTATCGGATTTCACTATTAAAAATCTATATTGTCATTTAGATTTTTTTGTGATGACGTCATTACTTAGAAGCAAATGAAAGTTGGAAGGTGAATTGCACATATTAATGTGTATTTTTAAAAAACAAAATCGCCGTGTTTCAGTATTTTTAAAAAAATATTCCATACTTTAATCCCACCCTGTATAGTCCAGTCGGCAGGGAACCAAAAGTATCTGTTTTTGGTTCTTTAGTGTTAACAGCTATCTTATTGCACATACCTACTCAAAATAGCGTGTAGAATAATATATGTACTAAATCGTAGTGACAGCAGAAAAGTTATTAACAATTTAAGGTGCGTACTACCGTTTTCGAGGCAATTTTTCTTCCGTAGCTCATCAGGATAACTTAGTACGAAGAAATGTTTAGTATATGATTTGCTTATCATTTGCATAAGTATCTTATATTTAATTGGTTATGTTCCAATATGGCAAAGTTACCTGCTAATCTAATAACATTTCCCATTTTTGACAGTTCACAATTACAAATGTGAATGATGCTCATAGATACATACTTTGACGTTCTCCATATTAATAACGAACTCCAAAAATATAATATTTGGATTTCTAACCTGTCATGTAACATTTTGAAACTGCATTCCAATTTTATCAGAGTTATAAACAACAATGCAAACTCCTTCCCATACATGACATTTAAGAACGAAATATTAAACTATTATTTGGTTTCACGTTTGAACACACCTTCATACGACCTAAAACCAAATACTCCTGCTCCTCCCAAAAATATTGCAGATTTCTGGTTGCTGCAAGATGATTCCCCTGAATCTTTTGGACTAGCTAAACTATTCCAGGAATAAATCCTGTCTCCTCATTTTACTAGCTTCATAACCACAAACTGCGATCAAATCTCGCACGATCAGTCACATTTTCAGGATCCTAACCCCCAAATAAGTAACGATAATCAAAACGTCATTTGTCCACCACTGACAGAACACAAAGATACCATTTCAAATACACCTGCCCCCATTGATAATTTCTGTTTCATTAAACCTGGCCATTCAGTTCTTGAAGAGCACAATTCATAGGTTATTAACTCCATAACAGAATCTATTCCAATTTTTTTATTTCCAAAAGTGCATCTATTCCCAACCATTTGACAACGATTAAACATTCTTACATTCTACTATACCCTTTACAAAAACATCAGAATAAGTTAGAGCTCTGACAAAATTGGATCCTAACCAATTAGGGCTTGGAAGAGCTTCCTAAGGCCGACGTTTTTGAGAGATCACCTGTCGTCTCTTCAACGAAAATTCTCATGGATCAACAACAACGGACTCCTGCTACAGCACCTGTAAACAATTCTCAGAAACTGCAAGATGCACCAAGAGCAGTTTAAGTTCCTGATAATTACCCCATTACGGTTACTAATAACCTTCCTCAAGAACCACACACTACGACAACCGTAGTAACAGTTACTGAAAAGTGTTATCTTCCAGTCACCACTGAACTTCATCGGCAGTTCCCAGGATTAACAGGATCAACAGCATTAAAAAGTTTATTTTTCTGTTTAATTTTAATATTTAGTGTATTTTCTCGGATAAACACCAATGAACTTCACATCAACCTTAAACAACATGTTTTTGGTGCGTTAAAACTGAGCGACTGAATTTAAGTGGGTGAGTCCAAACGACTGAGTGAGTCCAGATGAGTAAGTCCAAGAGAGTGAGTTCAAGCGAATGAGTCCAAGAGAGCGACACCAAGTGAGTTAGCCCAGATAAATGAGTCTAGGTGTGTAAATACAAGGGAGTGAGTCCAAGCGAGTGAATCTAAATTGGTGAATCCAAATGAGTGAGCCCAAGAGAGTGAGCCTAAGAGAGTGAGCCCAAGTGAATAAGTCCAAGTGAGTGAGTCCTGGTGAGTGAGTCCAAGTGATTGAATCCAAATGAATGAGTTTAAGTAAATGAGTCCAGATGAGTAGGTGTAAATGAGTGAGTCCAGATGAGTGAGTTCAAGTGAATGAATCCATATGAGTCCAAGTGAGTGAGTCCAGGTGACAGAGTACAAGTGAATGTGTCTAAATGATTGAATACAAGTGACTGAGACTAAATGACTGACTTCAAGTGAGTGAGTCCAGGTGACTGAATCCAAATGACTGAGTCCAGGTGACTGAATCCAAATGACTGAGTTCAAGAGAGTGAATCCAAGTGAGTGAGTTCAAGCGAATGAGTCCAAGAGAGCGACACCAAGTGAGTTAGCCCAGATAAATGAGTCTAGGTGTGTACACACAAGGGAGTGAATCCAAGCGAGTGAATCTAAATTGGTGAATCCAAATTAGTGAGCCTAAGAGAGTGAGTCCAAGTGAATAAGTCTAAGTAAGTGAGTCCAACTGATTGAATCCAAATGACTGAGTTCAAGTAAATGAGTCCAGATGAGTAGGTGTAAATGAGTGAGTCCAGATGAGTGAGTTTAAGTGAATGAATCCAAGTGAGTGAGTCCAGGTGACAGAGTACAAGTGAATGAGTCCAAGTGAGTGAGTCCAGGTGACAGAGTACAAGTGAATGTGTCCAAATGATTGAGTACAAGTGAGTGAGACTAAATACTGACTTCAAGTGAGTGAATCCAAATGAGTAACTCCAAGTGAGTGAGTCCAGGTGACTGAATCCAAATGACTGAGTTCAAGAGAGTGAGTCCAAGTGAGTGAGTTCAAGTGAATGAGTCCAAGAGAGCGACACCAAGTGAGTTAGCCCAGATAAATGAGTCTAGGTGTGTAAATACATGGGAGTGAGTCCAAGCGAGTGAATCTAAATGGGTGAATCAAGGTGAATCCAAATGAGTGAGCCTAAGAGATTGAGCCCAAGTGAATAAGTCCAAGTGAGTGAGTCTTGGTGAGTGAGTCCAAGTGATTGAATCCAAATGACTTGAGTCCAGGTGACTGATGTGTGACTTTAAGCAATTGGGTTCAAGTGAATTATTCCAATTTTTTGAGTACTTGTGAGTGAGTCCAGTTGAGTGAGTCTAGATGAGTGAGTCCAAATGACTTAGTTTAAGTAAATGTGTCTACACGAGTAAGCCGAAATGAGTGAGTCCAAGCGAGCGAGCCCTGGTGCGTGAGTCCAGGTAAGTGAGTGAATCCAAACGACTGAGTTTAAGTGAGTGAGTTCAAGTGAGTGAGTTTAAGTGAGTGAGTTCAAGTGAGTGAGTCCAGGAGTGTGAGTTTAGGTGTGTGAATCTAAGGGTGTGAGTCTAGGTGTGTGAGTCCAGGTGTGTGAGTCCAAATGACTGAGCTTAAGTAAATGAATCTACATGAGTAAGCCGAAATAAGTAAGGCCAAGTGAGTGAGTCCAAGCGAGCGAGCCCTGGTACGTGAGTCCAGGTAAGTGAGTCCAGCAGAGTCCAAGTGAATGAGTCCAAATGACTGAGTTTAAGTGAGTGAGTTCAAGTGAGTGAGTTTAAGTGGGTGAGTTCAAGTGAGTGAGTACTGGAGTGTAAGTTTAGGTGTGTAAGTCCAAGTGAGTGTGTTCAGGTGTGTGCGTCCAAGAGAGTGGGTCCAAGTGAGTGAGTCTAAGGGAGTGAGTCCAAGTGAGTGAGTTCAGGTGAGTGAGTTTAAGCAACTGAGCCTAAGTGGGTAAGTCCAGGTGAGTGAATGAGTCCAAGCGAGTGAGTCCAGGTGACTGGGTCCAGGTGAGTGAGCCCAAGCGAGTGACGCCAAGTGAGTGACTCCAGGTGAGTGGTGTTAAGTGAGTTAGTTCAGGTGAGTAATTGAGTGAGTTCCAATTGAGTGCATCCAATTGAATTAATCCAAGTCCGTGAGTTGAAGTGCAAGTAGTAAGTCCAAGTGAGTAAATCCAAGAGAGTGATTGCAAGAGATTAAGTCCAAGTGCGTGAATTCAAATGAGTAAATCAAAGTCAGTATCCAAGTCAGTCCAAGTTAGTGAATCCAAGAAAGTGAGTGAGTGCAAGAGAGTAAGTCCAAGTGCGTGAGTTCATGTGAGTGAATCCGAGTCAGTAAGTTCAAGTGAGTGAGTCCACGTGAGTGAGTCCAATTGCGTGAATTCAAGCGACTGAGTCCAAGTGAGTGAGTTCAAGCCAGTGTATCTAAGTACACGTAAACGAGTCAAGTTTATCTTACTCCATGCCAGGTTTAATATAATTCTATTGCAGTTGTTCGTTCACACCGCCCCTCTTTGTTTCTGCAAATTGTCAGAGTAACCAAAAGCTTTTAAGGGACGATGGAAGATAACCTCCAAATAGAATTTCATGACACTTGGCACTGGCAATAGGAGTCATTTTAAAGCTAAATATCTTTAAGACACATAATCAGCGATTGGTGTAGTCAAACTTGAATTGAATACATTTTTGAGATTCTTATCGAATTCAAACTCTTCAATAATGAACTATCTTAATTAAAAGCTTCTTTGCTCTCTTATAGTATTAAAATGTCTAGTTAGTATGGGCTTTCTTACAGCCCATGACCACATTTCAATAGCTTCTCCTACACCTGACGTTCACGTAACAAGTGGTTTAGAAAACGTGTTCTGGGCTGACATCAGATGGTAGAGGTTGCAAGCTGTGCCTGTGCAATGAGTCTTAGCTTTAGACCCATTAGGCAACATTTAAGCATACTACCACTTACTCATTATAGCGTCATTGGGATAAAAATACTTGAGCCTGTATAATATTCACTCATGTAGCTGCACTCATTCATATAAGTTATATTTGCTGCCGAACTGTGATAGGGATCAATTTTGTTTTTGCACTAAAATTGCTCAGATAGTTGGGTAATGCGTACACCAAATATCAGCATAATTAGTCCTTGTGCACTCAAGTTATTGATGCTTAACTCTTCAGACGTTCGATTTCCTATGTAAAACCATACAAAACAAGGGTTCACAAAAATCAAGATAATTCGAGATCCAGAATAGGGATCACTTTTTAATTGATATATGTTGAATAAAATGGTTCCTTCTATATCTGTTCCAAGTTTGAGAGCGCTACGACTTTGTGCACATGAGATACCGCGTGGCCAAATAATCCCAGTAATAGGGTACCCTTCTTTAAAGAATGGTTTTAGATGATGTTTAATTAATTCGTTTTCTTTTGCTGGCCAATTACCTCCATTCAAAATACTGTTCTTCAGCAGCTGTTTTTGGTTTCGTAACACTTACACTCGTACAGAAGATGTTTAACCATTTGCTCACCGCTACCACAAATGCACATAGGATTATCGATTATTTTAAATCCACAAAGATAACTTTTTAGTAAGAGTGACTAATATCTTTATTTTTAGTCTACTTAATACTGTAGGAAAAACTTCTCTCTCTCTCTCTCTCAGCTGTGCCACATCGGACTTTACTTCGTTTTGTTGTAGAGGCGAGATTGCTAAGATTGCAACAGAAAAATGTAGTAAAGGTGAATCATGCTACCATATCGAAATGAAGAATTTTGGAGTAAACTCATATATGAATGCAAATTCATATAGAAAAATTTATCGACTCTGCTGGGATTCGAACCCAGGACCCTCCACTGTCTAGGTGGTATCTCTACCAACTGAGCTACAGAGAACGACTACCAGCATAGCGAGAAAATTTTCCATATGAATTAGATATCAAGCAAACATGCAAGTAACTAGATATTTTTTGAATACTATTAATGAAGATCAGCAAGTCGCATGACAACAACATCAATATTCAAAGTATCTAGATTATAATGAATCATTCCGAAAGGAAATTAATTTTTATAAATTTTTAGATAGAGTTAATTTTTATCAAGTTGGATAATGATTTTACATTAAATAATATTTTGAATGCAAATTCATATAGAAAAATTTATCGACTCTGCTGGGATTCGAACCCAGGACCCTCCACTGTCTAGGTGGTATCTCTACCAACTGACTTGCTGATCTTCATTAATAGTATTCAAAAAATATCTAGTTACTTGCATGTTTGCTTTATATATATATATATATATATATATATATATATATATATATATATATATATATATATATATATATATATAATAGCTTTACTGTACATAATTTTTTTAGAGTAGAGGAGACGTTCTTTATGAAGGTATGTACAGAGGCTGCGATAAGTGGAACCACACTTTTATTACATGGAGAAACTGTACGAAAGGTTCGCATAAAGAAAAAAAAGTAATACTACATAACATTACTGCTTTCAATGCCACTTGGCTTTGGCAGAAATTTTGGTGTTACATTTGCGAAGAGAATTTTTGTAACAACGAACCGGGTTTTTTCGACAGAAGTACGGCGATTACCGTTCAAACAATTAAAATTTTAGTTTTCGGAATGATCATTTTATTCATTCAAACTATAATTCTAATGTAATATATTATGTAATATAAATATAAATACTGCTAATAAATGAATAAACATACAAATTAAGTTTCAACATTCAACATGTTTAAGTATTCCAACTTTATTGAATGCCATATTTGACCCCTCATTTGATAATGAGGGATACCCCTCCAGTTCCAATCTTTCCAATAGGTGTCTTGTAGGTGGGTATGATAACCCGTTAAAGGTAATAGCACCGACACTATTCAGAATTGCCGAAAAAACTAATCTTTTTCTTAATGTCGTTTTCCACCGCCTGGGTGATCAATCATTTCCCTCAAAAACTCGCGGAAAAAGTCGCGACATTTACTATTGGCATTTTAGCAGTTGCCATTTGTAAATTACTTAACTAAGTTTAATCTTAAAGATTATACCAGTTTTTTCAAGCTTTATTAATAATCGAGAGTGGGTAACAGTGTCAAAAGCTTTTTTTAAGTCTAAAAAGACAATCCTAATATATGTTCAGACTTGTCTAATTTAGTATAAACGTTCTGAAAAAAAGCTTTTCAAAATAACGTTTGTCCTATTATTTACCCGAAAACCAAATTGATTTTCTGATAAAAGATGATTCTTTTCAAGAATCTGAACAGATTCTATGTTAGTAGTAAAACTAAGCAACTACGGTACCATTTTCTTATGGGATTTAACATGGGCCCAAAAATCTGGATTCACTGCCGGTCTGAGCCCGATCGCTGACGTCATGAACTTTGTAACGAACTTTTGCATCCGCTCCAAAATTTGAAACAGGATGCAGCATCCGGTCCCAAGCATCCGGCCCGAAACATTTTCAGATGCATCCGGTCCAGAAACAGGACACGACATCCGCTCCGAAATTTAACGGACTTTTAATCCTGCCATTTGTAACGGTCTTTTGCATCCGCTCCAAAATTTTACATCGGGTTCCAAAATTTGAAACAGGATGTGACTTCCGCTCTATTTTAACACACGTACCTCCGAGAGAACTCAGGTAGATTTAGAATAAAAAGACGCCACACCTACAGAAAGCTCATCAATTCTTCACCAAGAATCATTGAAGCAACATCTCGGAATCATTGAAGCTACATCTCTGAATCATTGAAACGACATACTGCAAGTAAGAGTTTTTTATTGCATTCTAATTTATTTTTTTATTTATTGTATTAATTTTCCAGTGAGTCAACTTAGCGAATTCCTAAAAACCGCAGAGGCGCAGAAGCGATACGAGCAGTTGATCTCCCAAAGCAGCTTATGGCTAAATAAATCGAGGACCAAGTACATTGCTACAGGATATTGTCCAAACATCCAAAAATTTGCTCCTATCGTTAAAATTGGCGGTGAGAAGAGTGCTATCAGTTTTCTACCTAAGGAGTTCGAGGGATTATTTGAGTATAAACAGAAGATTATAGAATATTTCGCCGAGCCCCAAAACACCCCAGCAGCAGTACAGTTTGAAGGCTGTCAAATCCTATTCACCTCATTTAATTCTACACCTATGATTAAAATATCTAAGGGTTCCAGCAGCATCACCTTAGGACAACAAACTCTAGACCACTTGTGGGAGGCGAAGGAAGTCATTCAATATCATTTGGAGCTGCTGAAAAATTCAGGGTTTGCTACTTTTTATATGACCACCATCATTTCCGCATTGCAGTTAGCAGGCAACTTGCTAGATAACGTGAGAATATTATTTAGTCCTCAGCTCAACATGAAATCTCACAATACCGCCAGCATTCTTGAGATCCTTTACCAGTATCCTGAGAAGATTGTAGAAGACGCACAAAACTATTTTAAACATGTGTTATTTAGGAATATGCATTCAATGCACTTATCAAATTCGATTAAACGCTTTTCTGATCGAATTAGAACGTTTAAAGTATGATATCAGGATTTATAAAGATAAACGGAATATGATAAATTTATTCAAACGTATTAGTATTGAGAAATAATGTATGTTAATATTTTATATCAATAAAAAAATAATCTAAACACATTTTATTATTATTATCTCACTGAGGTTATCAACTTGTCTTAGAAGATTTTTATTAAAAAATCATCATTATCTCAAACTTTTAAAATTGAAAGATAATTAGCTTTTGACTAAAAACGAAGTTTGCGGTTTTTATTCGAGTAGGCTTATCAACGGCTTCTGTCTTATAATAATAAGTGAATTATTAAAATTGATCGTTTATATTATTTTTTGTACGACCATGCTATTTCAGATTGTTTACCATACTTGGTTTTAGAACAGTAGGTTATATTTACTGGTTGCTAAGCAAAAACGCGTCGGTAAGTAATTACTTACCGTTCAGTTCTGTCAAAAACAGAACGGTAAGTAAATTATATGTAATTTATAAAACAAATTCATAATCTTTAGATGTCTCTTTCGCGATCGCGAAAAAATCATTATTTTCTAAATAATTGGACTATTCAAAAAATGTATGTTTTTTATTTAAATTTGCTCAGGCCTCAACATCCGAATTATATTTACTTATTATTATTTCCATAGACTTGACTGTGAGCGTGTTCTCACTTGATTTGTTTTCAGATTCACTCCTCACATATTTGACAAATATCGTAACATTCAAAAATAATAGTAATTACAAACGTATCCATGGTAACGACAAAAATATTGTGACATTCAAAAATAAAATTACAAACGTATCCATGGTAACGACAAAACCTACTTAATGTTTGGTGGATATACAAGGCAAAAATAAATTATCTTAAATCTATTTTTTTACCATCTTCGGGATATTTCCTTAGTTAATACCTTTCTATTCATAGTGATCGTACAAAAAATAATATAAGCATCTCAAACAGTAAGGAGTTTACCGATCTCCTCCAATATTGGCGACTTGGCCAATATTCGCTTCGCTCAGTCGCCAAACATTGTCGTCGATCGGTAAACTGTCCTTACTGTTCTTGATACTATAGCGTTTTAACACTGTGGGGTGAAGTGTTAGGGCTATATTCATTAATTCTCGTAGAAGGATAATAAAACACAAGTTTACTTCTATGAATTATTTATTTGACTCTCATAGTTTATTGATACGCGTTGCCTAGTACCATTTCGTATCTATGCAAAAATATATGAGTTGTGAGTCGTTCACAACATTACCCCGCCCGATCTGAAACGTGGGTATTACACACATGAAAAAGAAAAAATACGGAATGGTATTTTAGAGAAAAAATGGAGTATTTTAAGGGAACTTGAACAAAGTTGTAAAATTCTCCAGCTACAAAAACTCTACTAGGCAGTATAGGTAGTTACAATAAAAAAACTTAAGCTAAATAACACTACGGAACTTGCGACGGAAACTCTTGGAACCTGTAAACAGAAAGAAAAAAAAACAGAAAAGTGTTCAAATTTTCAAAGTCAACAGGTAAAGAGTTTTCAAAAGATGCCTTCGCGTAGCATTTGAAATCAGCTTATTGTTGGCTTAACATTAAATGGTAACTATTCTAAAAAATATGCAGGCTTTAGCCTATCTAAAGAGATAGGGCCAGTGTGATTTTCTAGAGTGGCGTATTTAACTGTCCGTTCTAACACTTTATAGGGGCCTAAATAACTGTCTTTCATGCCCAGGGTGTGCGTGTCATTACGAACGTATACGTGTGTGCAGTTGGTCAAGTCTCTGGGGACGAAGGACTGACTGGAATACGTTTTTGTAAAAAAATACTTCTGCTTCCTCATACGACGTTTGAGATTGGCTATGAAATTAGGGAGGTTCATGTCGTTAGCCAGTTGTTCTTCTTTGAAGAAATCACCAGGTAGTCGTAAAGGGGTAGGATACAGGATTTCTGCAGGAGAAACATTAACTTGTGATTTCAGGGTTGCACGTAAGCTCAAGAGAATCCAAGGGAGATTTGTTAACCAGGAGGAAGTTCCTGTGGTTTGAATGGATTGCTTGAGTGTCTGATTAAAACGTTCGATAACGCCTTGACTAATCGGATGGAAGGCCGTGCATTTGACGTGTTTAATTCCTAACATGGCCATGAAGTTGATCCATGCATGCGAAAGGAATATTCTTGCATTGTCCGTGGTGAGGTACTTGGGAATTCCAAAGCGGGACACCCACGTGTCGACAAATGCAGTGATTACTGACTCCACGGAAGAATCCTTCAGAGGAATGGCTTCCGGCCACCGACTGTAGCGGTCAATAATGGTCAGGAGGAATTTATAACCTCCCGAAGAAGGAAGGTGTACTAGGTCGAGATGGACCTTAGTAAAACGTTCATCTGGTTCTACTATAGATTGTAATACTCCAGCTATAGTGGAAGACGAACTGTCTGCAGCTATACTGATAGGGTTATTAATTCGCGGATGTACCAATAAAGTAGCGGTAATCAAAGCATTCTTCGCGTGCCTAAAGGCTTCTATTTGTTCTTGATTTAACTGGACAGGCTTTAGCGACGCTTTACCAGGAACAACTATAGAGGTTAACGGTGCCAGAATTTTCGCACAGTTTGGTACAAATTTATGGTAATACGAAATTAAACCAATGAAATTGCGGAGTGCTTTCTGACTTGAAGGCAATGGGTAATCAATTATAGCTTGTACTTTGGAAGCCATTGGTTTGATACCGCGTGTATTAACATGATGTCCTAAAAAATCGAGCTCATTGACTCCAAAGAGACACTTTGGTAGGTTAATAATTAGGCCATTGTCTTTTAATCGGGAAAACACTTGGTGTAAATGTTCAATATGTTGCTGCGAATCAGCACTAAAAACTAATATATCATCTAGATAAGAAAAACAAAATGGAAGCCCTGATAACACAGTGTCCATGAAACGACTCCAAGTGCTGGCTGCATTCCGTAGCCCGAAACACATCCGTTTGAACTCAAAGAGTCCCAGAGGTGTGATAATAGCAGTCTTGTGAATGTCCTCTGCCGCTATTGGTATTGCGAAGTAGGCCTTTTTGAGGTCTAGCTTCGAGAATATGGTTGCTCCAGCAAGTTTTCTTGTAAAGTCCGTTAAAAAAGGAATAGGGTAACGGTTTAGTACTGTCACTGAATTAAGTTTTCTATAATCGCCAACCAAGCGATAACTGTCTGTTGGGGCGATGCGGGCTGAGATGTCTTGGTCGTCACCAGGAGGTAGTGCCTCTGCTGTGCCTACTGCTCGCTTCCCGATGATGTGAATTGGCGTAGCGTAGCTAGATGATGACCGCTGTACTACGTCAGCGTCCAAGAGCTCATTAAGATGATCTTCTAGAAAAGAAAGATGATTAGGGTTCAGTTTGCGACAGCGTGCTTTAACCGGAGGTCCGGTCGTGTCAATGTGATGGACTACAGTATGTTTTACTGGTTGATGGTAGTCGAACTTACGTAAAAGTTCTGGGAAGTGTGTGTTTAGCATCTTGCTATAAACATCAAGATCGCTAGACATGTTGTTAACAGTACCTGAAGAGTGTACGTTAATGTTTGAAGGTAAGGGAAGAAGAGGGTAAGAAATCCCAGGAGTAACGATTGACTCAGAAGGAGTCAAAACATTAGCCTGTGCGGAAAATATTTTTCGTTTAGTGCCAGTCTTAACTTGGTGGGTTGTGGAACCTCGACTGCGAGTTCGGGCGGGCTGGACATCTGCTGTGCAAATGACCCGCTGAGAAGAGCAGTCAGTGAGAGGATTCACTGTTGGAGCTGGAAATTGACAACCTTGGCTGCGGTTTCGGGCGAGCTTGACATCTACCGTGCAAATGACTCGTCGAGAAAAACAGTCAATAGTTAGGTTGTGCTGCTGTAAAAAGTCCAGGCCTAGAATGGCTGTAGATATGTCAGCAACATAAAATTTCCAGGGGCATGGCGGTAGGCCACGAATTGGGAAATGTAACCTCAAAGTTACAATACCTGTCACAGGAATTGACGTATTGTTTGTTTGTTTGTTTGTTTTTGGGCGAGGAATCAGGATGGCGGAGCATCCTTTGTACCTCATGGCACCGATTGCTATGATCATTTGGCCGACCCTACTAGAATTTAGCCGAATCTGGGGGAATTCCACCCCCAGTAGGGATCTTTATCGTGCCAAACATCGCATTGACACGGGACCTACAGTTTCACTTCCTCTCCGAAAAGAAGGCATGTTTTAAATTTTTCTCCGCTATGAAAAATTACCAGCTCGGCCGGGGATCGAACCTGCGATCTTTGGATTATGAAGCAAGCATGCAAACCACTAATCCACCGAGACTGGCTGACGTATTGTTCACTGCCATAAATGAAAGGTTGGCAGGCTTGATATTTTGATTACAGGAAACTGCAATGTGGGTTGGTAAAATGGAAAAATCTGCACCACTGTCAACCACAAAATTAATTTTGTAGGTTAGGTCTTGTAAAAATATTAAATTATAAGTTGGAGGGATTGAATTAACCCTGGGAAATGGGGAATTGGTATTGCCCGAAGGCATGGGACGGCGTTTACTGAAATGCTGAGGAATTTGGGGTTTCGGAGAGAATGTGGTAGTTACAGGGAATTGCCGCTTGTTCATGGTAGAAAGCTCATTAGAAATGGTTGTAAGATTGGTCGTCAAACTGTTTAGTTTCGCTTCTAATGCAGTAGTAGTTAAAGGTTGTGGTGCCTTTTGCATAGAATAAATTAAATCTAATTTTTCTACAAAGGATATTAATGGCAAGTCATTGAAATTGAAAGACTGAACTTTAAGTTCTGTTGGTAGCTTAGCTATTAAAAAATCCTTGGTTAATTCCTCAGTCAGATCAAGGTCGATAGATAATTTTTGAATGTTAAAAAGCAATTCCTTAACACTACCAGAGAATTGAAGAGTCTCCAAAAGATTATTAATGCGAGATTCTCTTGTGCCTAGAATCGATTTTATTACTGCCCGTTTCAAGGTAGTGTATGGGTCTTGTCTAGGAGTTTTAATGGTCAAGTTGCGATGAGCGCCTAAAACGTCGAAAGGTAAGTTTAGTGTTAACAAATTATATTTGTCGAGTTCATCGTTGATCAGCATACGAGTAAAGTATCTTTCTACTAAAATAAAATACAGGTCGATATCGTTACTCGTAAAAACTGGAAATGGAACTTTGACAGTCGCCATTTGAAATATTAAATAAGTAAATAAATGATTTGAACTTATCGGATCAGAAAGAGCACTAGTTCCGGTTCCAACGGTCACCTTCAGCCAGCCACGACAAGTCACTTGAGCGATGCAGTAGCAGGATCTCCCGACGACAGAAGTAGCAGCTGATGACAGATGACGCAGGGATAACTAGATGTGGTTCACCTGGAGAATTCAATGCAGCAGGTAAAGACCAATACTGCCAAATTCTTCTTCAGGAACGTGGGGATCACCATATATAGCGAATTAACACTGAGGTTGGTGAAGTGTTAGGGCTATATTCATTAATTCTCGTAGAAGGATAATAAAACACAAGTTTACTTCTATGAATTATTTATTTGACTCTCATAGTTTATTGATACGCGTTGCCTAGTACCATTTCGTATCTATGCAAAAATATATGAGTTGTGAGTCGTTCACAACAATACTTAATATACTATATATTAAAAAAGGTAAATTTCTATTAATGAAAAGGCATCCTGCGGTTATAGGTCTTAAAAGGTCGTTTTATATGATTAAACAATTCATGAAGCCGGAAGCTCTTATCATCATTAACATAGAAACACAAGATAGACAAATTGAATAATTTATTCAGAAACAAATTATTAATACGAATTATTAAGGAAGACAGTCACTATAGTTATTACATAATCGAATAAAAACCGTTTATCAATTTCCTACATTTTACACCAGCATACGTTCGACAAAAGTCGAAAATTATTTCTATATATCACATTTAATTTCTCATACTTCTTATTACTTAGGATGTTTATTTTCTAAGAAATCGCCTGAGGTATCGCCTAGATAGCTAGACAGATTCGCATTTACTCATACAGATAGGGTTTGTGATATGATATAAATTTATAACGATAAGACTATCATGTAAATATACCGAAAGAATTTAAAAATCAATGAGTGTTATCAACTTGAGGTTTCCTATGTAGTATAATTTTATATAAATGAGAAAAAAGGTCGTTTAAACTAAATCAGTTTATAATATTATTAAATCCAGTTTTGTAAAATGTCCTCAGATCATGCTTTCCACTTATAGCTCAACAGTTATACAACTGCTTAGCCTAAGAGTAGGTATTCCGTCCCTTGAGTCCATCCCCTCCCTTTTTATGCAAATGACCCGCGATCTAATTAATATTCAAATGAGGCGTGGTCTAATTAAATGCGCGAATTAAATTAATTGATCTAATTAAATTAAATTAAATTAATTCACGGTATCATTTACATATCTCATCTCTCATTTACATATATCATTTCTCATATGCATGCGCTAATTAAATTAATTGATCTAATTAAATTAAATTAATTCACGGTATCATTTACATATCTCATCTCTCATTTACATATATCATTTCTCATATGCATGCGCGAATTAAATTAATTCACGGTATCATTAGCATATCTCATCTCTCATTTACATTTATCATTTCTCATATGGATGCTCGAATTAAATTAATTCACGGTATCATTTGCATATCTCATCTCTCATTTGTACATCTCACCTCTTTTATTTTTCATATGCATGCTCGAATTAAATTAATTCACGGTATCGTTTGCATATCTCATCTCTCATTTACATTTATCATTTCTCATATGGATGCTCGAATTAAATTAATTCACGGTATCATCTGCATATCTCATCTCTCATTTACATAACTGATATCTGATTTTGTACATCTCATTTTTATATATTATTTGTCATCTCTCATCTCTCTCTCATAAATTTATTTTAAAATAAATCTTATGTTGTAATTCCTATTTGATATTTAAATATAGATCTATAGGTCATCATGTAATTCTACGAAAACAATTTAACATGTAGAAACATCTAGGGTAATAATACGAGAAAAAATTTACTTTCAAGTATACAAGGTAATCACCTGTCGGATTATCTCTATTTGACATGTTTAAATATACGTCATAAAATTTAAAATACAGTCTACAAGTAAAGCAAATTCTATTTGAAAGAAAACAATTAGCATCGTTCGTTATGATTTCTTAAAAATTTATTCAAATGAAACTTTTTAAGAATATAGAATACTGTAAGCATTATTTTTAAAATTCAAAAAAACATTTTCTGTATTTATAACTGTTTAAGAAGTTACTTCAAACTGATGTTTTGCATGAAAATACGTACAAGGCAATTAGTCATGTTGTTTTCGACATTCCTTAAAACTGCTTTCATCCATAAATAAACAAAACGTTCTTACAAATGACTGAACATTTCAAAGAAATTTAGATTTTCTAAATAATTTGTTAAGAGATAGTCATCTTAAAATCGGTATAAATGATTGTTTTAAATGACAACTACTCACCCTTGTATTAATCTGTATAGGTTAGATGTGTAGAAAATTTTAATAAGGGTTAAGTACACTTTTATTTAGCTGATTCAATAAAAATTTCGTTATTTTTAAAATTCCTAACAAGGGTTCAGGGTTCTTTATCTGTTTTAGAATATTCAAAGACAATATATGTATAAATTATCGTGAGACTCCTGCTCTATATAAAACGCCATATATAAAATTAGAGATAAAAATTTATCCTGTGTATTGGTGAAAACTCAAATATACACGGAAATATAACAATCGGTACATATAACGATACTAATCAGTCTAACGCGGAATATATATTTTATATTATACAAACGGAGAGAAAAGAATAGGTACAATCGGATTATGTTCATACCAAGCTCACCATGATTATTATAAACATCTTAACAGAATAAAAAGGGCAATATGAATATAACTTATAGGATTTAATCAAACTAGAAAAATATCGATGAACAATAACATTTAACATTCTAGTTTAATGATTCATTGTTACGAGCTCTAGGAATTTTAAGTCCGTTTATTATTTTTGCAGAGAAAAACGCCGAGTACTATTTGGACGGGTTTTTATAATGACTAACAGATTTCTTTGTGTTATTTTAAAATGTTGTTCGTCGAGCGACGAGTCAGTCACGTGGTTACTTAAATGAGTATAAAAGTTAGAAATTTTATATCTCAAATCATTTATATATCAAATCACCAAAGTGTTTCCATAGAGAAAACAACTATTATCAACACAGCTATCCAGAGTTTAACAGTGTATATTTAATTTAATCAGGTAAGATATTTATGTTATCGATGTTTCCACTATTGTTTACCTGCTATATCTATAATATGTAAATGTTCTACATTTGTTTAAAACTAATCATTTGAACTTTTAGATTACATCTCATTATTATGTGTTCGAGGTCGATCATTAAAGTATAATTTCCTGCTTCTTTGAAATTCATCAAGTAAGTGGTTTTTATATTTTAACTATGTTATGAAAAATAACTATTTTGAACTTTTACATTAAGAATTATAATTTATTTTATTTAAAATTCATTAAGGAAGTGATTTTATGTTTAACGATGTTTCCACTATTGTTTACCTGCTATATCTATAATATGTAAATGTTCTACATTTGTTTATGTAGACTAATCATTTGAACTTTTAGATTACATCTCATTATCCTGTGTTCGAGGTCGATCATTAAAGTATAATTTCCTGCTTCTTTGAAATTCATTAAGTAAGTGATTTTTATATTTTAACTATGTTGTGTAAACTTATTTTGAAATTTCTTATAGACTGACTGCAGTTTCTAACTGCGTGAAATCCACATAGTTTTTATTCCAACAGGTTGCTGTATCAAGGAAGTCAAAGACGCGAAATTATCACCGTTTGATAATTCTGTATCCTGCAAATTTATTTGAAATATATCAAGCAGGTATGTTTTATCTTCAGTTGCTTATATTTTTAAACTAAATGTAAATGTTTTACGATTGCTTACAGTAAGAAATGGAATTTTTAAACGAATTGAACCAATCAGTCGGAACAGCAAAACCCGTCAAGAAATTGCATGAATATAGCGTGAAGGAAGTAGCAGAGATATCAGAGGTCCACATTATCACCTGCAGGGACGGGCGTAGAGCGGTGTTCATTGTCGCTGAAAAACATATAACATATCTACCCAAAAGATTCGCCGACAAACTTACTGAAGATAAAGAGTGGTCGATCTCAACCAGAAGATAGCGAATAAAACTCTGTCTCTAGGATTGATTTACCTAGGTAAAGTAAAGACAGAAAGATATCAACCGTATGCTGACTGTATGTTTATCGAAACGAATAAGGTATGAAATGTAACAGGTAGTCTATTCAGTGAACATTGCCTAATACTTTTTTCTGATTCTTCTTCTAGCCTATGGATCCACAGCTAGAAACACGGCCCTGCTAAATGCCTGCAATTCACCTACCCTATCAATATGTCGTACAATGCAAACATTTAATATTATTATTATTAAAATTTTATAAATAAAACGATAAAAGAAGTTTATAGTTTTCATTTATTTTTATGTTAAACATATACGATAGCAAGATCTAGATCGTTGTATACAAATTCATATATGAGAGAAATGTTATGTATCTCAATACATACCTAAAACGTATTTTTCGTATATTCAGTAAGAGCTACCCATTTTTCTAGACATTCGAATTTTGGACAGCTTGATAATATGTTTTCTCATTTAATCATAATTAAGGTCAAGTTGAATAAAGTACATAAAAGTTAACAGGTTAAAATAGAAATTCATTTTGCTACTTTTATATGTGCTAAATAAAATAATAACAGATATTTCGAGAATTTTATGCATTCTTGAGAGAACTGGGGTATAATATTTAAAAACACAATGTAGAAAACATATCAGCAGAGAAAGGGAATACATAAATACAGTATGTTTTGTATGATGAGGTGTCGTCAGTTTTAAAAGAAATAAGTTCGTCGCTATATTTAAACGTTATTTTACAATATATCATACAATTTCAATAGCTTCAAAATACGCAGATATGTAATAATATACTATATACTCTTGTAGGATATTCAACGTATCTATAGTAAACTCGTATGATTAATAATAATCTGTAACCATTTTCGATACCTTCGAAATATAAGTCTATAACATATGTTTGTAATACGTCTTTATAACTTTGAAACACAGGGTAGTTATCTCTTGCAATATCTACAGTTATGAGAACCCTGAAGACTTAACCTAGAGAAATAAATCAGATAAATATTTTACTTTTTATTGAAACGATAACTTTACGTACTAATATATGAAAATTATATAATGTATATCGCCTGATAAATAAAATTGAAATTATTCTTATTCTTTTTACAATGAAATGTGTTTTTCAAAAACACGATGAAACGTTATGTATATTAATGCAGGAGTTCTGTTAACGTATTCGTTATTTAGAGATTAACTTATAAGTACAATATCTATTTAGCTGATTCAATAAAAATTTCGTTATTTTTAAAATTCCTAACAAGGGTTCAGGGTTCTTTATCTGTTTTAGAATATTCAAAGACAGTATATGACAATAAATTATCGTGAGACTCTTGCTCTATATAAAACGTCATATATAAAATTAGAGATAAAAATTTACCCTGTGTATTGGTGAAAATTCAAATATTCACGAAAATATAACAACCGGTACATATGACGATACTAATCAGTCTGACGCGGAATATATATTTTATATTATACAAACGGCGAGAAAAGAATAGGTACAATCGGTTTATGTTCATACCAGGCTCACCATGATTATTATAAACATCTTAACAGAATAAAAAGGGCGATATGAATATAACTTATAGGATTTAATCAAACTAGAAAAATATCGATATATATCCTGCGTTGAGAAAATAATTATACTATACAAGCATCCAGTATGTAAAGTAAAAGGCATTAGACTTAACTATGATGTACTAAAACTCATCAACGATCATCTTTTATCCCGATGACGTTATAGGGTGACATTATGAAGTCGTACTAATATATGAAAATAATTTACTTCTTGATAAATAAAATTATTCTTTTACAGTGAAGAGTGTTTTGGGGAAAATCTTAATGTAACTGCTGAGTTCTGCTAGTCAGCTTCACTTATAAGTTCACACCACTTAACTGATTCAATAAAAATTTCGTTATTTAAAAATTCCTAACATGGATAGCTTTATCTGTTTTAGAATATTCAAAGGCAGTATATGACAATAAATTATCGTGAGACTCCTGATCTATACAAAACGCCTTATATAAAATTAGAGATAAAAAATTAAACCTTTGATAACAATGGTGAAAATGCAAATATTCAACAATTTTAACCCCAATTTTTTCTACTTTTCTAGACGTAATGTAATTTTGAACTGATTTTTAACCTTTTTCATTATATCTACTACCATGTAAACGATTTCTACATATGCCTTCTTACTGTGTATAATTTTGCCCCATGTAGATATTCGTCGTATCTATAGTAAACTCATATTTTAACGTTATTTTACAATATATCATCCATTTTCAATGATTTCGAAATACGCAGATATGTAATAATATACTTTATGCACAGATGCATTATAAATAGACTATTATTGCTAGATTTATCTAAACATAACTGTCTCTTTATGCCCCAAGGGCCTCTTTATGATCCGACGGGCAATAATGAAACGTCAATTAAATGTCAGAGCTGTATTTGTAGAACTTGATTGGTTCTTAATATAATTTGTAAACTTATCACCAATGAAAATAAGCTGAAATTAAGTATTTTAGATAGTAACTATAGTAACGTACTTCCTATATAAGCACATAAGTATACGTACAGCGGCTTGATGTAACCTACGTACTCATTTAATTATATTTTTTACACAATAATAGATTTGAGATAAAAACAATCTGTGCATAAAATAGTGTATGCATTTCGGGCATAACTTGCTTTTATGGCCCTACAGCCTTTTCCTAGCCCTCGGCTGACGCCTCGGGCTAGAAATAACGCTTCTGGCCATAAAAGCTTCTTTATGCCCTTAATACATAAATAACTAATATACTCTTGTAGGATATTCATCGTTGAATATAGTAAACTCGTATGATTAATATTAATTTGTAATTATTTTCAGCACCTTCGAAATATATATATATATATATATATATATATATATATATATATATATATATATATAACATATGTCATATGTTTTGTAATACGTCTTTATAACTTTGAAACTCTACGTGATTTCCTCTTACAATATCTATAGTTATAAGAACCTTGAAGACTTAACCTGGAGAAATAAAACAGATAAATATTTTACTTTTTATTGAAACTAGTTAACTTATATTCTAACATACAAATATACAACAACAAAATAGAAAAGTATACTTGAGGATAACAAAGAAGTCCTGGACGCGGTTATCTATAACATATGTCATATGTTTGTAATACGTCTTTATAACTTTGAAACTCTACATGATTTCCTCTTACAATATCTATAGTTATGAGAACCTTGAAGACAACCTGGAGAAATAAAACAGATAAATATTTTACTTTTTATTGAAACTAGTTAACTTATATTCTAACATACATATTTGAAACTAGACAACTTATATTCCAACATACAAATATACAACAACAAAATAGAAAAGTATACTTGAGGGTAACATTTTGTATAAGCATTATCTTTTATTCTATAGTACCTTCTTCTTTAAGCTCAGAAATAATTGAAATAATTTCATCCTAGTTTTCTAAACTACTGCTACCCCTCTGTTTTAAGGTATACAGTAGACGAAGCCTGTCGACAACTTGATTCCAATACGGCGTTTTGTTTTTGGAATTGGTAGCTTGAGGTTAGAGCCTACGAATACATTTTTAGGACAGAACGTAGGGAGCAGAGTAAGTACAAAATAACATATTTTTATACAAGAACGTTTATTGATACGAGTAGTTTCGACGTTACTTAAAACATAATACATAACTTATATATAATATTTATTAAAATAGTACATTTCGTATACACTAATAATGGTACTACATACCCGACTATAAAGTAAACATGCTAAAGCAGTTTAAAAGAATAGATAGTAAATATAACTATATCTAATTATTTTGTACTGATATAAAAAGCCGCGGATCGACTGATGTTACGGGCCTCATGTAGTAATAATATCTGTATATAGTTTTCAAAATAATTTTTTCTTTATATAGTTTAATAATGTTTGTATATTCTTCACCATGTATTTATATTAATCGTATGTAATAGATGTAATAGTTTAAACAATACCTTCTGACGCATCCAATCAGGCTTCATTTTGATTAACTTTTTTGGGGAGACTAAAATCTGTTATTCTGTATAAATTAGGTTTAATAATCTTCTCATATTTCCAACGTTTAACACCTATTAATTTATCGCTAGGTCTATACTCCTTTCTATGTGCATTGGTAAGACCAATGATTTTTGTATAATTCTCTATATCCTCTTCCGTAGGAATAGAGTCTAAATGTTTAAGTGTTAGTAAATCTTAAATTAGGGGTTCCCTTGAAAAGTTTGTTTTTTAATTATAATATCATTTCCTTGCATTCCTACCGAAGCTGAAGCAAATCTCAATTAGTCATTATCCTTATGTAGACCATATCTCGTTCTATCTATATTTTTTCCTATCAGCGTGTCGTAATACTCATAAATATCATGATATTCGTCTGACCCGTGGTTATATTCTTCTTCTTCATACTCCGATGATGTCAACGTTGCGGATGTAATGGGAGATGATTGTTCAATCTTCGATGAGAGAGTAATGGTCGAGGTATATATGGAATATCCTGAGGTTCTGCTTTTATCATCGCGAAAGTAGGCTAATTTCTTATGTATAGAATCACGGGTGTTTAGTATTTTATTATTATTTTCTCCTTTATTGACTTCTGTAGTTGTCATTGCAGTTTCATGAACGATGCTGTCACTGTGTCGACGTTTCAGATTCACGTGTTTAAATATTACATTATTGCTAGGTGAAGTCTTATTATCATCATCTAGGGTACTATGAACAATTTTCAAATGATTTCTGTAGTTATCGAGACGTGTAAAATACTTTTATTTTATTTTGACATGATAATCGTCTTTATTGGCACTCAATTGCGGGCGTAATTTGGCTTTTTTAGCCCGAGGGCGTATAAAGTTGCTAAGATACAAAGAAAACGTTTCTATAGAGTTCTAACAATTTTAATAAATAATTATAACTATTACATTTTTTCAAAATGAAATGCGCAATTGCTTGCAATTATCCTTTCCATGAAGCAAAATAAAATAAAACAATGTATGTACCACGGGCATAATCAAGATAATGGCCCTCGAGAAATTAAAAGCCCTCCTTCGTCGGGCTTTAAAAATTCTCTCATGCCATAATCTAATAGATTATGCCCTTAATACATAAATAACTATTATGCACAGATGCATTATAATTAGACTATTATTGATAGATCTATCTAAACATAACTGTCTCTTTATGCCCCAAGGGCCTCTTTATGATCCGACGGGCAATAATGAAACGTCAATTAAATGTCAGAGCTGTATTTGTAGAACTTGATTGGTTCTTAATATAATTTGTAAACTTATCACCAATGAAAATAAGCTGAAATTAAGTATTTTAGATAGTAACTATAGTAACGTACTTCGTATATAAGCACATAAGTATACGTACAGCGGCTTGATGTAACCTACGTACTCATTTAATTATATTTTTTACACAATAATAGATTTGAGATAAAAACAATCTGTGCATAAAATAGTGTATGCATTTCGGGCATAACTTGCTTTTATGGCCCTACAGCCTTTTCCTAGCCCTCGGCTGATAACGCTTCTGGCCATAAAAGCTTCTTTATGCCCTTAATACATAAATAACTATAAACAAATAGAACACTGAACTTTATAACACTTGTGTATCTTCAAATGACGTGTAAACCCTGAACGTATCCCTCTTGGGGGATCTTAGTGAAAATGAGACCCTCTTTAATTATCTAAGGGGGTTAAGGTTGGCAATCAAAAGTAAAATAATTAGTTGGTCACTAGGAACTATTGGTTTATTTAATGTTTTACATAACCACACATTTACATTTACTGGTAATTAGAAATACCTTGAGTTTACCGGTATTCCCCCAAACACATACGACAAAATCACCTCCTGTATTGATGCACCCGCCGATTTCGCCAACCACCACTAATTTGTATTCCAAGGAAATCTCTTGTGTTCAACTACCACCAACAAAGTGATGCGTGCACCACCAGAGCTGCTTAGCGTCCGACAACCACCATCTCAGCATCCAAAGCCACTGTCGAAGGGCGCGGAAAGCACTCTCACTTCGCGCGCTTTCATGTAAATTTAAAACTAAAAGGACGGCGCGTCACATCACCCCCCTATTGTTTTCGGAAATCACACACTTACCGGAAACAATAAACAATGCGCGCACTTACAAATTTTCCACTGAAGGAACGTACTTTTTTAAATTAAAAACATTATGAATACCTTGAGACGTTCCATCTTTATCGAAAACCAGTTCGGATGAATTGGAACCCCTCTTACAAACAATTGTACATGGTCCGAAATACAAAAGGAAAAACTTTTTGATTTCATGTCTTTCTAATGAGGATTGAGGATGAGTTCGAACCCACACCTTGTCCCCCACTTCAAAAAAGGCCAACTTCTTTCCACGCTCATGGCGTTCTTTACGTTTTCCAGCTTTGGAAAGTAAACGATAGTGTTCTAACATAAGTACTCTAGCATGATCTAGAACTTCGTGTTCCGCTTCAGGAAGTACCCAAAATTTTGCAAATAGACATTTTTTTAATTTTACGGTAAATCCCGCTTCTTTAAATTTTGTAAAGACAAAGCGTAAGTGCCGCATGTGCAAATCCCCATTAATGGAATAAATCAACAAATCGTCGACGTAAGGAATTACGAAGCCTTCAACGCCCGACCCTAAACATTGCGATAAAGCCCGAATAAAACTTCCCACAGACGTAGACAACCCAAAAGGAAGGACTTTAAATACGTAAGTATGATTTTCAAACATAAAACCAGTATATTTCTGATGTTCACGAGCTATCTTCACTTGCCAATATGACGCTGAAAGATCTAACGTACTAAGACACTGACCGGCAGTAAAATCATATAATAATTCAGCAGGATTTGGAGGAATGACTCTATCTTTTCCATCCTGGAATTTAAAAAACTAGCATCGAGACACAGACGCGCGGTATTATCCTTTTTCCTCACTACAACTAAAGGACTGACATACTCTGTTTGTCTCTTTTCAATCACCCCCCAATCTTCCATTTCCCTAATTTGACGTCGGGCGTCATCCCTAAACGCATACGGGATGGGATACTGACGACACGAAAAAGGCGTATAGTCCTTCAATACAATCTTATGTTCATACCCTTTGATCAAACCCGGTTGATTCGAAAAAATTTCCTTAAATTCCGAAAGTAAATTTTTCAACTTTTCCGGACCTGAGAAAACCTCCGCTTTCATAGCAATAGCAGAAATCTCCTCGTCACTATACGACTTTCTCACCTCTTTTCGTTCTACATACTCTTCATCTAAAACTTCATGATAGAAACGTTTATCCCTGATCCTATCTCTCCTACAAACCTTATCTTTTGTTTTTTCCCTTGAAACATTCCTTGCAAAGAATTTTCACAAAAATCTATGGTGACTTCGTGGTCAGACATCCAGTCACAACCGAATATAATATCTCGAAGTAAATTTGGAACTACTAAAAACGGATAATCGATGGTACACGCTCCAAAATTTACCGTTAAATAAGCTAACTCCCTAACTTTGTAACTTTTATTACCCCACGCTCCAACCAGTGATACGGCCCTGGCAGGTAACCGCGGAATATTAGGATAAAAGGCCAAAATTCGATTAAAGAAATTCTCAGACACTCCCGTTATCTGCGATCCCGAATCTACTAAACCTTTTGTTTTAATGTCCCCTCCAATAAAAACGTCAATGGTGGGAACCATAGCTACTGTTCTTAAATTTTCCGTAGGTGATTCTTCTAACAAATCGTTTGAATCTCTATTAAAAATTGTATGAACCGCCGCTGGACTCGTCTCTGTATTATTACTCTGAGAATCGTTATTATCGCGATCCCTATTCCTCCAATTTTGTCTAGACATCGGATTTTGTCGACTGTTGTTGTTATTATTTTGAGAGCGCAGAACTGCATTTGCCCCTGAAGTTCGATTACCCCCCCAAATTAACGGAATTTACGTTACCGTAGGCGTTATCAATTTTCCTTAAATGACGCTCAAGTTCATCTAACTTCTTAAACCCTGAATTCAGAATTTCTCTTTTTATCTCGTCCGGGTAATGATTAGTAAGCATATCAAATATTTCCGCATCTGAAAAATCTTGCGTTAAATATTTAGCTTCCTTGACTGTTTTTAGGAAATGGTCCGCACACGATCCATTTTCATACGCACCATACTTAACTTTAATTAGAGTTTCCCGCTCTTGCTCAACACCCCAATACCTAGCCAAAAAACTAGTTCTAAATTGGTTAAAATCCGAAAATTCTTTAATTTCTGCCCAGTCCTGAGCCGAACCACAAAGACAGTTTACAGCAAAGAAAGCTTTTTTTTCCTCGGGCACACCTGCTTCATCGAAACATTTAGTTAATTTTTTTATAAACGCGACCGGATGTACCGACGCATTAGGGGAAAAGTGTAGATTTGACCCTCCTACATCCTTCCAAATGGTTACATACTTTTTCGACTGACTCGATATATTTAAAAGCGGGGAACTCTCACTTTTTTCGCCGTTTGGCACATTTAAATTATCTGAAACCGGCCCTGACACCTTTTTGTCTAAAGACTCCGCTATTTTAGCAAAGCCATTGCTCAAACTAACGCTTAATTGATCAAAAGCTCGATTCAAGTAGCTCCCTACTGTTAAATTTAAATTTTCGTTTACGGATTTTACAAATTTTTCCATAGGATCCACCACCTCAGTCTCAAAACTCTCGTTTTTTCCTTTTTTACCTTTGACCATTTTTAAAAATTATAATAATGACCAAATATGATTATTGATTACATTACCACAAAATATTTACTTTACATAAACAAAGAATTCTGATAAGAACAATAAATTATAAATACAAGTTTTAACAAGCTTGACTCTACTTTCAAATACTATTATTTTAACACGTGTATGACAGAGCGCAAATACTACTCATGCACCGCCAAAGAGCAAAACATCTTTTATAAAAAGCCGACAACATTACTCGAGTACAAGTGAATGCTTTTTAAGCTTAAAATATAAACACAACAATGTTATACATAATTGAATTTAACTAAACTACAAAGATATTAGTCCATATGTCCAAATTTCTTTTTCTTTGATTGCCCCACGTTGGGCGCCAAATGAACGTATCCCTTTTGGGGGATCTTAGTGAAAATGAGACCCTCTTTAATTATCTAAGGGGGTTAAGGTTGGCAATTAAAAGTAAAATAATTAGTTGGTCACTAGGAACTATTGGTTTATTTAATGTTTTACATAACCACACATTTACATTTACTGGTAATTAGAAATACCTTGAGTTTACAGGTATTCCCCCAAACACATACGACAAAATCACCTCCTGTATTGATGCACCCGCCGATTTCGCCAACCACCACTAATTTGTATTCCAAGGAAATCTCTTGTGTTCAACTACCACCAACAAAGTGATGCGTGCACCACCAGAGCTGCTTAGCGTCCGACAACCACCATCTCAGCATCCAAAGCCACTGTCGAAGGGCGCGGAAAGCACTCTCACTTCGCGCGCTTTCATGTAAATTTAAAACTAAAAGGACGGCGCGTCACAACCCGGAGCGTCGATTGCTCAGACCGCATACATCACACAAGCGTCGTTCCATAGCGACAAATGAATGAACAGGAACAAAGTTCCTGTTTATATATATAGTCCAGTTACATGTACATTCACGCACAATTTCAAACAGATACACGCGCAATTTGAAGTATATTCACGCACAATGCACAATTTGAAGCATATTCACGTACAATTTCAAACAGATACACGCGCAATTTGAAGTATATGCACGTACAGACATACATAATAAAGTATATACACGCGTAGTTTCAAACAGATACACGCACAGACGTACATAATAAAGCATATACACGCGTAATTTACAATCATGGTGTTATATTCTATATCAATAGCTCCTTTTGACAGAACACTACCTGCGTTGCTACTGCTGCTACCTATGTTATCATGTTTGGTTTTTCTAGTCAGAGATCCATCATCTTGACATATTCATTTTCTTTTATACGAAAAATAAAAACATTAAAACATTTATCGAGTTCTCATAAAACATATACAATCATTTTTAATATGACTGAAAGCATTTACTAAATACAAAATTTATATATTTCATCTATTTAAAAGACTTCCTGCAGAGTGAAAGAATATATATAAATGTACTACAATTATTTTTGTCAAGTGCTGACATAAATGAGCATGCAGTCATGTATTTTATCAAACTTTTGCATGTTTTGTATGACAATAGCTAAGACCGTCACCCTTAATGAAACAGGGCTAGACGCAACATCAGTCGATCCGCGGCTTTTTATATCAGTACAAAATAATTAGATATAGTTATATTTACTATCTATTCTTTTAAACTGCTGTTATACTTACCATGTTTACTTTATAGTCGGGTATGTAGTACCATTATTAGTGTATACGAAATGTACTATTTTAATAGATATTATATATAAGTTATGTATTATGCTTTAAGTAACGTCGAAACTACTCGTGTCAATAAACGTTCTTGTATAAAAATATGTTGTTTTGTACTTACTCTGCTCCCTACGTTCTGTCCTAAAAATGTATTCGTAGGCTCTAACCTCAAGCTACCAATTCCAAAAACAAAACGCCGTATTGGAATCAAGTTGTCGACAGGCTTCGTCTACTGTATACCTTAAAACAGAGGGGTAGCAGTAGTTTAGAAAACTAGGATGAGATTATTTCAATTATTTCTGAGCTTAAAGAAGAAGGTATTATAGAATAAAAGATAATGCTTATACAAAATGTTACCCTCAAGTATACTTTTCTATTTTGTTGTTGTATATTTGTATGTTAGAATATAAGTTGTCTAGTTTCAAATATGTATGTTAGAATATAAGTTAACTAGTTTCAATAAAAAGTAAAATATTTATCTGTTTTATTTCTCCAGGTTAAGTCTTCAAGGTTCTCATAACTAGATATTGTAAGAGGAAATCATGTAGTTTCAAAGTTATAAAGACGTATTACAAAACATATGACATATGTTATAGATATATATTTCGAAGGTGCTGAAAATAATTACAAATTAATATTATTCATACGAGTTTACTATATTCAACGATGAATATTCTACAAGAGTATATAGTATATTATTACATATCTGCGTATTTCAAAACCATTGAAAATGGATGATATATTGTAAAATAACGTTAAAATATGAGTTTACTATAGATACGACGAATATCTACATGGGGCAAAATTATACACAGTAAGAAGGCATATGTAGAAATCGTTTACAAGGGTAGCAGATATAACGAAAAAGGTTAAAAATCAGTTCAAAATTACATTACGTCTAGAAAAGTAGAAAAAATTGGGGTTAGAATTGTTGAATATTTCCATTTTCACCATTGTTGTCATAGGTTTAATTTTTTATCTCTAATTTTATATAAGGCGTTTTGTATAGATCAGGAGTCTCACGATAATTTATTGTCATATACTGCCTTTGAATATTCTAAAACAGATAAAGCTATCCATGTTAGGAATTTTTAAATAACGAAATTTTTATTGAATCAGTTAAGTGGTGTGAACTTATAAGTGAAGCTGGCTAGCAGAGCTCAGCAGTTACATTAAGGTTTTCCCCAAAACACTCTTCACTGTAAAAGAATAATTTTATTTATCAAGCAGTATATTATTTTCATATATTAGTACGACTTCAAATATCGTTCCTCCCATGCCAAAACCACGAATGTGCAAATTTCGTCATTTTCACCTATGTGCATAATTACACTCGCTGTTTAACGAACTATCCAATGCCAAAACGATGAATGTACGCAGGTAGTTGTAGTTGTAACCCCAATAAAAGGTAAAATAAATTTACCACGTTCAGTTTGTATTTTTCGTAAGCAAATTAACTTTAAATGTTAAATTGCCACAAACTGCTAATTTTCGCATTCATGGTTTTGGCATGGGAGGGACGTAATGTCACCCTATAACGTCATCGGGATAAAAGATGATCGTTGATGAGTTTCAGTACATCATAGTCGAGTCTAATGCCTTTTACTTTACATACTGGATGCTTGTATAGTATAATTATTTTCTCAACGCAGGATATATATCGATATTTTTCTAGTTTGATTAAATCCTATAAGTTATATTCATATTGCCCTTTTTATTCTGTTAAGATGTTTATAATAATCATCGTGAGCTTGGTATGAACATAATCCGATTGTACCTATTCTTTTCTCTCCGTTTGTATAATATAAAATATAAATTCCGCGTTAGACTGATTAGTATCGTTATATGTACTGATTGTTATATTTCCGTGAATATTTGAGTTTTCACCAATACACAGGATAAATTTTTATCTCTAATTTTATATATGGCGTTTTATATAGAGCAGGAGTCTCACGATAATTTATACATATATTGTCTTTGAATATTCTAAAACAGATAAAGAACCCTGAACCCTTGTTAGGAATTTTAAAAATAACGAAATTTTTATTGAATCAGCTAAATAGATAGTGTACTTAACCCGTATTCAAATTTTCTACACATCTAACTTATACAGATTAATACAAGGGTGAGTAGTTGTCATTTAAAACAATAATTTATACCGCTTTTAAGATGACGATCTCTTAACAAATTATTTAGAAAATCTAAATTCCTTTGAAATGTTCAGTCATTTGTAAGAACGTTTTGTTTATTTATGGATGAAAGCAGTCTTAAGGAATGTCGAAAACAACATGACTAATTGCCTATTACGTATTTTCATGCAAAACATCAGTTTGAAGTAACTTCTTAAACAGTTATAAATACAGAAAATGTTTTTTTTGAATTTTAAAAATAATGCTCTACAGTATTCTATATTCTTAAAAAGTTTCATTTAAATAAATTATTAAGAAATCATAACGAACGATGCTAATTGTTTTCTTTCAAATAGAATTTGCTTTACTTGTAGACTGTATTTTAAATGTTTATGGCGTATAATTAAACATGTCAAAATGCAATAGAGATAATCCGACGGGTGATTACCTTGTATACTTGAAAGTAAATTTTTCTCGTATTATTACCCTAGATGTGTCTACATGTTAAATTGTTTTCGTAGAATTACATGATGACCTATAGATCTATATTTAAATATCAAATAGGAATGACAACATAAGATTTATTTTAAAATAAATTTATGAGACAGAGATGAGAGATGACAAATAATATATAAAAATGAGATGTACAAAATGAGATATCAGTTATGTAAATGAGAGATGAGATATGCAGATGATACCGTGAATTAATTTAATTCGAGCATCCATATGAGAAATGATAAATGTAAATGAGAGATGAGATATGCTAATGATACCGTGAATTAATTTAATTCGAGCATCCATATGAGAAATGATAAATGTAAATGAGAGATGAGATATGCTAATGATACCGTAAATTAATTTAATTCGAGCATCTATATGAGAAATGATAAATGTAAATGAGAGATGAGATATGCAAACGATACCGTGAATTAATTTAATTCGAGCATGCATATGAGAAATGAGAGAGGTGAGATGTACAAATGAGAGATGAGATATGCAAATGATACCGTGAATTAATTTAATTCGAGCATCCATATGAGAAATGATAAATGTAAATGAGAGATGAGATATGCTAATGATACCGTAAATTAATTTAATTCGCGCATGCATATGAGAAATGATATATGTAAATGAGAGATGAGATATGTAAATGATACCGTGAATTAATTTAATTTAATTAGATCAATTAATTTAATTAGCGCATGCATATGAGAAATGATATATGTAAATGAGAGATGAGATATATAAATGATACCGTGAATTAATTTAATTTGATCAATTAATTTAATTCGCGCATTTAATTAAACCACGCCTCATTTGAATATTAATTAGATCGCGGGTCATTTGCATAAAAAGGGAGGGGATGGACTCAAGGGACAGAATACCTACTCCTAAGGAAGCATACATTAGTAGATTTTTTATGGATAACTTCAAACAAAAGATAGATATTAAAAGGTTTTAATGACAAAACTAGTTTTCAAGTAAGCTTAGTTAAACAATATATGTTAAAAAATCTCTCTATTTCAATTCAATACACTTTATATTCAAACATCTTGAAGATTATTTATTATTTCACGAGGTGAAGCGAAGGACGGAAATAATTCTGAGTGTTTCAATTCGTTTATTATTTCAATAGCTATAGGGTATGTATACAGGCTATCCTTCAAAATACTATAATAAAGCCGAAGCCGGTCGATTAGGCTGTGCACAATCATCCAATTTATTTCAGGCTCTTCATCACTTAAATAGTCGCTAAACGTTCTCCAATCATCATCATCATCATCATAAGAAGGGACTACAACCTCATTGACCTCATCTTGTATAGGGGAATTCACAGTATGTTTATTGCTTTCTTTGTCATGCTTCAGGTTCATATGCCTTTTATAGCTATCGAGACGAGAGAATCTCTTAGAACATTTAAAACATTGAACTTTATACCCATCATGAATTTTTATATGACGTCTAAAATCAGATTGTCGAATACTCTTACTGCATACATTACAGACACGGCTCTTCATCTTGAAAGAAATAAATGAGGTGATGCTACTACCTCTATTTATACCTACATCTACATAGCGTCACGCAGATGCATGTTACCGCCACACAACCCCATATTATAGCCACATATTACCGCCACACAGTCACACATTACAGCCACACAGCCACATATTACAGCCACACAGTTACACATTACAGCCACACAGCCATATATTACAGCCACACAGCTACATATTACAGCCATACAGTTACATATTACAGCCACACAGCTACATATTACAGCCACATATTACCGCCACGCAGCCACACAGCCTTATGTTAACGCCACACAGTATTATTATGTTCGTTGAGGATCCGGAAGACCGCTTAGTGCTAATAGAAATGAATATAAAACACACCTATACATTTACCTCAAAGTTACATAAATATCATCATATCATCAGGTTAAGCAAAAGGATCATCGAATGATCTCAAAATCAAATATCAATACACCATTGATTTTCTTAAACCTCAGATAAATCTAAGCCAGTCAGGAATATAAATAGTAGCTCCAAATTCTCTCTTTCCTAAATGCATAGCAGATTTACCTTTTTATTTATGATCAGCATAGCATCAAAATCCTTTACCAAGCAAATATCTATACGGTTAGGAGACATTGATATAACAGCAGCAGTAGTATGACGTAGATTATCATGACTTATTTAGGAATATAAATCGGAGTTCCAAATTTTCTCTTTCCTAAAGATATAGACCAAACCCATTGATTGTATATCAGATACATATTTTTATTCATGATTAGCATAGCATCAAAATACTAAAAGCCTACTAATAAAACAGCGATATTGAAAAAAAATCTTTATTATTAACTTTGAATTATTTCATCATATAGGTATTTACAATTATTTATAGTACAATGACATATATCTAAAATATGATTGAAACAGGCAGGTCTCGAGGGTTCCAGTTTGAAATCGTAGTCTTCAAGGATGTTTACTGTGCTCCCTAGGAATCTTTGTATGTATTGACCTTTCTCCAGGCCTTTACAGTACACAGTATGTACATGAGCTGTATCATATAACAGGATCTCGGGGAGATCCTTCAAGTCAACGAAACCTCGAATCCCGGTGATGATTTCGTTCTAACCATATCGCCTGTCTTCTCAGATCTTCATTCAAGCAGCGAAATGGAAAAGGAGGTTTGAAGAGGTAGTGACTTAGCCTACTACCACCCCACACTGATAATTCTTTAGCAGTAAACTCCGGAGTGCAGAAGGCCTGAACGTCTATTACGGCAATCATTGCAGTTTTCTTATGAGACCTGTGAAAGGTTGATACTCGACCACGACGTCGTGAAGAATAAGACAATATGCAGTAATGTTAGCGGGTATATCCTTACGGGACTCAATATCCAATTTCACATTCAGCACTATGTTTTGAATAGACTCGTTCTGCTTCGTGAGGTTCACCACGAAAATCGGACACTTTTTGTATTCTGCATAGTCGAGCAAGGGTCCGGCTTCCCGCTTACCATAGTACGTCGAGCTGAAGTCTAAATACTCATCATAGGCAGTCATGTACCTATTCTTATCAAAATCGTAGTTTTGTTGTTCGTAAGGATAACTACGCTCATTAAGGTAAACAGCCAGGTTCTGTAAAGAAACATCGTCGAAAGCGCTAGCGGAAGCGGCTCTATTATTATTCTTGTTGACTTGAAAGGCGCAAAATACCCATTAAGGTCTTTGAAATCCCGTATTGCTTCTTACTGACCACACCACGTTTTTGTTTTGAGGTAAGCCTGGGTAAATGTTTAGGTTGCGTTCGTGGAATGCTATAGGAATCCATACGTTCTGACTTATTCCATGATATAACTTAAGCTTTTTCTCATCGTTAGGAATCACATGAGGCACCTTCCATACGACTTTACTCAAAGTGATTGTGACATCTGTATCGGCACTGTTGTAGCAGTTCAAGTCTGATTTAGCACGAACGAGAACCAATTCTTGACGCATGTTTATGATGTCCTTTTGATGACCCTCAGCGAATCCCAGGATGTGACTTAACGGTATAGAGGCGCTGAATGATTTTTTGTCTGGAGATATCTGCAGGTTCTCGCCTAGAGGGTTCCATCCTGTTTTAGTGAGAGCTTTCGATTGAGCGGGGGAGTCGGAAACTACGCCCTTGATTGCTGAATTTATGCCGGGCAGCCTGCAAGTTTCGATAATCTGATCTCTTAGCAGGAATCTTATTTCTTCAAAGAGGCATAGGGGGGCGTTATGAGTCAGCGTGAATGTCTTGCCCTCTTCCTTAACAGTAAACGTTCCTTCTAGATAGAGCGTGCTATTGAAGGTTGCCGTAATCAGATCACCTTTATCGATCACGAGACTGATTTCATCCGAATTGTTGAAGGTGCTAACTTTAGGATGCACCGTCCTTAGATTTGCTTCCACTATCAGGTTGACGTAGGGTACGCGATGAAACACTTCCGTCAATGCGTCTTCCATATTTAACTTTTAGTCCTATCGATTCCAGAAAATGAGCTTGCGAAGGTGTGATGTGTCCGGCTTCCGACCGACTATTAAAGTCGGAACGACATCCGGCGCTTTTATAGTAAATCTTCAGCCCCATAATAATTTTATCCCGATAGCTCAGCTTCAACAGGGATCTAATAGCATCTTCCACGATTTCAGTATATCCAATAAGTACTCTTCCGGCTTTAGTAATGGTTTAGACGAGTTCAACTGCAATCTAATGGTGACTTGCTCGTCTCCAAAGTCGACCAATTTCCCGTTCTGATCAACAAGTCTTAAAGTGATGTTGTCTATTCTTTCCGCGTTTACAGGTAAATATATAACGTTCGAAGGCTCCTTGACTAATCGGTACCCGGGTTCTACAGAAATGTCGAATTCGAAAATTGTATGAGACGAAGTGTTATTCCTGTAAGCTCCTCCTGTAATATTACACTCTACGTGAATGTTTGTAGCTTTCACTATTTGAACGTCTAAGTTCAATTCGTGCGTTTTATTTGCCTTTAGTAAATTCGGTGAAAAACCGAGCATACGTCCTATATTGTCAGGCTTAGTAAAGTCGATGTTGTATTTAGATTTTATTTAGCACTTTAAAGTGTTGTTTGCTTTCAGTACAAAATCACCCCGATTATCGGGGCAAATGACTGACTGAATGTATTTGTTGAGTTCTTCTATTTCGTAGGCGCCGGAAAAAATAGTAATCGCTTTATCTTTATAATAAAGCCTGTTGTTGCCCGGAAAGATGTTTCTGATAGAGTTACAGCCGTAAAACCCCACCAGTCTCAAGACGTTGTTTTGACTTGAGTCTAATTGGATCGGAGGAAATAGTTGCAGCTTAACACGTTGCCTACTCCTGTCAAGGTGAATGTTCGCGACGTGACTAAGCTCTAAGGATAAAGACCCCTTATTTATATAAGAACTTTAGACATAGGTGCCCGCAGATTACTGAGTTATAGTTTTGTTCTCTATCATAATTGTATCGAATGTTGCATCCTCTAAAGTAGCGTATTATCTCCTGAGGAGGTCTTAGATCGCCAAAACTGTCATAATACGTCACCGAGTTACCTCGCTTCTTATATGCGACCCAATGAGTACCCGGACCTTTATCATCATCCAAATTTACTATTTCGCTTTCGTTAATCTGAGGCTTGGTAGGTAACTTGTCTCGCATGAAAACGTTTCTGAAATATGCTACTCCTTTAGCATGTTTTCTCAAATCCTGATCTGTAAGAGCTCTCCGAGGCAACCTTATCGGTTTTTTGAATAAGGTTTTAAGTAAAGAGCCGTGCCCGACTTGTGAGGTTTCAAGTAGAGAGCAGAGCCTCGTTTTCCTAAGGCGATCGATTCCATAGTTTTGTTATGTCGTTCGCTTTCTTGCAGCTGTTTTCCAGCGGCTTTAGCATCGGTTACAGCTTTAGCGATTCCCGAGGCCCCTCCTGCGATAGCTCTGTGAAGGAAGTTTGTAATAATTGTAATTATTATCATTAGTATATTTACCCTGCCGCTGAAAGGCCTGCGAAAATGGGACGAGGAAAGGTATTATACCGCCTTGCTTAGGTATAGGGATGACTCTAGGAACCCGAACGTTTTTCTTCCCTCCGATAGTTTTAACAAAGTGTTTTGCTACATTCAAAGCTTTCTTAATCGAGTCAGCTAGCGGATGATTTCCGAACTTTACTGACGCTTTTATATGTTTCAGTAAACCGCCCTTGAAAGCTTCACGCTGCTGTTTCTTCTTTCGAATTCCCACTCCGATAGCTCTTTTAGTTTTCATGACAGTAGTGACACCCCAGGCAGCAGCCCGTTCTCCTACACTAGCGTCTTTAGACTTGACTCTACGCCAAGCACGTTCCTGAAGAATACGATCGGCCTCGTGCCTTGCAGCTAAATCTTTATGCTGAGAATAGGAGATATAGTGTTCTCTGCAGGCTTCGTCCAAAGGATTTATGCCGCGATCTCCTCTAGCTAATCTCTCTTGCAGCTTAGTGCCAGGTCCCCAAAACCTGTATCCTGGTATGTAAGCTTTGAACGGGAGATTATTTATCAGGGTGTTCACCACACCTTTACCTGTTCGACGTCTCGGCATTTAATGAGATTTGGCGTGGGTGTGGGGGTATATATAGGGGGATCCGCTTTGAGAGATCAGAAAGATGAAGTTCCATAAGCAGAAGCACACGTTAACAGTGAGCGATCACGATTTCCTAGAGTCTGAAGTAAAGAATAAGCATGGAACCTTGCTGCCTAATTCAATCAGGGCAATAATATGCGGCCCTAGTAATTGCGGTAAAACTAATGTAGTAATAAGTCTGATCGAACATCCGAACGGACTCCGATTTGAAAACGTATATGTGTATTCTAAATCGCTTAATCAACCCAAGTACGAGTATTTAGAGCAGATACTCAAACCGCCTTTAAAGTATTTTTCTACAACCTCAGACGTGATAGCTCCTAGCGATGATAGACCCAATTCAGTCATGATTTTCGACGACATAGCCTGTGATAAGCAAAACGCTATGAGGGAATATTTCAGCATGGGGCGTCATAATTCGATAGACTGTTTCTATCTTTGTCAAACCTATTCTCGTATACCTAAACAGCTAGTAAGAGACAACGCTAATGTAGTGGTGTTGTTTAAGCAAGATTCCCTAAACCTAAGGCATGTGTTTGATGATCACATAGGTGCAGATATGTCTTTCGAGGAGTTTAAACATATGTGCTCGGAATGTTGGAAGAACAAATACGGGTTTCTTATGATAGATAAAAATTCCGAGAAAGGCAGATATCGCAAAGGTTTCGACTGCTATATAAGCAGGTGACGTCATATGAAGTACACAGAACCTGTCTAAAAGCTGTACAGGAGCTGTACAGAACCTGTCTAAAAGGAGTCTGTTTGTCTGTCTGAAAGTAGAGTACCTATCAGCATGGATAAAAAGTCTAAGATAATCAAGCAGCATCTCATTAAAGTCCGCAAAGACATTAAGAGAAAGTATAAGAAACTTAAACAGGGTAAGCAGGATACCGAGCGCCTTCTTGAGGACCTTTACAAACCGATAGTGACCCCGCTGAAGCAAATTACTGAGAAGAGATCTGTACGGCATATGCATACCGAAACGGTGCCTGTACTTAAAAAACATTTGCAGACTGAACCTATCAAGCATGTGGATGTTGCTACAGAGACCGAGCTTCCTCAATATACTCAGGAATGGGAGAGTCTTCCGAAAATACAAGAAGAAGAAGATGACGATGCATTAATATTATATACTGATGTAGGCGAAGAGTTCTTGAATCAGTACGATCCTTTACCTAGGAAATATGTTGAAATCATGATAAAGGATACTAAGAAAAATCTAGATCATACTTATGGGGTGTTGTACAATACGGAAACAGATAAATGGCTTATCGGAGACTCAGATATCAGAATCATAGGGCCTGATTTAGAAATTAAAGGAAGAATTTATAAGGGTACGGAGGGCTTGTACAATCTCCTTATTTACAAAACACCTCCGGACTATACAGAGAAGGATAAACAGCAGTATATGAATATCGTTGATCGTACTAACGCAATCAGACGTAATCTCAACCCTAAGGGGCAGTTTAGGGGCACAAGCGCTTTTAAGTGGATGCATATTATAAAACCGAGTCTCAGATCTAAATCAACTAGCGGCTACGGATTTAAGGAAGTCACCGAGAAACCTATGGAATACGTGTTTCGGAACGAGCCCTCGGAACTAGTTGAGCGACTAAGATTGCTCTTCGCATCCAAGACAGCGGGTCATACAGGTCAGGCTAATGAAATTGCCTCTATAATCGAAGAACTGAGAGAAGCTGATATTATTGTATAAATAACAAGGATAACTCGCGAACTCTGTTACTTTCAAGATGAGCATAGAGAAGTTTTATCATACTGCACTCAGAGGGGGTAGGCAGGGCCCTCCGGGCTTAGGATTCACTCTAAGCAACGACGGTCATTTCGATATTCGAAACAAAAGACTGGTAAATGTAGCTGATCCTGTTAACGAGAGTGACGTCATAACTCTGAAACATTACTTGAATACAAAGTATGATTTTGACCTGAAAAGATTGGTAAACCTCGCCGGCCCTCAGAGCGACACCGACGCAGTCAATAAGATGTATGTTGATCATGCGTGCCGATCTGCCTGCGGACATACCCTGAATCGCCTACATGCGGATATCAATTCGAAAATTACAATGTATGCAATAGCAAACTGCCTTCATCGTAATGGACAGGAATTCGTTGCAAGTAATAAGCGAATTATTCAATTAAAGGAACCGCAAGAGAATAATGACGCAGTCACTAAACTTTATGTTGATAAGTTACATGAAAATCTAGATTCTCGAGTCACATATGCTATTGAAGCCATTCCAAGAATTGTCGAGAATAAAATAGCTAGATGCCTCATGTTAGACGAGGCCGGAAACTATGATGTTAAGAAAGCTAAGATCATTAACGTGCCCGACCCCGTAAATGCCTATGAGGCCGTGAATAAATTGTAGCTACTTCAAGCTCATGTAGATAATGCTAACAGCAATTTGAAGGAAGCTAAAATAATTGTACAAAAAGTTGCTGATTTTCAAAAAGAAGCCGTGATTAGAATAATCAAACTGGAAGATGATATGAGTATTTTAAAGGGTATAAAAAAGAACGTCATCAATAAAAACAACATAGAAAATGGAGCAGGTGATACGAGAGCTTCACAGACAGGCTAGGCGGAATTTCCCCCGAAAGAGAACTGTTATCAAAAAATTAGATGACCTTTGGCAATCTGACTTAGCTGTCTTTGAGTCGTATGCTTCAAATAATAATGGTTTCAAGTATGTACTAGTGATGATCGATTGCTACTCGAAATTCCTATGGACTAGACCCTTAAAATCTAAGAAAGGAGCGGAAGTCGCCAAAGCTGTAGCTTCTATTTTAAAAGAAGGTCGGGTTCCCGATAACATTCAAACCGATCAAGGTCGCGAGTTTTATTGTAAAGAGTTCTCTGCTTTGATGAAAAAACAACATCAATCATTACTCTACATATAGCGTTAAGAAAGCAGCTATTGCCGAAAAAGTCATACGTACTTTAAAAACTGCTTTGTATAAAGCTTTCAGCCTTAGAGGTCGATACATTTGGGTTGACATCTTAGATAAGATTACTAATGAATATAACTCACGAAAACATCGTACGACAGGCATGCGTCCTAGTGACGTCAACAGCACTACGCAGCTTAACATTTTCGACAACCAGGATAAAATCATTAAACAAATTGATCAATATACGTAGTTCGTTTGCTAATCATATTACTGAAAGATATTCAAATGATTTAAAAACAATTCAGGACAATATAAATTCATCTATGGTTGCACTAAAAGAGATGAGCAACGTTCTTGAAATTCAACTAACAATCCAATATAATAATTACTTAAGTTCCAAATTAATTAGCATACTTCAGACTATAGAAAGAACAATATAATTAGCCTTTTCAGAAATAACAAACTTATATATAAACAAACTTAATTACAAACTTAATTACAAACTTAAATTATATCAGATTCAGAATTAATTCAAATTATTGATCATCTGAAATTAGTCTATAAGAGCACTGAACTACTTGATTTCGATACGATCCACATTTTCAAAATTTTAGAATTTTCAAAGTATAGAGTATTTTCGATTGATGATACAATCACATGTATGTTGTATATACCTATCCTGAATCCTTCACGATACCAATATACAAAACTCTATCCAATTCCCGATCAGCAAGATAACGTGCTTATTCCTCCATTCCAAGATCACCTTCAAAGTGCAAAAGACGAATTGTGGAGTGATGAAAAGTGTTAGTTCATAGGAAATCAAACTGTTTGTTCACAAAAACCTCAAATGGACAAGTGTAGTCTTAGTCACAGTGATAATTGTATGTATGCCTTAGTTAGTAATAAATATCAACTATGTTCTCAGCTAGATAATGGAAAAGTATTAATATCTCACAAAACTAATCCAGAAATTATAGAAGAATGTTCGATAAAATTAACCGAGTAAGAATTAAAAATAATGCCTTATTATCCACAAAATTTGATTGTAAGTTGATAATAGGAAACCAAACGTATTTACAAATACATTTGGCAATTTGAGTTTCAAACCTTCATTTAAGGTTAATCATTATAAAGCCAATTTGACTGTAAGTTTACATCAAAAACATTTGAAAGATTTAAAAAGCTTAAAACAGGAAGCAAAATTATTGAATCATCGCATTGAGCTCCATCCTGTATTACATTTATTCCATTTATCCATAACTTCTGTAATCATGATAATTTTATTCACTGTTATTATAATAGCATTTATAGCTAAAGAAAAAATTAAAGGAATCTTCTCAAGAAAATTAGAAGAAAAGGTAATTTCTCTTAAAGAATTACCAAATAATCCAAAGAACGAGGGCGTTCTATCTTAACGAGGGAGGATTTATGTACACTAAAATTACCCATTATTATTTGTTAGTATAAATCATATATCATTAGTAGAAAGTCCAATTGTACTCTGCTATTTGTTTATTTACATGCATCTCATAGAATTGTAAATATAGGAACAAAACAAGTTAGACCCTTGCACTAATTGATAAGAAGTAAACAGTTCCATTATTTTCCTATCGTAAATGTAATCAACAAGTTAACAAGCATAATGTATAACAGTTAGTTAATAGGCGACATTCATCCTATAAACATCAAAAATTAAGAAACACTTTGCAATCTCCAATAAATAAATTTTAAAAAAGATTCTTTAGAGTGTTTTATTTAACTATATGAGTAGGTATTGGGCCACCTGGGCCAGACAGTTCTAGGGACCCTAGATTCTCTGTCTCTCTCTAAATCTGGTGACTTTTTGTCTGTCTCTCTCTAGGTGGTTAAGTACGGAATCTGCATTACCGGCATTCTGTATTACCGGCATTTGGTTCGTCACTTGGCTAAATGGTGTTAGTGTTGCTAGGGGAAAACGGGTGGCGCCAGTGTCGTTTTTGTACTGACATTCTGTATTATCGGCATTTGGTTCGTCACTTGGCTAAATGGAGTTAGTGTTACTAGGGGAAAACAAATGGCGCCAGTGTTGTTTTACGTGATTTTTGTACCGACATTCTGTATTATCGGCATTTGGTTCGTCACATGGCTAAATGGAGTTAGTGTTACTAGGGGAAAACAAAGGGCGCCAGTGTCGTTTTACGTGATTTTTGTACCGACATTCTGTATTATCGGCATTTGGTTCGTCATCATGAAGAAAGTTGTATTACCGATTACGGGCGTTCTACTGATTGTTAATAGGGGGAGCCAAGGTTTATCATTTTATATTAATAAATTTTACCGATTTCTTAAAATAATTATCGTCGTCATTAATACTTTAATTACATATAATAATTTAAGATAATTAATTCGGCATTAAAATTTTAAACGAAAATCACGGAACAATTTACGGATAATAATAATAATAACAATAATTATAATGTCTTTATTTCCCTTACAGGCTTACACCCAAATAGGGAAAAATATGAATTTACAAATGTTTTCATCGTTTATGCTATTCTCCTGTAATATCTCATGGGTAATGTGTAAAGAGCGGAAAATATGCAATGTGCATTTTATGATGTTGATGAAATAAGAATTATTTGTAGATTCAATTAAAATGCCTAAAACCTAAAATTTAAGGCTTTAATATTATTGTTTATTGTATATTTTATATCAATAAATGCGAAACTCCGTGTAATGCCATGTAATAATAATGCAACAATGTAACATAACTGTATACATCGGTGTATACATAAAATAAACTTGATGTTGATGAAATAAATAATAGAAACAAAATTTAATTTATGATTTGATTTATTGAAATTTCCTTATTCTTATAACAAATAAGTTTTTACTAATAATATTTAGTTATTACTAGTTAGTTAATAGTATATTATATACATATTTGTTGCATTTTTTTTTGTCGAAACCCATGCATTTTTTGTCAAATTTCGTTGCATTTAAATGTGCATATGTTTTCTTTTTGCCTTGCATTTTTCCGCTCTTTAGTAATGTGTATTGTAGTGACAAAATTCACTTGGTATTGTTATGTCTGTTTGTGTTGGTGAATATTTCACCATTTACAACATAATCATGAATAAAGTGGTTGGTGTATTTTTGCATACGAAACAATGGAACATTTATTTACGTTTAAATTTAGGCGATTAGCTTTACACCAATCACATAGAAAGTTAATGTTAGACTGCAAATATCAGCAATCATTGATATCTCGTACTTGATGATATATTTTTAAATCGTCAGCAAATAATAGTTTCTCGCAGTGTATAGATTGATGATGATGATGAATACCACGTAGACACGTCCATTCGTGACGGGTATCTTGGAATACGTTCTGCTTGGTTCGGACATCTTGTATCCCAACCCTCTGGCGTTTAATGTCATGCTTACCTTGCTATCTCTCTCTCTCTCTCTCTCTCTCTCTCTCTCTCTCTCTCTCTCTCTCTCTCTCTCTCTCTCTCTCTCTCTCTCTCTCTCTCTCTCTCTCTCTCTCTCTCTCGCTCTCTCCTTCTCACTCTCTCCTTATCATCTATTAGAGAGGACGCATTAAAGAGCCTTCTCTCTCTCTCTCAATGTCTCCTCTCTCACTCTCTTGCTCTTTCGCTCTCTCCTTATCACCTATTAGAGGACGCATTAAAGAACCTTCTCTCCCTCTCTCACTCTCTCGCTCTCACGCTCTCTCACTCTCACGCTCTCTCACTCTCTCTCTCTCTCTCCCTTCATCCTAATGCTAGTAAATGAAACAGTATTGGATAGAGGTAACCGTTAGGTCTACTGTTCTGGGATTGGTTCGGACGATAATTATTCAAAAAAGCGTAAAAGCATACGATGGTTACTAAATTAAATGCGGGCTGATTACGAGAAGTCTCAGTACCGTCTACGATTATGTCTGAGAACATCCGACGAACTGTATAAATCTCATAACGTATTGAAATATGTACATCATTGCGCTATGAAGATCTCAGCTATAAATACTGTGTATTTTGTTCATGCGTGACAGTTATTTGTCATACGTCATCATGAACACAATAGATCTCTTCGGTAGAGCTATGATGAGTATGACAGATGAAGCAATGGCTGCAACAAAACGTGGACCGAGAGGTTATGGTTTCAAATTAACACCAGAGGGTAATTTCGATGTTGAGAACCGTCGTATAACTAATGTAGGCGCTCCTATCAACGATAACGATCTTGTCACGAAGCGTTCTGTACTAATGTTATCAGATAACGATGAAGGTGTAATTGATGTTAAGAAAAGAAGGTTAGTACACGTTAAAGAACCGCTTGACAACCACGATGTTTGTACGAAAAAGTATACCGACGAGCTGGTGGACGATGTTGAAAGAAAATTACTCTCTAATTGTTTGAGACGACGACGAGAGGATAAAGGACAGGGGTCGTACTATGATGCTAAAGATGGAAGAATTTGTAATATAGGGGAGCCTCTAGAGGATAAAGATGTAATCTCTAGGCAGTATTTTAACAATCGGGCTATGCATACAAACGATCAAATGCAGTTTAATGCAGATGGTAAACGTATTGTTTCAGTAAGTTACCCTATAGATGGCACGGATGTCACTTCTAAAGCTTATGTAGATGCTCAATTCGACTCTGCTGTACAAACCTTCATTACAATGACTACCGACACTCAGAACACTATTAAAGATCTAAAGCAAAAGGTAACAAAGGTTGACATTGAAACTAGTAAACTTAACAGTTTGCTAACAACGTTGGAAAAAGAAACAAAGAGAAATCACCTAATAGCGAATGATGAGATGGAAACTAATCATTCGAGTGTGTTGACAAAGATAGAAGAAACGAATAATACCCTAGATAGTAATTATAAAAAATTATTAGATAAAGTACAAGTGCTCGAGGATACTCAAAAAGTTATGCGATCATCGTTTGATGCCCTAATAGCCGAATCTGCAACACGTACGAACTCTTACAACATAAAGAGAGTGTACAATACCGACTAATAACGGAATTTACTACTACTATCGGTAGACCTAATCATATTTACACCATTTTTTATTCTAGTTTTAAGTGTATTATATCAAATGCCTGATTAGCGCAGATAGGAAATGTGGTGAGCCTTTCGGGAATGCTGCGCAAATGCTTAGTTTGCTTATATCTACGCTAATCAGTTATTTTTTTTTCTATCTTAGCCTAAATGTATCGTTGAAGAAATAAAAATGTATTTAAACAAAGTTTTTAGTTTTACTAATGTCAATAACTCTCCAAACATAGCGATTTGTAGCAACAGCAGCAGCAACACATCGATATGGTAAAGAAAGTAAGTTTCGCCGACGCAAGCATGAATAATATACATCATATGATAGTATGGGAGTATGCATACAGACAGGCGAGAAAGGGAGACTGGCAAACATTAGCTCTGGACAGATACCGTTTTCAAACAAGAATACATAATGTTGAAAAGCATCTGTGTGAAATTCTACAAGCTGATCATAGAGACTTTATCTATACGCAGAGATTTCAGAACACAGCTTAGTCCGGCTGCAGTGGTGACCGAGTATAAATACAGGTACAAGCAGTCTCTTCTCTCAGTACCAGATGTTAGTTCACGAAGGTAACGGCTTTGTTAACAAGCTCATAGACAAGCTGCCTATTGAACTACATCTTCCTTCCTATCAGTACTGTGGACCTGGTACTAAATTATCTAAAAGATTACAACGTGGCGATAAAGGTATAAATCCTTTGGACCAGGCGTGTATGCAGCACGACATCTCGTAAGCTCAAAGCTCCGATTTGAACAGTAGACACCAGGCAGATCGTGTATTAGAAGAAGCCGCTTGGAAGCGTGTTAAGGCTAAAGACTCTAAATTAGGGGAAAAAGCATCAGCTCTGTTTGTAACCGGTATAATGAAGGCTAAAAGAAAGTTGGGAATGGGCGTAAAGACAAACAAACCGTCGGCGAAAAAGGGTCTCGCTAAAAAGATGATGAAGAGGAAAACTGTCACTTTCAAAGGTGGCGTTTTAAAGAAGCTTGTTGGTGTAGTGAATCGTGCAAGCAAGAGACTCACGGGTAAAGATTTAATACATCATGCCCTGAGCGCTGCCAGAAGAATCATTCAAAACGTAGGCGGTCGAAAAAACGTTAAAGTACCCTGAATAATTCCTGTGCCTACAGCTACAGGGGGTATTTTACCACTCATACCAATTTTTGCTGGCCTCTCGGCTCTCGGTGCAATTATAGGAGGCGCCTCAGGGGTAGCAAAAGCTGTTAACACTGCTAATAGTAATAAGAGACAGCTAGAAGAAACTACACGGCATAATAAAAGTATGGAAGCTATCGCTTTAGGCGGTAAGAACGGGAACGCCCTTTACCTGAAGCCGTATAGAGCTGGCGGAGCTGCATTGTACTTAAAACCATATGTCAGGCGGTCAAAAAACTGAATAACTTGCCTCGGAGACCACTTACAGACCTAGATATAATAAAACATGCTAAAGACATTCCCTATTTTAGAGGTGTCTATATGAGAACAAGTCTACCTGCAACGAAACCTTTGCAATTCGAAAGAGCTATTGTTAATCTTGACGACGCTGGAGGACCGGGTACTCATTGGGTTGCCTATAGAAAGGATCGAAACGTGGTTTTGTACTATGACCCCTTCGGAGACCTGAGACCACCATCTGAACTTGTGAAATATTTAGGGCCTCGCTGCGCCGTATACTACAACGTAGCCCAAGCACAAAAGTTTAATACATACAACTGTGGACATCTGTGTCTACGATTTTTGTATAAAAGAGAGGTGAAAGTGTAAATCGGGTTAAGTATGGCTAGGACCATCACGGTGTACGGTACAGGAAACAGGCTTTCTACGGATCGTATTTATCCACCTATAACACTAGATCACGTGCGTTACGAATACTCACTAGGTTTAGTCGGCTTATATACAAGTCACACGATACGGAATATATACCCAGGCAAAAATAAATTTTATTACGGAGAAAAGGTGATAACTATTGAACCGGGTAGCTACGAGTTGTCTGAAATCGTTAACTATATAAACAATCAAATTAGTGGCGATCCCGAAGAGGGAGATCTACTACTACTACAAATAAAAGCTAACACTAATACGGGAAAGTGTGAGATTGAATCAGCTACCGAGTTGATTGATTTTACCAAACCCGATAACATAGGATCACTACTAGGATTTAAGAAGCGTGTGCTAGAACCCGGTAGTAGACACGTGTCAGATCGAGTTGTCGATATACTTTCAACTCCAAACATCTTTGTAGACACGAATATTACAGGCGGCTCATATAGAAACAATCAAACAGGTCATACAATCTTCGAATTTGGTGTTTGCGTACCACCCGGTTATCTGATTGAAAAGGAGCCATCGCATGTGATTTACTTTCCCATCACTGTCACCGAGATCGACAACATTACCATTAGACTGGTAGACGCGAGAGGAGAGTTGATAAATTTGTCTGAAGACACTTTCACGAGCATCAGGCTAGAACTTAAACGTGAAAAATGGGAATAAACTTTAGCTATAAAAACATCAGCATATGTCCATCAAAGGTCATTCACCGTCGAACGTCGGCACGTGCAGACCTTCGATTAAAACTAACTAAAGCTCGTCGCCTTTTTCTTGAATCTTTAGGCTTTAAAGTACGATAACAGCAGCAGCAGCAGCATGTCAAAACGAAGTAAAATGCATATTAACACCGACACCTTTACCATTGATAAATTAAACATATTTGGGAAGCCTCGCGTCGATACAGATATAATAAAAGAGGATTTTTATACCTATCTGCCGTTTACGCTAAATGCCAATCATTCCGACACCATTAGAATCAGCATACAAAATTCCGATAACGTTTTAGCTTTGTATGACAGCTATGTAGTTGTTAAAGGTAGCATAACGCGTGCAGAAAACAAGCAATTCCTTCTGGTAAACAATTTTGCCCACTTTCTGTTTGATGAAATTCAACTAATATTAGGCACAAACCAGCTCATAGATGTCTGTAAACAGCCCGGCATTACAAGCACTATAAAAGGTCTCGTTTCACATGGCGCCGAGGATAGAGCTTTAACCAGCACAGCATGGAACTTAGGGATTACTAGCGATAATGATTTGTTACATAACCAAGGGAATAACGTCTTTCATTTCACGTGTAGAATACCATTAAAAGATATCTTTGGATTTGCAGACGATTATAAAAAAGTAATACCTCATATGAGTTGTCAGCTAGTTTTAATTCGCGCCAAGAACGATTTTAATTGCTATAAAAGCGAAGCAGGTGATGCAGGTACCGACGTAGATATCAAGATTGATAAGCTCTCGTGGGAAGTTCCGCATATACTGTTATCAGATGAAAGCAAAGTGAACCTGGTGGAGAGTTTAAGAGATAATTCTTCTATTATCGCTCCGTTTAGACGTTGGGAATTACACGAGTTACCCTCGTTGGGAACTACTAAAAACCAGGTTTGGCGTGTAAAGAACTCCAATGATCTAGAGAAACCGCGCTGGGTCTTTGTAGTTTTACAAGACGAGCGTCAGCTGAGTATAAGAACGGGTAACCCGACTACATTTACTCATTCGAACTTGGTCGACGTTAAGTTGTATTTAAATTCGCAAGTGTTCCCGCATCAGCGTTTAAATCTCGATTTCGACCGTAAGGACTACATTCCTGCGTATCTGAATTATATTCGTTTTCGTGAGAACTACTATGACGGTATAGGTAGAGGTGCGGCTGAGAGCTGTTTACTCAGCTACAAATCGTTTGAAACGTATCCCATTTTTGTTATTGACTGTTCAAGACAGGTAGAGAGTTTTAAGGATTCCACTGTCGATATTAGACTAGAGCTCGAGTCTTCAGCCGCATTTACGAACACAACTAAGGCGTATTGTTTGATCCTTCACGACGCATTAATCGAGTATAATCCGTTTAACGAGACCGTGACTAGACACGTACGCATACCGTAATGAAGGTCGTTAAACAAAATAAGTCACTAAACATATGTAACCTAGACGGCTGCGATGATACATCTTTACAACGACGATCAGGCGAGGATGTTAGGAAACATGGCGACCTGTTACCTGTATCATGTAGAGCAATATTGAGTGGTCCATCTTCCTGTGGTAAAACTAATGCTATGTTAGGTTTACTTATTAGCGAAAACGGATTAAAATTTGAAAATATCTACCTATACGCCAAGTCTTTATTTCAACCTAAATATGAATTCTTAAGACGTGTTATGAAACCACTTACGGGTATGGGATATCATGAATTTAGCGAAAATGATGACGTAATCAGCCCCGGTGATGTTAAACCTAATTCAGTGTTCATTTTTGATGATATAATTTGCAGCAAGCAGGAAAAGATTAGAGAATATTTTAGCATGGGTAGGCATAAGGGTGTCGACTGTTTTTATCTAGGTCAAACGTACGCCAAGATTCCGAAACATCTGATTAGGGACAATGCAAACCTAATTATTCTCTTTAGACAAGACGAGTTGAACTTAAAACACGTGTTTAGCGATCATATTGTAGGAGACGGTATTAGCTATGATCAGTTCAAAAACATTTGCTCTCTGTGTTGGAAGGAGCCACATGATTTCCTGGTAATTAATAAAGACAGCTCTCTAGACCGTGGCAGATATCGGAAGGGTTTTGATTCATATATAAGTTTATAATTAGAGTCGAATCGTTTAGTAGTCTCTGCATAGCCGACATGTCCAACACGTATGATCTGAGTTTAAAGCGTAAAATAATCCATGCTCGTAATGCTATACGTAAGAAGTTTGCATACTTTCGTCGCGATAGAGCAGAAGCAGAACGTATGTATCGCGTCACGCACAATCCAGTTATATCACCACTGGAAACCATTGCTAAATCAGTTAACACCTCTAACGTACCCCTATTGAAAGTTAAAACACAACCAGCTGCTGCTACTACTACTACAGCTAGTTACATTCCCCAGTTGAAAGTTAAAAAACAACCTGCTACATCATCATCATCGGAAGCAGACGAAGAAGAAGAAGAAGAATCTAATAAAACTCTTGATCTCCCTACTCATTACGGTATGCTGATAGCTAACGCTGTCGGAAACAAAAATATAGATAGAACTAGATTCGGTATTAGATATAAAATTGATAGAGACGCGTGGACATTTGCATCTTCCCCTGTGACTATGCGTGATACAAACATCATAATTAAAAAGAACGTTTTCAAAGCAACACCCGGTCTGTTTGACTTACTCACGTTTAGTGAATTAGAGTCTATACCAACGCAAGCTGATATCAATAATTATATGCAGATAATAGCCCTTACTAATGCGCATAAGAAATCATATAGACCACAGGGTAAACTAACAGCTGTTAAACATTGGAAGTATGATTATATAATTAAACCGAACTTACCCAGAATCAAAGGCTTAGGCATTAGACTATCATCATCATCATCGTCAAATTTTAAAAAATTAAGCGATTGCAAAGTCGAATACGTCTACTGGAATAAGGCTAACGAGCTAGTCGACCGGCTTCGTTTGTTATATGCTGTAAAGAGTGCCGGCAACACTAGTCCACAGAATGAAAACGAAATAATATCAATTATAAGCGAACTTAAGGAGGAAGGCATCATAGAATAGAATATTTCGGGGGTATATAATGATATATTGCTTTAACATTGTTCAGTATTCATCAAACACGGCTGCTGCCAATATAATTATTTGAGACGTTGCTCTCTCGGTGTCGTTGAGATTAATTGCATGATAATGACTAGTGCTAAACAAACCGTTGTTGATGAAATACACAGGGCTGCTAGAAAAAACTTTCAAAGACGTCGCACTATAATAAAAGATTTCCAGGACTTGTTCCAGGCTGACTTAGCCGAGTTTATGCCCTATGCTAAAGTAAATAAGGGGTATCGTTACATACTGCTGATGATAAACTGTTATTCGAAATATCTGTATGCACGACCGTTGAAAACTAAATCCGGAGAAGAGGTGACAAAGCAGGTCCGCAGCATCTTTAAGAGTTCAGTCATACCCAAGAATCTTCAGACGGATCTCGGGAAAGAGTTTTACAATAAACATTTTAAACGATTAATGAAAGAGCACACTATAAATCATTACTCTACATATTCCGTAATTAAGGCTTCGATAGTTGAACGCGTTATCCGTACAATTAAGCAAAAGTTGTATAAAGAGTTTAGCTACCGAGGATCATTTAAATGGATAGATATATTACAGAGGGTAGTTGACAGCTATAACAACACCAGACATAGAACGATAGGTCGAGCTCCTGCTACTGTTACACCTACCACCAAACTAACCGTTTATGACACTAATGTAAAAGCAGATGTCGCTGCAGGAAGTAAACGTAAACTAGACCTGAATGACCTCGTACGTATTAGTAAGTTCAAGGGGGTCTTTTCTAAGGGATACACGCCCAGCTGGTCAACTGAATTATTCAAAATAGTTAAAGTTCAATTTACAAAACCTGTCACATATCTGCTGGAAGATCTTCATGGGGTTGCTGTTCGAGGAGCTTTCTACGAGTTCGAGCTACAGAAAACCAATCAGCCAGACGTTTACTTAGTTGAAAAAGTACTTAAACGCCGCAGCAATGGTGACATGTACGTCAAATGGCTCGGCTTGAATGAAAAGTCCTGGATAAAGGCGGAAGATGTTGTTAAATGACAGTTCTTGCCTATATAAAGTTTATATTACTAGATTAAATAAAGTATGTTGTTGAGGTTTAAGTTTAATATATAGTTAATATTCTATTAAGTAAATGTTAAGTGTTAGAATATATATATATTTATAAGCTGCTCTAAGTTATTTTGTTAGAAAATTAATTTGTAACATTCTGATATAACATATCTAGTTTATATTGAGTAATAAAGTAATATACTATATAAAACTATAATCACCTAGTTTAAGCTGATTTACAATAGAATATTAGTAATATTGTGTAACTATACGAAAAATAATAAAAACAGTAAAACATTTATCGATTTTTTTTTTATTTTCACGTATGAAATAACAAAGCCGTCCGAACCAATCCCAGAACAGTAGACCTAACGGTTACCTCTATCCAATGGTGTTTCATTTACTAGCATTAGGTTGAAGGAAGAGAGAGAGTGAGAGAGGGAGAGAAGGTTCTTTAATGCGTCCTCTAATAGGTGATAAGGAGAGAGCGAAAGAGCAAGAGAGTGAGAGAGGAGACATTGAGAGAGAGAGAAGGCTCTTTAATGCGTCCTCTCTAATAGATGATAAGGAGAGAGTGAGAAGGAGAGAGCGAGAGAGAGAGAGAGAGATAGCAAGGTAAGCATGACATTAAACGCCAGAGGGTTGGGATACAAGATGTCCGAACCAAGCAGAACGTATTCCAAGATACCCGTCACGAATGGACGTGTCTACGTGGTATTCATCATCATCATCAATCTATACACTGCGAGAAACTATTATTTGCTGACGATTTAAAAATATATCATCAAGTACGAGATATCAATGATTGCTTATATTTGCAGTCTAACATTAACTTTCTATGTGATTGGTGTAAAGCTAATCGCCTAAATTTAAACGTAAATAAATGTTCCATTGTTTCGTATGCAAAAATACACCAACCACTTTATTCATGATTATGTTGTAAATGGTGAAATATTCACCAACACAAACAGACATAACAATACCAAGTGAATTTTGTCACCACAATACACATTACTAAAGAGCGGAAAAATGCAAGGCAAAAAGAAAACATATGCACATTTAAATGCAACGAAATTTGACAAAAAATGCATGGGTTTTGACAAAAAAAAATGCAACAAATATGTATATAATATACTATTAACTAACTAGTAATAACTAAATATTATTAGTAAAAACTTATTTGTTATAAGAATAAGGAAATTTCAATAAATCAAATCATAAATTAAATTTTGTTTCTATTATTTATTTCATCAACATCAAGTTTATTTTATGTATACACCGATGTATACAGTTATGTTACATTGTTGCATTATTATTATATGGCATTACACGGAGTTTCGCATTTATTGATATAAAATATACAATAAACAATAATATTAAAGCCTTAAATTTTAGGTTTTAGGCATTTTAATTGAATCTACAAATAATTCTTATTTCATCAACATCATAAAATGCACATTGCATATTTTCCGCTCTTTACACATTACCCATGAGATATTACAGGAGAATAGCATAAACGATGAAAACATTTGTAAATTCATATTTTTCCCTATTTGGGTATAAGCCTGTAAGGGAAATAAAGACATTATAATTATTGTTATTATTATTATTATCCGTAAATTGTTCCGTGATTTTCGTTTAAAATTTTAATGCCGAATTAATTATCTTAAATTATTATATGTAATTAAAGTATTAATGACGACGATAATTATTTTAAGAAATCGGTAAAATTTATTAATATAAAATGATAAACCTTGGCTCCCCCTATTAACAATCAGTAGAACGCCCGTAATCGGTAATACAACTTTCTTCATGATGACGAACCAAATGCCGATAATACAGAATGTCGGTACAAAAATCACGTAAAACGACACTGGCGCCCTTTGTTTTCCCCTAGTAACACTAACTCCATTTAGCCATGTGACGAACCAAATGCCGATAATACAGAATGTCGGTACAAAAATCACGTAAAACGACACTGGCGCCATTTGTTTTCCCCTAGTAACACTAACTCCATTTAGCCAAGTGACGAACCAAATGCCGATAATACAGAATGTCGGTACAAAAACGACACTGGCGCCACCTGTTTTCCCCTAGCAACACTAACACCATTTAGCCAAGTGACGAACCAAATGCCGGTAATACAGAATGCCGGTAATGCAGATTCCGTACTTAACCACCTAGAGAGAGACAGACAAAAAGTCACCAGATTTAGAGAGAGACAGAGAATCTAGGGTCCCTAGAACTGTCTGGCCCAGGTGGACCAATACCTACTTATATGTATTTTCTTTCAACAAAACACTAAATATTTTATCAACTTGGGGCGGTTTTTTACAAATGCTCAGCACAAGGTACATACGTAGCCAATAGGTTGAGTTCCCCTATTCTGGCTTGCACACTCGAGTACTATCCTGATATATTGGCAGCGTTGTCATAACTCTAGCCACGGCAGTTTGCAAGGTCAATTCCCATTATGCTCAAAAAGGCATACAGAACATCAACAAGCTGTTGGCCTATATGACCTGTGTTCGGCAAAAATATCAGGAATCGTTCCACTGGAGACCCAATTTTATTGACGTATCTCAAAACAACAGTTACTTGGTCGATGTGGCTGATATCAGGTGTTGAATCGATTATTATCGAATAATATTTAGCATCTTTATTTCATCTACAATTTTATCCTGTACTTGTTGTACCATCTGAACGATTAATTCATCGATAATGTGATGGGAAAGGTAGGAAGGAATACCTTTACCCCAAATTTACAACATAGTCCGCCATGAATATGTCGAATTCGGCAAGTAACTTTATTACGCCCAAGAAATTTCTATTCGACACGTTGTCAATTGTTTCACTATGTCCGCGCATTGCTAGGCCACGTGAGAACAACATTTTGATCGTTTCTACAACCCTCAGTCACACAATGCGTCAGTAAGGGACTTCTTTGGCAAGTTGCTCTATCAAAAGACTGTCAATGCGGCTGTAAATTCTCCCGCGTGCAATGAAGGCGGACACGCATTGACGGTGTTCTGGACTAGCTTCATGATCTTCAATTTTTTTGGGATTCCTCCAGTCACTAAATCCAACTGTAGCAAATCTTGTGGAGCCCCCATAAAGTTTACACACAGCACAAAATACAGCTCCAGTTGATTTTGAATAGATTAACCAAACTCGCTTGCATGTTTCCCCGTTGAGATGACGTCTTGAGAACAGAGACTTTGTGCAATGTCTTGTCTTACAATCAGCATACTTTCGCGTTGATTGCAAAAAGTCACTGTCATCATTTTGATTTACTCCACATAGAGCTATTTTATCTCAGACAGCCTCGCTGATTTTCCATTTAGCTGGATCAGGTTCATCTTCTTTCTAGAGCTTCCCTGTGTGCACTTAATAAGAAGAGTGGTGAAATTAGACCAATTGCTGTGGGAAATATTTTCAGAAGAGTTGCCGCTAAAGTTGTGTGTATGAATACTCAAGAAAAACTAGGCCAATATTTTAGACCAAAACAACTGGTGTTTGCTAGTAAAGGAGGTTGTAAAACAGTTGTACATGCACTCCGTACCTATATTTCTGAAAATAAAAACACCAATAAAATCATCCTAAAGATTGCTTTTGCTAACGCTTTTAATTCAGTCGAGAGAGACATAATGTTGGATGAAATTTTACAACATGTACCTAAATTTGTACGCATTCATGTACGCTGAGCTGCCTTGCTTTTCTTCGGAAAAGACACCATTCTGCAGTGAGAGTTCAACAGGGAGACTCAGCTGGTCCGATGGCATTCGGTTTAGCTATTCAATCTATAATTGAGTGTCTTAAATCTGAATTTAATACCTGGTATTTAGATGACGAAACACTGGGAGATTTACCTCAAGATGTCTTGTCGGACTTTCAACTCATAATTGAACATTGCAAACAGTTGGTATTGAAAATAGACCCTTCAAAGTGCGAGATTTACTTTTGTTCTGGAAAGGATGACACGATCAAAAGGGAATTCAAAGAAAATATCAGCTGGAATAAAACTATTATCTGACGATACCCTTTCTTTCTTAGGTGCTTCAATTCAGAACCCTGCCTGTCAGCCACTACTAGCTAGCAAAATTGAGGAACTTGAGGTTTTGTTCACGTGTCTAAAAAAATTAAATAATCACGTGGCGTATTTTTTACTCCGTAATTGCTTTGCAATCCCTAAATTAACCTACTTTTTCCGAACTTGTCCTGTTTGCAGCTTTCCTGACACTATTTGTGAAATCGATACACACATTGCCAACGCCAATCTGGACGGAACGCAATGGAAATAGCTTCTTTACCAATTGGCTTCAAAGGAATTGGTGTTCGTAAAGTAGCAAATATTGTTCTCCCAGCCTTTCTTGCTTTGTAGAATGCGACTTTTAATTTGGTCGAACTGATGTTACCGAATATACCCACCGACCAATTCAAAATCGCGTACTACAAGGATGATTTGGAATAATAGAAACTTAAATGCCCTGACGAGGCTACTCTTATTCCAGTTGTCCCTTTCTTTCAGAATAATTGGGATCTCATGAATATTAAAATACCCGTTCAACTTTTAATTTTGAAAATAAAATGATAACGCTAGATATTTAGCTTCTTGTGAAAATGAATCCGGTGCATGGTTGAACGTCATCCGCTCAAAAGCTATTGGAACATTACTAGCTAACAATACTTTCCGAATGTCTTTATCAGCATTTATATTTGTGTACACATGTGACTGAGCTCCTCAAATAAATTAATTTTTAGCATAGTAATTGTTCATTTTAAAAGCTAATTTTTTGCACAAAGTGTAATTGGATATCATAACTTACTTTACAGTTATTGTTGTCCAATTTCATAACCATTTAATTGGAAAAATAAAATTAGTAAATTAAATCTAAATGGAATATCATTGAGAAATAAATTGCCAGCTGAAAATAAAGCAGATAATTTAATTCATGTATAAAAAATCCCATAAGCCGCGAAACATTTGTCACTTTGACATCGGATAAAGTTAGCCCTAACTTTGCATCTGGATAAAATGTGTTTAAACTTCCATGGCTAACTTTCTCGAACCTGATTATTGTTTTTAATAATTGTCATTTTCAAGTTAATAAATGTGTTCTTGACTTCTTCATAATTACCTAGTTATTCCTTTTTATTATTCATTAAATTATCTCATCGAATTACGCTCGAGGTTTTTTTCTCCGGGATAAAATTGATTTTTTAAACTCTAATTTGGTTTCTTTTTGGTAAACTGACTCTACAAACCACCAGATAAAAAAACTCGTCCTTCGGACTCGTTTTTTTATCGTAGGTGGTTTGTATCGTCAATTTACCAAGCAACCAAATTATCGTTAAAAAAATCAATTTTATCCGGACAAAAAAAGACCTCTCGTGTAATTACAGTCGATAAATAGTAGATAGAAGCAGATGTCATATGGCAGTGAATATAAATAAATAAAATTAAACTAAATAATAAAATTGAAAATATAGTGCTTCTTCATCTGCAATCATTCTTGTTGACAAATATTACTCAGGACCGTACTTGGAATTTTGCGATACAATATGAGTTGTAAAGTATCCCGTCAAAGACCCGAAAGTAACTTGCGACAGCTGCAGTCGTGCTTTCTGTTAGAAATGCTCTGGACTTTCGAGTACTGAACTTAGATGCGTACCTCTGAAAAACCGAACTTAGGAAAGAAGTAGATGATTTGAGGAAAAAACAGGATGAAATGCTGTCCAATAAACATAAAGCTAATGCCTCTGTAAGCAATCTTTCTGAGGGGCTCTACTCTCCTGAAGAAGTTATCAATGAGGTTCGTGAGCGCACCCTGAGAAGACTCCTGGTCCCCACTTTACAACAAATACGTTGAGGAGATAGAAAAAATCCAAAGAAAATTTTTAAAATACCTCATTTTTAAAACTAATAATCATTATCCACCACAAAACTATCCTACTTCGGAACTTTTACGTCAATTCGATATGTTGAGCTTGGAAGATAGACGGCAACTGTTAAGCTGTTGCTTTGTACATAAACTATTGAATTATGAAATAGATTGTAGTGAATTATTAAGTAACCTGAATATCATTGTTCCAAGACTAAATAATAGAAATACCGCATTCTTTTATTTACCTAGGGCTTCTACAAATATAATGATGTCATCTCCTAAATATAGAATCTGTAAAGCTATAATGCAATTATTAAGGATTGTGACTGTGATTATAATTTGAATGAAAGATTATTTAAAAACAAAATTTTTTCATATCTAAAGACTTTAATTTAGTATTGCACTATTATTAAACTATTTATTCTGTAGTTATACCTCGTTTTTTTATTTATTTTTTTTCTGGACTGTTGATGTACATTGATGGGCTTATAGAATGAAATGTTAGGTATAGTATATATAGTTGTTTTTTTCTTCTTTTTTTTAGTATTACTACTAATAGTATAATTTGATATCTCTTGTTTTATTATTGTGTATACGTTAAGTTTCTTACTCTAGAATTGGGTCTTGTACCTGTTGAGTAATTGTATAAATAAATAAATATCTGTTGCCTTAGGGCTTGAATGTAACATACGTATGTGTTCCGCACACATGTATTTGTGGATCAGAAGTAGGTAGTACCCATGGACTTAATTGCTTCAAAAGTACTGGTCGACAAGCCCGTCATTTCAACCTTAAATATTTTAAAAGGAGCTTGGCATCAGTCGAATTTCCTTCTGTCCTGGCACCAACTGGACTTACAACGGACGAGGGAAAGAGACCTGATGGAATGACTCTTATCCCATGGATAAATGGACAAATTCTTATTTGGGATAGCACATGCAGTGATACGTTAGCTCCGTCATATTTAAATTATTCCTTCATATCAGCTAGAAAACTTGCAGCTAATGTAGCTTTAAAGAAGTTAAATAATTATAAGAATATAATAAATCAAAACTATTATTTCGTGCCATTTGCAGTGGAAACTATGTGCCCTTTGAGCATAGAAGCTTTAGATTTTATGGATTCTATCGGAAGACGGCTGGCTACAATTTCAAGAGAACTGCGCCCAAAGCCTACCTAGTTCAGAAAATAAGCATTGCAATTCAAAGAGGGAACACGGCTTGGGAACATTTCCTCCTTCGTTGGCTATGAGGAATTTTTTATTTACTTTAATTTCACGCAGTAATTTGTTAAAGCAGTTATTTATTATTTTTGATTTGGAAAAAATAGTCATGTAACATTTAAATATTCAGTTGTAAGTAATTATTAAAAAATCAAAATATTGAATTTTTAACATTTACATATATCTAAAATTCAATTAAACATAGTAAGCTTGTGTCAATGCTACTGTTATGAGTTTATTTTTCTGTGTGTGTTGTGTTTATTGTAAAATGTGTGATGTGGAGCAAACCTGACACAAACTTTAATAACGAAAAAATTACTACATGCATTTTGTTACGTAAATTTAATAAAAAGTTGTATAAAGATTATAATTTCGTAGGTGTATATTATATTAATGTGATCGTGTTTACATAATATGAATGCCTATTATCAAATTAATATTAGTTTTCAATATTTTTGTGCATTGTTATTATTAAACCTAAGATTTATTATAAACGGAATGTCAAATCTCGTAACTTCCAATGTGGCCAATATTGCTGGTGCTTTTACTCATTATTTAGAATGATATAAGTCACTATTAGAAAGTAATATTGAGTAAAAGAATTTAAATTTTCATTTATTGAATCGATGCGCCATCTATCTAATTCATTTCAAATTATCGATTTATATTGCTTTAAATGGGTAAAATACAAACAACGGTTAATTAAATTAATAAAACCCCATATTTATATCGAATGAACATAAATCATTAATATGACCTACAGTGCTTGTTATATTACAATATGAGCAGTGTAATCAATTTCATTTCTACGAAAAATAAAATAATTACATCGAAATCTACAATGCTTAGTTAATTGTATTTGTTGTTAAATTCTAATATGTTGTTCGGAAAGGATCAAATATTATACTGTTAAATTCTGAACACTTTGTCTGCAATACATTATGATTTTAACCATTGTTTGTTCTTATGGAGAAATAGCATGCAAATCAACCACCTTAAGTCGCGATATTAAAATATAATGAAAAAAATTGTCAATTATCAATTTTGCTCCCTAAACGCAGTTGCGCCGTCTTCGCCATGCCCTAGTTACTGCACTGTAAAATGCAATTTCGTAATAAATAGCAGCGTGTGGAGTGTTTGTACAGTTTGCAGGCGTTATGTCTCTCACTATGACTAAACTAGTCTTAGGGCTCCCTTACTATTAGTTTAGGGATGATCTTAGAGCGGCTGGAAGCCAGGACGCGAAGAGTAATTCGTAAGGCATATTCCACCAGTGACCCCCGGGCTTCACCAAGTGCTTTCTCTGGTCCAGTTGCGACTGTAGAGTGGCGTCTGTTGAGTTTGATTTTCTGTATTTGATGGACGAGATCCAGCAAGGCTAGTTCACACTTAGACAACCCCACTTCCGTATCGTATATGCCAGGTCCCAGACCTGGACCAAGCCCAGCTACACTTGAGGTTGGACTCGACCTCGCAGTAGCAGTGGCAAGTCTGTATGCTGGGCTATGGGTGAATTGACTACCTCGGGAAGCGGGTCGACGGGTAAGCACATAAAAGCACCAACACTAGCCTAGAGGACAACCTTGCTCCCACCAGTAGATTGTCAATGTTGCCTTTTTCGCATTCGTGACGGTATCTTATTATAATAATAGGCTTTGTGACGCGTCCCAATAATATAATAATACTAATAACAACAGTTAATAGAAAATATTTGAATTGTATTTAAAAATAATCAGTTTTTATTCAGAACAAAATACGTTTCTTCGAGCACCACTTCTTTCAATGAAGATATTTGCAACTGACTCTATGTCTAATATTTTTAGCAATGCTTTTGTCACTATTGGCTGTTAACTGACATCATAGTACTTTGCAAATAGGCTTTTAGTCTACGTAATGCAAAAAACGATCTTTCAGCTGTACATGTGGATTTTATTAAGGATTGAAAGAATTTGTTGCCTTCTTGCAAAAAATTACAATAAATATCCCAGCTGCACAAGTAGACTGTAGATTCCCTTTGTTAGATATTCAATTTAGAATTGTTATTACCTAAAATATATTAACCATGTTAATGAGGGCTCAGCCCTCATTAAATTAATTTAATGAGGGCCGCAGCCTTCGAGCCACCACATAGTCGGCGCCTATGTTGACAGTGTAGTGCAATCATGCAAAAGTCTACCCTGCTTTTTTTGAAAATGCTGAAGCCGTTAATTCCTGGTTTGACGTTTTCAATGGCTAATACCTAGTCACCTAAATGTTGATATCTTATTAATCACCACACAAGATGAACATCGAGTGAATGTACTGTAGCATATAATCAGCACCTATTCAATCCCCATCTTATCAACAACTGCAGCTGCAGTCAATGCTTCCAGTAATATCTATCTCACACACACCGATGAATAATCAACAATCCAACAACCAGTTCCCCGTTAACAATCAATTAAATAACAACCCGCAGCAATCGTATTGTCCTCAGTCTTCAATTCTCCAACAAAATGCCATAAATACATTATCCACAGTACAAACACTTAGTGATAATGTAGAGATGCAAGTCAGCGATGATAATGAAGCATCTGAAAATCAACATGTTTGGCAAATCAAAAAAAAAACAATTCACAGAAAATAGTTGCCGCCCCCACTACCATAACAACAACAAATAGATTTATGAATGAATTATTAAATATTACAGATTTAGATTTATCAATATCATTAAATAGATATAAAAAAATAATATTTGACCACTTTAGTAAGTAAAATTACTAATTATACAAGTTTGAAGTAATTAGTTTGGTATGCAGCTTCAACAGTTAAAACTCAAAGAAAACTCAATTCATGTATTAATTTCCTTTTTTATTATTGTAAGAAAATATTATTATTATTATTATTATTATAATTATTATTATTAAATTAATATTAACATTGAATGCAAATTTTTACATTAATTAATAATTACATTATGTTATTGTTCTGTAAGAAGGGCAGAGCCCCTGTTGAACAATTAAGTTAAATAAATTTGATCCTTTAACAAATGTTCCAGTTACGGAAAATACGAAAGAATATGATAAATCCCTAAAAATACCAAAACCGTCTCCAATATTTATTTATGGAGTAGTTGATTACAAAAAAATGATAGAAAGCTTATCTCAGATCACAGAAGATGAAACTTATGAATGTAAAGCTCTATCTAATGACATAATCAAACTGAACGCACATTCCCCTGAAACATACAGGAAACGTATAATCCATCTAAATAAAGAGAACATCATTCATCACACTTATCAAATGAAACAAGATAGGGCTTACAGAGTAGTTATTCGCAATCTTCATTACTCTATTCCAGTCTTGGATATCACAGATGAGCTGGAAGCACAAGGGCACAAAGTCCGAAATATTGTCAACCACAAAGCTGAGTTAATGAATTTTCTACAATATAATAAAATTGATGTTTTATTAGTTTCGGAAACACATTTCACCGAAAGAACAGTATTTCGACACAGCTCACGGCGGTGCTGCAGTGATTATTCGTAATACCTTATCTCATCATGAACTTCCTGAATATCAAACCAATAAAATACAATCGACAAATAGTACACATTAATTCACAACCATGGTCTTTTAAAATAGCAGCTGTATACAGTCCACCCAGGCATATGATATTAACCGAAGAATATGAAACTTTTTTCCAGCATTTGGAAAACAAATTTATAATAGGTGGTGATTGGAATGCCAAGCACACAGTATGGGGGTCAAGACTAATAGTAATAGTAATATTTATTTTTCCCTACAGACAAAATGCCTATGGTGGAAACATAAGCTAACAACAACATTATACTAATAACATGAAAAAGTAGATGTTACATAAAATAATATCACAAATAAATAATATAATAACATAGAACTAGTGTGTAAACAATATGCTAAAGTGAGATAGTTTAGTTAATAATAATAATACATTACAGTGCACTGTTATGTGGTTGCTCATAAATACTAATTATCTTAGATCTAGTACCTCTCGATGTGAAAACATCTATAAATATGTCGAATCTGTTACTAGGTAAACAATTGTATAATCTAAAGATAGTTAACATAGGACTATTATAATGGTGAAAAGTGTTTGGTATTCTATAATAAAACACCATTGTTGATTCCCTAGTAGATCTAGGTACATAAAAGTAAATTTGACTAAGAAGACCAGAACACTGTATACGACCATTAATAATGTTTTGTAAGAATACAAGACTAGAAAGATTTTTCCTTGATAGAAGTGATGTTTCATTAACAATACTAAGCAGAGCCTGCTGATTACAGTGCCTAATTGGATAGTTACCATATGTTTTGTAGTAACAATATTTACAAAATTTACGTAAAACATTTTCGAGAAGACAAATATATATTTGCTGGTGTGGAAACCAAATTAGGCTGCAGTATTCTAATTTTGATCTAACCAATGTATAAAACAGTAGTTTAATACAATAGATATCCTGTATTTCCTTGGTATTGCTAATAATAAAACCTAATGTTTTTAAAGCTGCATTACTGACTCTTACTATTTGAGGAACGAACGTTAGCTTCGAGTCCATGGTTACACCTAAATCAATAAACTCACAACACCGTTGGAGTAGTATGCCATCTGCATTATAATAAAAGTTGGTATTACTGTTCTTTCTAGAGAATGACAGTATTTTACATTTATTAATGTTTAGACTAAGTTGGTTTAAATGACACCATTTAGTAAAATTATCAATGTCATTTTGTAATTCAAGACAATCTGAAAGAGACCTTATAACCCTTGCTATTTTCAAATCGTCAGCAAATATATATTTATCAGAGTTAATACATTCAACTACATCATTAAAAAATATGATAAATAACAATGGACCTAAGTTTGAACCTTGTGCCACTCCACTAACTGCATAAAAATCAGGAGAGACATATCCACTATGTTCAACATACTGTGATCGACCCATGACAATAGATTTTAACAATAATATTAATTTATCACATAATCCAAATGATTTTAGTTTATGAAGGAGTATGCATTGATTAACTTTATCAAAGGCTTTCGACAGGTCGGTGTAGATAACATCCACCTGCAGACGATTTTCTAAAGCTTTAGACACAAATTGAGTGAATTCACATAAATTTGTTGTAGTCGATCGGCCTTTGACAAATCCATGCTGTTCAGGAGAAATTCTAGATACAACATGAGAGTAAATATGATTGGATAAAACCACTTCAAAAAGTTTAGCAAAGTTTGACAAAATGGCTATTGGCCTATAATTGCTGACATGACTTTTATCACCCGATTTAAAAACTGGGCAGATTCTAGAGTTTTTCCAAAACATAGGATAGTGTGATGTTTTTATAATCAAGTTAAACAGATGTTGTAAAGGAGTACTCAAAATGTTAATACAATCAACTACCAAAAATGCAGGTACATTATCAGGGCCACTAACAAAGTTGCTCTTAAGTTTTTTCACTGCTTTCAAAATATCACTTTCTTCAACATGAAACACTTGCAATGTTGGATAATCATTATCTGTAACATTCATTTTGAGAGATACACAGCCAGATTGATCACAAAATGCACATTTGGTATTATCACTGTTAATATTACAAATATGGTTACTACTGCCTACACAAAACACACTACCAAATTGATCAGCAAATGCATTAACAATCTCTTGGGACGAAGTTAATGTGTTGGCACCATGAATCATTTTCCCAGGGATGTTGGAGGATTTCTTCTTATCATTGATAAAAGACCAGAATTTTTTTGGATTCTGTTTGATGGAGCTTTCTGCTGTCTTAATATAATTAAAGTATTCTTTTATCATATACCTTGTTTCATTTCGCAGTTCTTTCATTTTGTCAAGATGATATTGTGATTTTGTCTTTCTATAACGATTCCAGTGTTTCCTCTTTTCCTTTATAAGTTGAATAATTTTATGCGTATACCAAATAGGATAAGTAGTACTGTGAGTCGTACCTCTTTTTACAGGAACATAATGACAAAAGACTTCATGCAGAATATCATACAGCTTTGTGCATGCATCTTCAACATTGTTCATATTTTTAAATTCAGACCAATCAATCAATGATATAGCTTGATAAAGACCATGTAAATTAGATTTATGGAAATTAAACTTTTCAACTGTTTTTCTTGCAAATAATATGTTTTCTTCAGATGTAATCATTACGACTGACATCTTCATCAACTAATGGCAAAGTTTCCCTTGAACCATGTAATTACCTTTTACAGCAATTAAGGCGCCACCTCACCTAATATTATTTTTGCGATCACAGCGAAAAACACAACAGTGATTAGGAAACAATTCACTCGATAGAACACCATCAGTAAGCCATGTCTCAGTTAATAATATGATATCAACATCAGCTGAACATACATTTGTGTAGAAAGTGTTCATTTTAGTATTCAAGCCATTAACATTTTGATATATGCAAGGAATTAGTTATATCTGTAGCCTGTTGAGAAATTATTGGTTTTTTTCATAAACAATTTTAGGGATACCATTAAAATATTTCAACTTAATTCCTTGTTCCCCTTTACTAATTCTAGTTTTGAATTCTTTGCGGATACTATATGCTTTTGTCTGTTGATATTTAGTTAAGTCCTTGTTTATGTAAATAGAATCCCGAGGCCTATATTTAGCAATTATAGTTCTAGCCATCTCCTCTGAAGATAGAGTAAGACAAATTGGATGTGGTTTATTAGATATACTCTTACCAATACAAATGCATTTAATAATTTCTACACTTACTAAACCAGTTGTAGAGATTAAATCAGAAACAACATTAAGATCATAGGCATTTTTGTCACCAGTGTTAACACAGACAGATTCAGGGAAATTATTAATAATAATATTACGTGCACGTCTAGATCTATCTTCTAGTTCTTCATATATCTGTTCATGGGTACAGATATCTTGAACTTTACAATTCTTTACTTCTTGCAGTTCTTTAGTAATGTTCTCAATATTTGTTGCAGTGGTGAATTGGTTAAATTGTTTTTTTCAATCCTTCCAATTCTATCTTCATATTATCCACACTTTTTAATAGAGTGGGAACCAGCTTGAGACCATTTAAACAGTCTGCACAATAAAATTCCAATGCCCGTTTGCCCCTTAGGTCCATAACTTTCAGTTCAGATGCTGTTAAGTCAGAACATTCTCGGTGCAATGATCTTCCACAGCTATCACATAGTATGCAAGGATCATCATTTCCAATGTTACATTTAATACATTCCATTATAATTGATGAAAAATTTCCAAATACAATCCTGTACTATTCTGATATTATTTATTTACAAACACCTTGTTGACTATCAGCAATTTTGATAAATTCTGATAATGTATATTTTAGAATGAATAAAGAAGTAATGGTTATAACTCAATTTAAGCTTAATTGGCAGATTATTCGGGGATTTTTAATATCACTACTTATAGTAGAAAATATGTGCATTTTATTGATACCAATTTTGTGTAATAATTCGAAGATAAACAGAAATTAATGAATTAGCAACTGTACTTGAACAAAATACTCACACTCACTCACCACTAATCACCACTAAGGGTAAAAATTTATTAAGAGCCATTGAAAATTATAATTGCGTTCATCTCTCGACTGGCGAACCTATTATTGGCCATCACTGGTGAACCTACTTATTGGCCATCAGATCTTCATAAAGTGCCTGACTTAATTGATTTCTTTGTACTTAAAGGCATTTCACCGAATTACCTTCATATTGCCTCTAACTGGGATCTGTCATCTGACCATACCTCTATCATCGCTACATTAAGTACTCACATCATCTATCGATCTGCAACACCTAAACTCACTTCATCTAAAACAGATTGGAAAGCCTTTTGTGAATACATCAATGTCAAATTGGATCTTAGTCTTGAACTCAAATGCCCAGATGATCTTGATGTTGCAACGAACTACCTCACTTGTATAATACAAGAAGCTGCATGGAAAGCTACACCGACAATAAGCCAAGATAGAAAGAAGAAAGGTATTTACCTCTCTTCATTCGAGAACTTGTATTAGAAAAAAGAAGAGCCAGATGGCAAAGAAGTCGAAATCCTTTGGATAGAAATGCATATAATAGACTTGCAAGACAATTAAAATTGGCACTACAAGAAATTAGAAATGTTACGTTTGAGTCTTATATTACTTCGTTATCTAAGAAGACCATTCCATTTGGAAAGCTACAAAGAAATTTAAATGACCCGTTATCCACATTCCTCCCCTACGAAAACAAGATGGTACTTGGGGAAGAACTGAACAAGAAAAGGCAACAATATTCGCTGAACATCTGTCAACAGTTTTTCGTCCACCTCGGGCCCATAACAATCACGATGAACAAGAAATTGAAAACTTTTTAAATAGCCCTTGTCCAATGCATTTACTAATAAATCCTTTCTCTCCAGCGGAAGTTAAACATGAAATTCTAAAGTGTAGAAACCATAAAGCTCCTGGGTTTGACTTAATCACACCTTTAATCCTCAAACACCTACCTCGTAAGGCAATCGTGTTATTGACCACCATTTATAACAGCATGTTAAGGCTTGCATATTATCCCATAACCTGGAAATTCGCACAAATAATAGTAATGGTACACAAACCTGGTAAACCACCACATGATGCAACCTCTTATCGGCCCATTAGCTTGCTCCATGCATGTCAAAGATTTTTGAGAGACTTTTTCTGAAGAGACTTATGAGGACAGTTGATTTGAATGAAATTATTCCATCCCACCAATTTGGTTTCCGTGAGTTTCACTTAACAATCCAGCAAACACATAGAATTGTAAATGACTTGTACTTAAAGGACTCGAGGAGAAAAATCTATGTACAGTCGCTTTTCTTGATATAAAGCAAGCTTTCGATCGTGTATGGCACGAGGGTTTATTATATAAACTAAAGCTTATCTTACCCACTTCTTTCTACCTTTTACTAAAATCTTACTTGACTAATCGATACTTTCAAACCAAGTTCAATTCCGAGACGTCTGCATGTCACCTCATTCGATCAGGAGTACCACAAGGTAGCGTGCTAGGGCCCTATCTCTACTTAATTTTTACAGCGGATATCCCAATGATAATGACAAATATTACCAAAATCGCCACTTTTGCAGACGATACTGCATTAATTTCTGTGGATGAGAACCCACAAGTTGCCTCCGACAAATTACAATATCATCTTAACCTACTAAGTCTGGCTGAACAAGTGGCGAGTAACTGTTAACCAACTTAGATCAGCACAAGTGACATTTACCAATAGACAACTTGAGTGTCCAGAAGTAACAATACACAGTATTCGCCTTCCTGTTCACAATGAAATAACATATCTTGGTCTAACACTGGATCAAAGACTTACCTGGAAATCCCATATAACAAAAAAGAAGACACAAATTAACCTTAAGATACGTCAAATGAGCTGGCTGATAGGTAAGAAGTCTAAACTTACGATCGAAATAAAAATTCTTTACAAGTGTGTAATCAAGCCAATTTGGACTTATGGAGTTCAGTTGTGTGGGTGTGCGAAACCCTCTAATACCAAAATAATACAAAAATTACAGTCCAAACTATTGAGGATGACATTCGACGCCCCTTGGTACGTCTCCAATAAAACTCTCCACTAGGACTCAGGTATACCACTAGTTGACGACGAAATACTCAAGTTTACCAGAAAATATTTAAATAATCTTCCTGAACACCCTAACGAAGAGGTGGATGCTTTGACCGTTCCCCCAGCAGTAAGGCCGAAAGACAGTAGGTATAACTATTTCCCTATTTAGAGAATTTTGTACTATATATAAATTTATTACTCTGTTCCCAAAATATTCTGTATAATGTGTATAAAAAATAGATAAAGAGATGTTATAAATCACAGATAAAAAGAATGATGTTTCTATAAAAATATCTTAATATTATTGTTCTAATGTTATCACAAAATGGATGGAATTTTCTTCAAGACAAATACTGTACTTTAGTCACTTATGCCTAACTTAAATGCTATTTCAATAATATTCTGTGGTGTTGTGTCTTGGTAGCATATATATAACTCTCGTGGATGGGGTACATAAAATAGTCTCCTAAAACTGAGTCACTTTAAGATACATTCTTTCATAGTTACAGAAACAGAATTTACCCGATTACCCAATATGTTAATTTTCCATGTTTTCTAGATGAATCATCTGCAGCGGTACATTCAAAAAGTAAACCATACTCTTTAATAGCGATAAGACTTTTATTAATAACTGACTTGGCCATATCTTGTGAGAGCATCTCCTGTGGCAAACAAAATATTGATTGTGTAATAGTAACAATTCTATTTCATATTTTATACATACCTTAAAACGTAATGTATTCTGAAAAACACAATGTATCTGTTGGGCACATTTCCTAAACTTACTTAAAACATTCTCTAATGTTTTAGAATTATACCGATTTTCAGGTGGACACAAAATAATTCCTTCTGTGGTATCTAATTGTATATAATGAAACAGCACGTTTTCATCACCAGCTGTTAAATATTGAGGTTTCATGTCAGCTGTTTCAGCAAGTAAAGACTGACGAAGTTCTGTTAGATCATAACTGCTGTTACTATAGCTACCTTCCTAAAATCATGAATAATTATGTAGTCCAGTGAAATGGTCGGAAAAACAGGGCTTATAAAACATTTTGGGTAGGCAGTGATTGGGATCTGTTAGGGGATCGGTGGTGAGTATAAAACTGAGTTTTTGGGGTTGCAACCCTCCCCGTTTGACGGCCATAGTGAAGATAAGGGTGCAAACAGTTGTTTGGCAATATCTCGGTAACCGTGAGTTGTACAATAATTTTTTAAAAGTTTTTTGTAGCAAATTAAATTATTTACAATTTTTATCTATGATCATACAAAAACTGACTACTTTTGACACTGATTTTCGTGTAAAAACTTAATATTTATTGAGCTAGTGTTAAAAAATTTTTAATGCACCCTAATGTCAACAAGAGATGTATAATAGAAAATGGTCTATTACACACAGTTGCCAAATAATTCTAAACAATTGCTGACAGGTTTGTCATTTAAACTATTTATTTTATTAACTTTATTGATTAATTAGTCAATAAAGGCGGAAATAAATCTCTAATTTGTCATAGACTGTTGTTTGTCCAATACCATTTAACAAAATTTTTCTTTTGTGGTAGGTATAGTACTTATCTAGTTCATTTTAATAAATTACTCTACCATGTTATAATCAATCAATAAAGCTAATATAACTGTCGTCATAGCTAATAATGTTTTAGAAAAATAAATTCCTTGGAGAATTCTCATCTATTTCTTCCACACCGGTAGCAATTGTAACATTCTGATGTGATTTTGCTCCATAAAACTGTGCTTAATAATTCTTGCATTTACACCTAATGTCTAAATCTAACGAGGTAATGGCTATTAGTGAATTTCCGATTTACAATGTTAATTTCCTATACCAGAAAATCACTTAAATATATCTTAGAAACTATTTAACACAGGTGCTAAAGTATTGGTGTTTTGAAGAATATTCAATAAGGTCTACAACTTTGCTATAGACTTTTCCTCTAAAATAATTAGGGGAGTCAATATTTGAGAAATTGTGTTTTTACATGCTATTCCCCTGTTACAAAACCAATAATACACCCTGTATGTACATGACATGAGTCAAAAAATTTAAAAAATATCAAATAAAAGGAATACTCTAGTAAAGAGTTACGATCATAGATAAAACGTTGTAAGATATACGTGTAAAAAGGATTCTCCATTGCACTCACATCCTTTAAGGCACTCGCTCGTGTTTTAAAGCATTTGTGCAATAAAGAATGGCTCTTTACATTTGTATCATAAATATCTATTATTGATAACTTTTTACGTAGCAGTATTAATAAAAGTTTTATAAGCCTGACAAAATGAAAAATTGAGGGAACGGGAAGATCTTTGAAGCGTTATATCTTTTTTATTTTAAATTTTTATGAAAAAACAAATCAGAGCTTTTTTGTAGAGTATTTTCTCACAATTAATTTTATTATATAGTTGTTTTTTCAATTATCATTATTTTTAAGGATCTTTACAAGATCACAAAGGAAGGGCAGTCAGAAAGTAAGCCATACATATACATTTGACAACCATGTCAGTATCTTTAGTTTAATATCCTATACCTATATTATTTTGAAGTCTGTGTAATTTATTTTCACGTCAAGATATTTCAATTTATACAATGAATTAATAACTCTTTTCCGCACCACCCATGAGGTCAAGTTTCTATAGTAAAAACCAAATAAGAATAAAGTAGATGGCGCTTCAATTCAAGTTAAATTTACACACCTAAAATTAAAGCTGCGGGAAATTTGAAAATTAATATTGTTTAGTTTTCAAAATATTTACTGAAAAATATGTAAAATTTATTTTTGTGATTTTGTACAAGATGCCAGTGTATCTTATGAACAATTTATAAATAGAATTAATAAATAATGCACACTATTATGGCACTATAGTGTCACTACAATTCGAAAAAACCTTAAAAGTTATTTTATATTGGCCGAATATCAACATCTTCGTCTGATTCGTTGGGTTGGAAATTTTTCATTCAGATCCTAAATTTATAATATTTTTTCCACAATATCCTCTACTACTTTGTTTAATTCCCACCTTCGTTTTTCTACATTAATTATGTGGTATACCTATGCAATATTTTCATCGTTCTGCAGTAACAGTAGAAATACCTTGATTAGGAGGATTTGTTCACGCCAGTAAGTGAAAATATTGTATGTATTATTAGCTGCCATGTAATACTACATGATGTTTCACTTTGCCCTTATCAACTCGATTGAATTTAAATTACAAACATAAGAGGGCAATCCTAATAATATATGGTTCTTCCGCCACTTTCACCATTTCATCAATTTTTACCACTAGGAATTACTTTTCCTCTTGGATTTTTGAAAGATTGTCGTTCAGCCATAATTACAATTAGGTACATACTAAGATATTATTACGTTTATTTAAACTGCAATTAAGATTGTTACATAAATCATCATACCTGCTAAGAATAGAGCCGGTATGTTCTAAAAGAACTATTGTTTTAATAAAAGGAATGAAAATTATAAAGAACTTGAGAAAAACTCGAACTAAACCATAACTTCGAAAATTGTCAGTATTAATACCTTAGACCAGTGATGGCGAACCTTTTTGAGCAGTGGGTCAAATTTTGTTAATTATTTTTCTTAATCCTAGGCTGTGGGTCAGTACGTCAGTGGCGTTACTTGGAAGAGGAAGGGGAAAAAAGGGGTACCAATAATTTGGAAACATCGAAAATTTGTTGACAGACCATATTTATCAAACCATTCTGTTTGATATGGTCTGAAACTTGTATTGTTTGTTTTTATTTTTTAACCGCTGACAGTACAGGGCTACAACTAAAAATATTTATATTTAGAATACAATAATTTTGTAAAAGATTTCTTAATAACGTACTTGTTATACATACATACTGCAGTGATATGGTGTATACCTTAACAAAACAAATTACAACACAACAGCATACCACTACAATATTTTATTAATAGATTTTTGCCCCGTCACTAGCTCCAACTTTAGTTTCAGTAAAGCACTCGACAAATATCTCTGAAATTTAGAATACAATAACCTTACCTTACCAATTTCTACTATCAATGGGTCCACCTTTAATCGTCACACCTGAGCTGGGAAAATTGCAACAAACTGAAAATCACAAATTATTTCCACACAAGGAAGAAAAATGAACAATAAATAAAAATTAACAATATATAGGAAGAAACAGAAATTTTTATTTCATTTAAACACCAATAAAAAATAAACAATTGACAAAAACTACTAATCAGCCTTTTAATATTTTTTTTATAGGTTATTTTAATGTTTGGGATTTCTACTTCAATTTTTGTACCTTATAACTAAACTACTTATAACAACAATTTAAATAAAAATTAATGTAGTCGAATTTTCTCAATTCTTTTTTTAATATATAAAAGAAATAGTTTAAATTGTCTCAATAGTTAAGTCTTGTTATATTTTTTTTTATAATTTTAATAAAATTTGTCCGAAATGATCTTTTTATTTTATTTTAACTTATTTTACGTTAATGGCCAGTATAAATTTAAATCCACTTACAATTCTCGGTCGCACACTAGGCACTTCTTCAGATTTGAAAATTCTGCTATGATAACCACAACCAAACTCTTGACTGTTGGTGAGATTTTTAAAATGCAAGTCTGCAAATTCTTCTTCAAATGTATTTCAAAATAATAAGTTCCATAAGTGTTGAAATTATCCAAATCAATTCTATGATTTATAATTTTCTTGACATAATGACAAACAGGTAAGCCATATCCATTTATATGCATGAATTTCAATTATTCAAAATTTGTAACCTCACTTTATCTTTTCAATTTATTATCATGCTTGTTTTTTTTAGGTTATAAAATATGAGAACAACACGTCCTCCTTCCAATACGTTTTAGAGATTACTAATTGTTTTTCACAGTACAAATTGCATTAAAACATATAGAAAAACAATAAAATAACATAATCAAGTATTCCTTGGACCAAAATCTGACATTTCAAATTATTTTTAAATAAAATATTATTTTCATTAAATTTTAGATTTGAACACATAAAAAGAATAAACACTACCTTAAACTAATAAAATAACATTTTTATTTCTAAAACCCCATAATAACTCACAATTTTGAGTCGAACAAACAACTATTCACGCTTGACAAAAATTGTAATAAATTCCATTTAAATCTGTCCAACCACCAATTTAACCCATTAATCTTTACATAATCTGATTATCTACCTTTTCCCAATCATTTGACATTCATAATAAACACTTACAATACAAAATTAACTAAAAAAGAAATATATTCTCGGCACAGGTGTATGGACATATTTAAATTGAATCGGCTGACAAAACAACTATATAGAACAACAAAAACTTTATGCAACTTCCACAGCCAAGATGTTATCCAACGAAATTCCACAATAACATCATGAACCTAAATTAATTAAATTAGAACAGTGGCTTGACAAGCCATTACCATGTATCGTAAAAGAAAAAATAATCACCCTATGAAAATTAAGCAAGGCAAGTCTCTTTTATAGATGCTAACTAACTCATAATAGCCCGTTTTATTTTATTCTAGGTGCAATTTACCAAGTTTGAGCTATTGATGGTTCCTTAAGGAAAACACTTCAACGTACTAACCGTTGTATTATAATCTACAATTATCAAATCATACACCACCTACATAGTATCCTTTTGTTAAAATATAAAACTTCTTATGCATGTTAACATAATGTGAATAAATTATTCTTCTAAAGAAACCCATTTTGAAAATTATTTACACAAATTGAGGTTATGTAATGAATAGATCGGATCGTTAAATAATCTTGCATGAAATGTAACTTTAACAAGAAATTATTACAAAAAGAATGTATTTAACTTAATTCCTGCATATAGCTAGCTTCAACCATACTTCTGATACTATTAAATAAACCTTTTAACAAAGATTCAATAAGAACGCCTGAAAGATAGGCAACCCAAATTACCTATTTAACACTTCTGCTTAACCTTCAAATATCACAGCAATACGTAGATGAGAAAATTTAATAATAAGAAAATAATAATAAAGTTGTTATTAAACACTTCTAGACGAGTACGTCAAGTCTGTCAATTAGTTCAACACTGCGAGTTGGTACAGCTACAGCCAAAAAAATCTGGGCGCTTATTTGAGGTTACATAACTTATAACCTTTTTTTTAAATTTGTTGTTTGTAAATCAGGCTTTTGATCTACTAATATTACTATCGATACACAGTAGCGTCGCCTACCTAATAATTTCCAATGAGGCTTTGAATTTAAGATTCAGAATTTTAATTATGATTCATTGAATAACAATAATCTAAACCTCTTGCCCAGATTTTTTGGCTGTAACTGTACATCCCCGTTCTACTATGTAATGAATATCAGCGCCAAGTTTATGACCGACTGTCATGACTAGGGTTTCTGGGTCTCGACAATTTTGCTATTCCCGGGACTGGAGACTTGATTTTTCCCGAAAGTCCCGGGAATTCTCGGGAATTCCGGATAGTAATTTTACATAGGCACCTAGCACAAAAATCCAAGTATTTGTTTTTTAAAAATTGCTTTAATTAATTCTCTAATCACTTTTTCCCATAAGTTCCCATTGGTAAATAACTGCAATTATTTAATCAAAAGCACAGCAGTACATAAATAAATTTTCCGATCATAAAATTATTTTTCTCGCTTTTATGCCAAAACCTTTCTTGTTTAGTATTATATTGTTTGCCGGTAAGTTTTAAGTTACTCGTAGCTTTTATAAAACATTTTTACTGAATATCAACATGATAAACATTATTAGCAAGAGTTCGAATTGATATTCCATCTCCTGCGATCTGTTGAGAAACATACAATTTCACTCAAATTCCTTGTTTTGCAAAATTTTAAAATCGATTATTAATTTTTAATGTATTTTAAGGTACAAAGTGCGATCTTTTTTCAATATTTTTAAAATGCGATTCGTGTATGCATTATAAATGCCATTACAAAATCTATAAAAATCTTCTTGGAACCCTTTACCTATTGTAAACGACCATACTTCAATATTAATTTTTAAGTAAAAACATTCTGTTTAGGTCTTTAAGAAGACTACCTTACCTATTTATAGATAAGAGAGGAAATTTGGGATGGAGACCCTTTTTGAATATAATTGAATAGAAACTGCAAGTTTAGTTATAAAGAATGCTGAGGGGACCATATCTAACGGTACTTTCTTACTGAAACTAACCACTTTACCTTTATTGATTGTTTATAGACAAGTTGTAAATAATTTGTATGTGTTTGCAAAGACTGTTTAGTACTAAAAAAGTGGTTGTCACGTGGGGTTTTCGTGACTGGGGAACGAAGTCAGAGGTAGCAAGAAAACTAAATCCAAGACATAGAAAACAACTATATACTAACAACAAAATAAACAATACAAAAGGTTACAAACATTGGTTCTACAGTGTGAGGACGTACATGTTCTCCTAAATCTAACATAATCTTGAGGGTGGTCGGAACCAACTCTACTCTAGCACTAGGTCTACAAACTAAGCACTAGGATATCAGGCAATCGGCATCCCAATATGCTAGATTTTAGATATTCCTAGATTACAACTAAGCATGAGGAAACCTGGACACAGTCTCCCCATACCTAGCTAGAGAGGGTTGTGGCGCATCCACTCAACTAAGCAAACTAAGCCATAATTAATTAAAAGACACTTACCCGCTTGCTTCTTGATGAGGCTTCTTGTGAGTCTTGGCACAGACTGCCTTTTAAGCCAAACAAGCGGGTTTATATACTGCTGGAAGCGGTAGCCTTACTGTATAATAGAATAAATTAAGTAGGATGATAAGAATATATGAATGCATAATGAGATGCAAACTGTATATATTATTTCTAATGAGATGCAAACTGCATAAATTATTTCCAAGGATATGCAGACTGTATAAATTACTTCTAATGAGATGCATACTCGTGCGCTCGTAGGAAGAGCCGCTGCTTGGCTATTTAACCTTGATATTATATTCGCACTAAACGGAATATACGTTAGAAAATTATAAAGATTCAAATCGAAATAATTCCGTTTGTGACAACACCATCTTTGCAAAGAAACACAAATAAAACCTTAATTCTAAACTAAGAATTCTAATTAAATACCTTGTATAATACAAAAGTCCCGTGTCTCGAGTTATTTTTCCCGGGACTCGAGACAACAAGAAATAGAGTAATTCCCGGGACTTGGGTCCCGGGAATTCCCGGGTCAGAAACCCTGGTCATGACTCATACACAGGTGCAGTGATATGATAGAAAATCAGTTAGACAACGTACACTTGGAAATATATTTTTTATAAATTCGACCTTAAATATTTATACTTAGATTTTTAATATCTTCGATTGGCTGTTCTCTCTTTTATGATATAAAAAATAAGTTTATAAAAATCAACCTGTGGGTCATTTAAAAAGCCTTCGTGGGTCAGTGTCTGACCCGCGGGTCATAGGTTTGCCACCACTGCCTTAGACATAGATGCAGCGTTGCCGGATTTTAGGTGTGAATTTCCGATTTACCCTTCCATTTAAAATGTTGTACATTAATTAATGAGAATTTTGTCACGTTAATTATGAATGTACATTAATTATAGTTGCTTTTTACACACACAGTAAGTTATATTTTCGTAGTTGAGCGAATGTAAGCCGTAACGTTGATTGTAGAACTGAAACGGCGCTTTACACATAATTTATGCACAAATTTACTTTTTTAAGTTGTGTGAACGTGCCTCGTATTTTAGCCAATCAACACGAAGGTCAAGCTTGCCCTATACCTTCCTTCGCTTTATTCTTAGCTGAATTATACTATAGGTGTGTTTTACATGGTTTTCGCAGCAGGCCTAATCCACGAATTTTGGTTTCGTAATAATAATATTATTCATGCGGCTTTTTTCCTTTTAGAGGGGCCAGATTGGCGAGTCACTGGTTACTATAAGAGTTGGTTGCTCTTCAATGATGCTGAAGAATGCTATCACTCTCAGAAGGTATTAAAGTTGGATAATAATCGCTGTCTATGTCCTCTCGTACAATAATTTTGTGATGTCTATTACATTTTTACAGGTTTCGCCACAGCAATTTTGACAAACAGCTGAGAATTTCAATCCTGCTTTTTGGCATTCATAGGCTGTACCACAACTTCGTTTTACATTGGCAAAAAATTTACTTCAGGAGTTCGGGAGGGGCAGGCATCTTGGTAAATGATGGTGCCTGGAAATTTTTCGGCCACAACTGTACTTGATGATACACTCTAGGTGTGCATGCAACCAGCATCTTGTGTAGGCGGGAGCGAGGAGAGATTGAATTTGTACCAAAAATCATCAATTGAAGTGTCGGCCATAACAACATTGTATGTAACAAAAGAATTTGAGGAGCAACACGAACTTTCAACAGACTACAACATTGTTACACGGGATACTGCCAATTCAAGCTTTCAAAACTTGCATTCCGGGAATCTGTTTAAGGGTCATTTTCAAATTGAGAGATAATATCAAAACCAAAACTTAACAAAGAAAAATTCACTATAATTTTTATTAACTCTACTATAAGTTACAAAACAGTATAAATATTGTTACATTACTTCAGCAGAGCTAAAAATGTGTTTCGATAGTTTTTAGAAGTTTTCCTGCCATGAGAAGAACTTATATTATTCATTTTGGTAACGATTTTCAAACTAAGAAAACTCGACGAAAATTCTTAAAAAATATACAACCTGTTAACATCTTACATTAAATACGTCAAAGTTACATAAAAAATGATTTGCAATTATTTGTTCTCTGTATATTTTTATAAAATAAAGCACAGTGTGTTGTAACAAAATATCACTGCCACTAAAGCTTAAATTTATAATATATAATGTAAGAATAAGTACAGTAAATAAACATTGATTTACTTGCATTAATAACAATTAAATAAATGCCTCAATGGCTTTTGATTTTCGTAATTAAAATATTTTTGCAAAAACTGATGATTTTAGTAGTGTTTCCCGAAGTGATGTAACGTTATGGATTTGACGCGATCATTACCAAAATAAGTATGTGTTGACGCTAGTCGTTGAAATCAGTGTGATAAAACATAATATTTACAATAAAATTAATAAAAAAGACATAAAGCATTGCATTATATCATGGCATAGAGTTATAATTTCATAAATTAAAATTATTGCTTATTTCAATGCGGCGGTGTAATGAACAAACGCGTTACCGATTTGAAGCGAGCGTTACCGTGTTGAGCGCATGTTGGAGCTTCTTATCAAAAACCATCTAATAATGCAATATTTATTAAAAGATCAAAGAAGATTTAAATAATGTCATCGGCCATGACATTATAATACACCAAACACAAAAGGGCAATCTCTATTATTCTTTTGACGAAATTGAATCTACAAATTGAGTGTGTAACTGAAATGTGGACAAATTATAAAATATAAAATGTAAATTTTAACCAATAACTGGAAAAATATGTCTTATTACAAATTATAAGTTCTGTAATTATCATTTTTGACAATGGCAACCTAGCATTGCTGGCTTATGACAATAAGATGCTATAAATAAATAAATCAATAAATTCTGAAATATCTCATTAACAAAAAACGTTTTTCATGAACATGACTTGAATCTCATGATTGTCCATTGCGCCTTGCTAAACACCGACGAATTGGCGGGTCATTAACTTTTTTGATACATTATTGCTGTATCTAGCTAGTAGGTAAGTTCCAAGAGCAATGCCAGATTCTTTGTAACAAACTAGATCTTCATCATTATTTTGGTATGAACAAGATGGTGTGTTTGTGTCATGAATATCATCTCCATGCAGAGTAGAATCTCGACTACTCGGAAGTTGAGTGTCATCTTGATCGGACGAATTTTTGGGGGAGGTGGCTGCTTTTTCTTTGGTTGCTATCGATTTATAAGAATGTCTATACGAATACTACAAATTCTGTACGTATTTACTGAATAAGAAGATACGTTTGACTTACAGGGCATGCATGACACATGACAATTTTCGTCCAAGCATCTCTCCTCCAGAATATGTTACCTGTTTGATTGTTGTTACGCTACTGTAAGACGTAATCAGTACAGTAACGTTACATCATATACGGAAACTTTACCGAACTGATCGAGTATTCGTTGCTTATTATTCATTTACGTCCTTAACTAACGCCCTAATGGCCTAGAAATGTTACGTTGCGTTTGAACTTCAATGTTATCTCTTCACTCTTTACTTCAAATAGGTAAGTGTTAAAGCAACGAAGTTATGAACGTTACCGAGCTGTTTCTTAATTAATGTACGCTGTATTACTTTCCTGTTTTTCAAGAATAAATGCTGAAACGGCTCCAGATATCCGAATTCACCATATGTACACAATTTCCAATGGCAATCCCACTGATTTAAAACACGGCGCAGCGTTTCATTTCGCGTGTTTTCGATGAGATTGGCGGCAAATTCAAAACCCATACAGACACTCATTGAAAGCTGAGACACATCATTTTCGCGGAATATATTATATTAATCCAAGTTTTACCAATTCTAAATCTGATCAAGAACAAAACCAAGGATACTAGAAATATAATCAAGATTGTTTTATAGGTTAAATTTTCTCCCAGGTTTTTATAATGCATTCTTAAGTATAACAAAGTAACGTGTAGACAGTTACCAGACTGACGATTTGGACAATTTAAATTTTTTTGCAAATTGTATTTTCAACATATTATTTTTTTGCACGTAACTTGCTACAGAGTAACAATGTTTTTATGCAAAATTACAACATTTATGAAATTTTCTCTTTATTTAATGTTTTTATGCCTAAAAGACTGAAATTTGCCCTCAATCTGAAAATTACCCTTAAGAATATTTTATATCTCTGTGACACCAACACCTTCCAATAGGGATATACTAACGTTGTTTCTATGGAAACACCACATTTTAGTAAAATGTTACATATAGCGTTGTTACGGCCGACCCTTCAATTGATTCTTCTAACTTGTTACCACCGTATAAAGCGATAAAAAAACATTCACCAATGACACTATAGTACAGCAGGGTCTACTTTTTCATGCTGGAGTCATTCTAATCCTGAAGAAGATTCTGGGTTTTTCTCAAGGGTGGAACTAAACTTCATCTTCCCCATGTTAGTCTTTTGTCCTGTATCCATTTTTAGGGCCTTATCCAGGAAAGCATAGGGACACATCTTAAAAGTGCAGTCCCATCATAAAATATGAGCAGATAACAATGGAAACTTTTATATTATGGCTTCTGGGAAAACTCCAGTACAAAACTGCACCAAGAAACACGACCTGATAGGTAGTGCGGAAAGGAGTTATTAATACATTTATTATTACATGAAAATAAATTACACAGGCTAAAAAAAATATACATATACAGGGTGTAACAAAAATGCTTTTTTCCAAATCTAATTTACTTTTTCTTTCCAAAAACTGATATGCAAAGAGAAAAATGAATGGAGTTTTATGAAGAGATTGAATTAGTTAGATTGTCATGTGAAAAATGCCATTTAATTCTAATCTAATTTTGATACTCTAATTGATACTATTTGCATTAAATTAAAAATTACAGACTTACGACTGTTCTAATCCTAAAAAAAAAGATTTTTGAACCAATTATACCTAACTTACTCTATAATCATCAATATCCGATTCCTCATCAGACTCATTATAATTTCGTTTTTCTCTAATAGCTCGCCTTCCAAGTATAGGCTCGTCAGATTCGCTTCTTTCACTATAACCACCCTGACTTAAAGAATCCTCTGAACGAATTTCTAAACTATCATCAACCAGTGAATAAAAAGAACTCGCACTTGACATTGCATTCTGATCAGGTGTTCGTCTTTTTAATATAGAAGTTACTTCCTGTTTCTTTTGAATTGGCGATGTAGCATCTTTTGATGTATTAGAGGTTCCTTTCGTAAATGATATACTACCTTAAAACAGTATAAATGCTAATTCATTATTGAAAACAGTTAACTTCTATACTTACCCAAAAAATCTACTTTACGTTTTATAGGAATCTCAGGAAGAGTAACTTGTAATCCAGGATTATTCATAATCCAATATTCTGCAAGATTAGGAATACCAATGTCCTGTAAATGTGCTAAAGTTGCTTGTGCTTCTTCTACATAAAACGCATCTGGTCCCATATTATCCTCTGCAGGTTCTGTGCAACCACCAGCTTCCATTAATGCAACCAATATATCCTATATACCAAGATTAGTTAGCAGATTTCTATTGCCAACATAATTCAGATACTACCTTTCCACTTCCGACAACAAGCAGGTATTTTCTTCCTTCCGGCATTACAAATGAACAAGATTGTTTTCCAACATTACGGTCACAAGAAAACGGAAAGACCTCTCGCCATAAGACCAACGTACGAACAGGCTCAGTCCTCGATAGATGTAATAAACCTTGCTGTCGGCAAAATGTGTGTATATCAATAAGATCTCCGTGAGCTAAGTGTGAAGCCAATAAATAACCAGAATGGTATAGTGCACTACCCAGGAATGTAAAAAGACGCTGACAATCTAGTGGTTCTTCATTCTGTATGAACAAATTTAGTCTTTACTAATTACTAGTGTAAATTTACTTTTGACTTTAATCATAATCAGATATTATACAACAAGACGATCGAAAATACTCGATTATACGAGACATATTGCCTGAAACACCACGAGACCGAAGGTCGAGAGGTGTTTTTTTAAGCAATATGTTGAGATTCGGGTATTTTAGATCGTCGAGTTGTATACAGGTAGACTATTTCATGAATAAAAAATATACTTAAACAACTTTAACATTTATTTACTATTTATATTGAAAAAATTGCGTTGTTTACTAATAAATTATTTGACTGTTATGGAGTTTTCATGGATATCTTGAAATTTAAAAATTGAGCCTCATGCAGGTGAATATACAAAGAAATATGACCAAATTAAAAGATTAATTTAAAGTTTCACAAGTTTTATTAGTTTATCTTAAACTGACAATATTGCTTCGACATTAAAATGTCATTATCAAAGGTACATAAGAAAATCAAATGTCGAAACAATATTGTCAGGTTAAGATAAACTAATAAAACTTGTGAAACTTTAAATTAATCTTTTAATTTGATTATATTTCATAATTATGGAGTTCCACACAGTAAGGCTAGAGACAGTAAACGCTAGAATATACAAAGGTTTGTATTACAGCGATTATACAAAGGTTCGTATATTCGATTCGTCATAGTAACTGCAATATAACCGTTGGAATACGTGGTATCTAAGGAAAAGTGCATATTCTTATTGGTTCATATGGTTATGAATGAAATAGTCATATATAATACCATAAGTGGTAAAATTTTGTCGGCAAAATTTTCTTATTGTTACGAGCGTTTGTTGTATAGCAATTTCTCGAGTGACATTGTCACTAAAAACCACGAGACGTCAGTCGAGTGGTTTTTGATCAATGTCACGAGATGAATTGGCAACAAACACGAGTAAATCAAAAAGAAAATTTTGCAAAGACAAAATTTTACCACATATGTTATTCGTTATGACTATTTCGCGAATAAACAACACAAAGAATAAAAATATTTAACATTTATTTCAATGAAACGTACAGTTTGTGTATACTATTTTTGTAGGATCGTTACTATAGCAAAAAAATTGTCGGTGAAATAAAGGGTAGGTTGCTTATTTGAACGTTTTCATTGGTAGAACAAGTTCGGCAAATTTTATAAACAAAAAATAGTCGCCGGAATAGAGAGAATTTCGTTCACAGGATAAATTTTTATTGGTTCGTATAACATTGAGTGAAATAGGTAAATACAAATAAGCTTCATTTCTATGCTTTTTTTGATAGATGGCACAATATCGATCTTCTTTTATTGTTGTAATTACAATGTCAAATATAAATTAAATGATTGTCATTGTAATATATTTGACAATTTTAAAAGATATTAAAAATAGAAATGAAAATGTGTTACTGTTGGTTTACTATATGAAATCGAGCATTTACCATTTAAATTGTTCTTTTTGTAGTTCGGTATATATTGGTCAAGCTAGTGATGGGCAACAGGAATATTCCCGGTGAAGAATATTCACACCGGGAGTTTCTTTTGGGAATTTATAAAAATCACCGATAAATTCCCAAAAAATGGAAATTTATTTGTTATACTCCAGTAAGTGAAACAAGTAAACGCGTGTTAAAGTGTACACTGCCTAATAATACAATTTTGCAAGCTAAGGCTGGGTTTATATTAATCAAGCAAAAACGTTTTTATGCAAAATGTTTTTGTATGATTTTGTTCGACGTTGTTTTCTTAATAATTGGTATACGAGGCGGTTCACACTGTTCAAACAAAACACAAAAACATAAAAAAGCAAGTTTAAGCATCTTCAGACGAAATGTTTTGTCTAAAACCGTTTTTGTTTGATAGTAGGTATAATTTGCAAGACAAAAAACGTTTTCGCATTCTGCATAAACGTTTTGTTTAAAAGCGTTTTCGTCTTATCAATGTGCTTACAGGTTCAAACTCTATCAAACAATTTCAACCGCGTTGCAACATGTCGGACGTGCAAACATGATCCCTTGTTTGAAGGCGAAACAAAAGGTGAAACCCGCGAAACTATGCAGTTGCAAATTTATTTTGGACATATTCACATCTATTTTATTTGTTAATTATTGATAAAACTTAATTATCTGTGTAAAATGCATATAACGGGTTACAACTAAAAATTTGTACTAACTTTGTGTTGGATTGTAGTCACTGATCATGATTTTTAATTTTCAAATAATATTTTAAAATATAGTGTGCTATAGTTAATTACTGCAAACAAAAATAATGATCTTTCAAATTTATGTTGTTGTCAGAAGGATTGTCAAAAGAACAATCTACATATTAATCATGAGAGGTAGAATAATTAAGAAAAGTGATTGATGGTCGCAAGGCAAAAATAATGACGAAAAAGAACAAAAGCATTCGAAGATCTATTTATTACTGTACACTTTCGTACTCTTTCTTGTTCGAATGGCATTATTACTTACTATAATAAATTTGAGAGATCGGTTATTTTCATTTTGCAGTAATTAACCACATCATACGCTTTTAAATTATTATTTGAAAATTAAAAACTATAATCTGTGGTATTAGTCTAAAAGCCAGTGACAAAAATAGTTACGTCATTTCATTAAGAAAGTTTTTGATGCCATTGTACTGCCTTAACATAGGTAAACTTTAATTGAAAGTTCTGCCACATATCAGTGGTGGAGAGAGTAGCGGGAGTGAGTGAAAGGGTTAAAAAATATTAATACAAAAACGTGATATAAGTAAAGCTGATTTTTGGTGTGATGACGGTAAATAATATTTTATGTAATATATTACAATGGCAGACAAAATTTTTGAGTCAAACACCTTGGCAGATGCAACGACACAAAGCGGCGGTAATTTAAATGAATTGCTGCAATGATTAATTTATAGTAGTAAAATAATTAAAAAACACTCTGTAAACATACTGTTTAAGAAATCGAGTCCCATGTCGAAGAACGTGTGATCAGTCCGTCATGGCATTCTCAAAATATGGCGGTTTAAATCGAAAATAACGGAAAAAATTAATAGGAAGCTGTAAATTGGTATAGATGTTGGGAATAGTTACTGTTATCAAATTGATGAGTCCCAAGTTGAATAAGGTGTGCTCGAGCCACCATCTTTTTCAAGATGGCGGTTTAAATAAAAAATAACGGACAAAATTAATAGAAAGCTGAAAATGGTATAGATGTTGCCGAATAGTTCATTTAAACCGCCATTTCTTCCAGGATGGCGTCTCAGACACGCCTTAGTCAACTCGGGACTCATCGATTTCTTAAACAGTATGTATTCGCCAACATGTATGCCAATTTTTAGCTTCCTATTAATTTTTTTCGTTATTTGCTTAATTTTGATAAAATTTTACTATACTTTTGGTCTTTGTCCTTTTCATAGTCAATGTCTGCCGATAAATCATATATTGTTGGAAAGTACTTAAAATTACCTTTCAAATGATATATAATATGACGCATTTTGAGGGTCTCTCATTCGATATGTTTACTAGTAAGTACAAACTGATATAAAGTAATAGGCCACATATTTTCTCAACCTTCCTCGCTGTCTATCCCCATCCCCCCCACTAACCAAACTGTCTGCCATTGTAATATATTACATTAAATGTTATTTACCGTCATCACACCAAAAATCAGCTTTACTTATATCACGTTTTTGTAGTAATATTGTTTAACCCTTTCGCTTTCTCCCACTACTCTCTCCATCACTGATATGTGGCAGAACTTCCAATTAAAGTTTACCTATGTTAAGACAGTACAATGGCATCAAAAATTTTCTTAATGAAATGACTTAACTATTTTTGTCGCTGGCTCTCCGTCTATATGATCTATGATAAAAAGGATTAATTAAACATTTTATGTTTGGTCATTCTTATCAGAAGACCTGTTTAAAATGAAAAAGTATCCCCAATCAACAATCCTAAATGATACTGAATTTTTAAAAACACAAAACAGCATTGATACTGTTTTGTATAACAAACCGTTTTTCATTCAGCCGTTTCGATTGCACAGTGTGTGCTAAATTGCAACAAAACAATTTTGTTTTAATGAAAAACGATTTGACTGCCAACGTTTTTGATGTTCAAGTTAACTTACTGTTTTGTCAAACTGCAAAACGTTTTGTATAAAAACGTTTTTGTTTGATTAATATGATGATTGATAGGCTGATGTAAACTGCAGATTTATTAAAATTGAAAAAGATTTCGAGGTAGTTCGAACCGAGATATGATGATCTCAAATTTTGCGTTTAGTGCTCTTTTCCATGGTTCGATTTTTGGCAAATTTCGGATTTAGAACCGATAGGACCTAAGCTTCATTCGGTATAATTTTCAACTTGTAACCCCGAGACTCCCACAGATGTTAAAATAAGTTCTGCCAAGCAATCTACTATTAGAGAAAATTGCCCTTTTTTTATCACGCAAAATAAGCGAGATATGAGCTTTTAAGAAATCTTGGCGAAGTCAGTTCTACTGTCCAAGCTGGCTACTACAAGCATGAAAAACGTTATTATTACTAAACGAAAAAAAAATGTTATTTTTAACAGTTAAAATTCGGATTCAAATGTCGGATTGAGAAGGTCGTACTTTAAATAATTCTCAAAATTAGTTTTTGTGTCGTTTTCATTAAATAATCAAAATATATTTAATTTAATATATAAAATATATTTAGGAATAGTTCAGATGATTGCAAAGAGCAGACACGTTTTCATAGCAATTGTCTCATCAATTATTTATAAATGAATAGAAACTTGGAACTTACCCATTCTCTATAATCACTAGCTTCCAGCTCCGTTAAGGCACTATCAATTTGTATTTGTGCTTCATCAGGTAATACCAAAGAGTGAGCTACTGACAATACATCTTCAAATAGTATCGGTCCTTGTTGCTGTGCTTTTGAAGCAATGCTGGCAAGCTCCACAGTCTGTTCTGCCTTAGGCCATAAACCACTACACAACAATCTAGCAAAGAATCTTGAAAAGAAATGATCTAGTTGCTCTTTGTACGAATCAGTTTCAAAACATCTCTTGATGGTTTGATACATAAATTCCAACATGCGGACGACCTCTCTATTTATTAAAAGCACTTCTTTTACAGATGCACGATTATCAGGCAACATTAACAACAATAAATTACTTCCAAAACTAGTATAGGCAACGTGTGACAATCTACTATTCCAAAAAAATGATGTGATTTGAGGTTTAGATTGTGTTATTTCTTGTAGTAGTTGATTCAGAGTAATAAACACACCTCTTGAAGTACACAACAAACATTTCTCGAAAGGTCTTGGATAGCAATATGAAATACCTTCAAATTCAGGACCCGTTTCACTAATGCTCTCTGTATTTATATAAAGAATACCGACTGGATGTTCGCATAACATTGAACTTATAAGACTTATTTCATCTGCTTTTGAATTAACCAACTGTTGTACAAAATTTGACTGGTTGCTAAGTTCGTTTATTGGTGGGTTTTTTGTAACCTCTATTCCAGCTACACGTTGCAACTTTAAAACTACTTCGTTCTCTGTACTAACTTGTTCTAAAACAGAATTTAAATTTTGAAGAGTTAATTCGATATCATTAATGCATTTTAACCAATCTCCAATTTTAATGTTCTTTTGCTTTGCAGCTTCACTATCTGGAATGAAGCCAGCGACCATAATTCTACAACCATCTGATAATGTGCTTACTGTTAATCCCAACAAAAATTCAACTAATGTAGCTCTACGACCTAATTTACGATTCTTTTGGTCAATGTTTAGTATGACTTCTCTAATCTCACCCCCTTCATTATCCTGGAATTTTACTTTATTTGTGTCTTGAGCACAAGGTGTATCGTGAGATTTTATTGTACGTTTACTGCGACGTTTGCTATCACGTCTTCTAAGTAGTTTTAAAAATTTACCACGCGTACTATGCCTTGTAATATTTTCTTTTGAGAAACTTGCATTTTCTATTTCAGTAGGAACATTTGTATGAGACACAACTGGGTCGCAATCTATAAATAATAATTCTCCAGTCGAACTGATGGACGATTCCCACTCAGGAACTGAACTAAAAACGATTATGCAAAATTAATATTACTATTGTCCAATTCATATTATTAGTTACCTATCAGAATCTGAATAATATGAACTGCAACTTGAACTATCTGACCATTCTTGACAAGAACAATCGTCTGCAATTCCAGTTTTTGAAGGTAATAGCAACTGTTGTTCTTCCATTGTAACTGTAAAGTTTAAATAATTTAAAAGTGATATTCTAGTCAATGTTATAAAATAAGATATCCGTATTCCGTAAATGATTTTAAGGTTATGTTACATGTTTATTATAATAAAAAAAAGGCCCACAAAAAGGCCTCCTGTCCGTGTTGCCAAATTTTTATTTTGATCATCCAGTAGCAGACATCCTTCATATTATTTATATACCAGGTGTCCACTCTCAAAGTCGATCATAGGCAATTAACATTGTGCATTTTACTTTTATGTATTTTGCTGTACTATTGGTTTCATAATGATCTAGGACAGCAAGGCTAATACGATTATATTTTTTATTATTTTTTTGTATGACTATGCTATTTTTCGGATTGTTTACCGTAGTTGGTTTTAGAACAGTAGGTTATATTTACTGATTACTAAGCAAAAACGCGTCGGTAAGTAATTACTTATCGTTCTGTTTTTGACAGAACTGAACGGTTAGTAAATTATATGTAATTTATAAAATAAATGCACTTCGCTTCGCTTAGTCGCCAAACATTGTCGTCGATCGGTAAACTGTCCTTACTGTTCTTAATACTTAATATACTAGGTATATTAGTATCATTTGATGCGCAATAATTTTCTTTTTCTATTGATACCATTATATTTTTTGTAGTGGAATTTGGCGAGCAGGAATTACCAAAAACGAACAGGCTGTATAGTATGAGCAAAAAGTAACTCCATTAAAGATATCTTTGGAATTTTGAACTCATGTGTATTATAACCATGACCAACTACTCTTAAATGTAAACATCATGGCCATATCAAAGGGTCCCTGGGTTCTAGCCTGGGTAGGGCCTGGGTCCCTAGTTGGGTCCTGACCGTGGCGTCCTCTATCATATTTATCTTAAGGTGGCGGATTTGCATGCTATTTCTCCATAAGAACAAACAACGCTTCAAATCGTAATGTATTGCAGACAAAGTGTTCAGAATTTAACAGTATAATATTTGATCCTTTCCGAACAACATATTATAATTTAGCAACAAAAGAACAAACATAAATTATGTTAAAATACAATTAACTAAGCATTGTAGATTTCGCTGGAAATTTCGATGTAATTATTGTATTTTTCGTAGAAATGAAATTGATTACACATTACACTGTTCATATTGTAATATAACAAGCACTGTAGGTCACATTAATGATTTATGTTCATCCCATATAAATATGGGGTTTTATTAATTTAATTAACCGTTGTTTGTATTTTACTCATTTAAAGCAATGTAAATTGATAATTTGATATGAATTAGACAGATGGCGCATCGAACCAATAAATGTTAGAGTCACTGCATCTAGTTACCTAGCCCAGTTGGTCGACCAGAGTACCGCAAACCGCTGCCATCTTGGGGCAAACGAAGCGCGAAATTGTTCATTATTTGTTCTGTATTGAATTTAATGAAATCCACGATTACTTTAAAAGGTTTTTCTTATTTTGAAAGATCAAATCTCTAATATGTCAAACACGTAAAACGTGGTTTTAATTTGCCCATTATTAAAATACACCCTTCTCTGCCCCAATATGGCGGCGGTTTGCGTTACTCTGATCGACCAGCTGGCCTAGGTGACTAGATGCAGTGACTCTAATAAATGTTAGAGTCACTGCATCTAGTTACCTAGGTCAGAGAGTCACTGCATCTAGTTACCTAGGCCAGCTGGTCGATCAGAGTACCGCAAACCGCCGCCATATTGAGGCAAGAAAAAAGCGCGAAATTTAACATTGGAAACATTTAAATCGTAAATTTGGCATAATATAAGATTGGGGATTTCAGAATAAAAATTATGTAGATACACATTTTAAGTTAAACGTAGATTTAATGAATAAAATACAAACAACAAATTAACAATAATGACCAACTCAATATATTAAATTGTTACATAACTAGGATAAATTTGGGTATATTGTACCGCTGTCTAAATTGTACCAGCTTCAAAAATCGTATTTGGTGCCTTCTTTATGTAAGTTGAACAAAAATAGGTTTAAGGGTTAAGTTTCAGTAAAAGTGATAGCATAGTTTTTCGATAATTTTTATAAGAGATTTGCATTTAAACAGGTAAGCGTGCATAATTGATGTTTTGTCAATGTATTCTACATAGAATCTCTCGTAATTTTCAACATTTGGATCAAACATAATCCCAAATACATTTTTTACATGAATGTAAAATGAAACCGGTAAAGCAGAGTAGAGTTATTTCATACCACAGTATGGTTGGATAAATCGTACCGGTACAATTTACATTGCAAATTAATGAAGCAGAATGGCACTGTCAGACTTGCGAAGGTTTTTCTTTAGAAGACATGATCAAATGTAATGTCATGCAAAAAATGGTTTCACGAGGCGTGCACAAACGTAAAATTTTCTAAAAGATTTATTTGCATTAATTATTTGTAAAAGTAACAAATAAAATGTATTATTTAATATGTCAATGAAGATATTTTACTTTTACAGTGGATTTCTGTTCTAAGGTACAATACACCCAACTTAATTCTAATAAACTATAATAAACTTTATTATTGATTGAGTTTTCATGTGTATAATAATTATACAAGAACGACATTTATTGCGGCATAGAATTCATTTTGCAACCCTCATCGACAGACTCTTACTGCTTCTAGCTTGATTTCTTAGAAATTTGATATTGGTTTGTTTTTCTTGTTCTGTAATATACCGAAGCAGAAAATATATTCGGCACTTTTAACATTTTTAACATTTTCTCTGTAATTTCATGGCACTTGGGGAAGCTCTCTAAGCCATATTCAATTATAAACATGGCACTTAGATCAATCAGTTTTAGTTTATTTATTAAAATGTTGCTTGAGTATTTCCTAAAAAATAACTGCTTTGTACATGTATGTGTACAGCACAAGGGAAGGAAACTCCAGTAAATTTTTCTTATATTCTTTTAATTTAGTAAATATAGCAATATCAGCTATATTCTCATCTTCTCTGGTAATGCATACGCTATTATAGCAAGCAGAACCAGTAGAAAATGATCTTCTAAATTTATTGAGAACAAGACCTATTAAGTAATATAACGAATTTTGCTCTTCGTCTGATAGTTGTTCCTTTTCCTGTTCACCTAAACAATCACCAATTGGGATAGAATTGCTCATAATTTCTTGATAAAGCTGTTCCCAAACATTTCCATCGACTGTGTGTTTCTTTAAATCATTTTCTTTATCAAGTTCTTTACAATACTGGACTAGAAAATGGTTGTCACTAACGGAGTAACTACCCTTTCGTACATCACTTTCAAATTGAGAAAGTGTAATTAATCTAATCGCCGTTTTAAATTCTCGATAATTTGGAATTGGTTGCCTGCTTCTCACCAAACTAAATAAGTTTTCCAAAACATCTTGAGTAAGCCTACCCAACATCAGAAAATAAAAACCATTCCTTTCTAAGTATTCTTCTTGTAAATTTAAAGCAGTTTGAGTTGCGAGAAGCACACCTGATTGGAATGGTTTCCATGAAACTGTCGCTTTTTCTTTGTTAACCATTCGCACTTTAATATTTACAAAAATTTCTATGACATTATTTAAAAATTCTATAGTATCCTTGAAAACTTCTTTTTTGAAATGTGATAGCGCCATAGTTTCGTCTCGTGCAGACATAATGGAAAACCATTTAAAAATGGTTTTTAAAAACCAAGCTGTTGTTTCGTGTTTACCATCTATTTTTTGCTTAGAAATATAATAAGTAATTGCACATGACACATCGTTGTTTAATAAATCAACACTTAGGGCCACATTCATGGTCTTAAAATGTGATGGCTGTAATACTTGTTCCTTAAGCCGTGGTGCTAACTGTAATTGATTTTGTTGATCTAATACAAAAACGTCTCGTATTGGATTAATACTAACTTCATTATACGGCAAATTATATTTCTTTACAATCTTTGGATCTAGCACAAATTTGTGGCCTTTTCTCAACGCACCTGCAATATTTTTTAATATATGAACACTGTCTGGCATACTGTATAATTTCTCTGTAGAATTTATTGGATGTTCTATAAATTTTGTATTTTACCGTGACGAGTAGCGGTAATATTCATGAGCCTCCAAACCGCTTGATTTTGCGAGCCCATATCGGATATAAAACACTTTATAGTGATTCCAATGTCGTGTGCAGCATGAATTATTCCTAGAAGAAGGTGATATATTGCTTCTCCGCTGTAACTGTTGCCTGTGAACTCATATGCTATTACTTGTTTCCATCGACTCGTTATGCCAGCCAACATGAACACAAGTGCATGTGTTGCCAATTCATTGGAACTGTCTCTGTTACCAGACAGCGGAATGGTTGGTCTACCTATGACCTCAGATATTGTAGTATCGTATTCTAAGCCTGGTTTCAATGCGGTCTCGTCCAATATAACCGCAGCGTGCTTTTCCTCAGAAGCCATTGAAGATACCTGGATATAATAATAATTACATTACATTTTTTACCACTGTAAATAACTTAATACCATATATGGTTCTATGTTCAACCTTAGAGGAAATACTCTACCTAATTATACCGAGGTAATATAAAAGTGAAAAAGCAAAACTTTACTGTGGTCTGCCAGCGTTATTGCAGTTCGGAACCATAGTGAAGTTTTTCTTTTTTACTTAGGAGTCATCTATTTTTATTGCTAATCAATTTTTATCTTTTTCGGTTACTTAATGTCACATCATTTTAATGTTTAAGAAATAGAAAGATTTCTAAAACAAAGTGTAATCAATGTGACGATCAGAGCACGGCTTTTAATAATACCTTTACTATTTAGTTATACTTTCTAAGATTGAAACAAAACTAGGAATTACTTTTGCAGCTAAAAGTTTAAATATATCTTGCAATTTTCCTGGTTGAAATTTTAAGTTACGTATTCTGTGCTGTAATGTCCTTATTGCTGGAAAAGGGAGACCTTGACGACGAACTTCTTCATAGCCCTTTCCTCCACAAGCCATATACAATTTTAAGCCTTTAGTAATTGTATAATCTGACCATATATTACCCTTTCCCGGCCCTGACATTAAAAACAGATCCTGATCTTCGTTGAATATCTTCTTATAATTACTTTTTAAACAATCTATATGTTCTTCCAAACATTTTATTTTTTAGTCTGTAACTGTAGTTCTTTTTCTAGATGATTGCAGCTATCACAACAATGCGTTTCAGCTGATACGATATCAGCTGATATGATTTCAGTTTCACCATTTACTTGTTCAGTTTGTACTATAACCTCTGGAATCAAATGTCCTTCCAATAACTTATTCGTGAAATTATTAATAGTCTTCGGCATTATGTCTGGCACAGCAAAAGGTCTTAACAATCTTCTACTATCTTGTCGTCTAGTTTTAAATTGTTTATTCGAAAAATGAAACTGTAAATGAAAATAAAATTACAATAGTATGTGTAGAATTAGTAGAATAGTATATTCTGTAACGAGGTTAGAATGAGAAATTTGATTCGAGTGGAAATTCCGAACGCGAGCGTTAGCGAGCGTGAGGAACCACGAGAGTATCGAATTTTCATTCTAACCGAGTAACAGACTATACTTTTTCTACGACTGTCTATTTGTCAAAATGAAATAATTAATTTTTTATGAATTTTTGTTTCAAATTTCCAACAAAACAAACATTACGAGCCATTAGCTAGTAATAATAATACTATGTATGATAAATCATGAACTAAATTAGCACTATATATTGACTTTTTATTTGTCGTCTTTTTTATTTAGATTTATTGTTACATTACAATTGGTAAAATGAAAGTTTGGGATATTACACGAAATTTCTGGAGCCAAATTCTCGTTGCACTGCAAAGACGTAATTGTGCATGTAGTGTTTTTTGAAGTACTAGGTGTAACTTCATTCTATATTTTATTAGCAATATTCATGCGACTATTTAATGAGTTGTCTATGTAACTTTCAGCCACCTCCGTAGATTTCCAGCCACCATGTCTCTTGAGAGTGGTTATGTCAGCACCTCCATCAATTAATATTGTTGCAGAGGTACGTCTGAAACAATGCCCCGTGTATCGTTCTGGATTTTCAAGTCGCATGAACGTTGCTACTTGTTTGGGCATATTACCAAATTTATTCATCCCGATGATTTGTTTTGTGCAACGACCTTTTTGGTAATTTAAGAAAAAATTATTGTTTTCAACATTTGGAGGTCGCAGCGCCCAATATTTTTTAAAAATTGTACAAAAGTTTCCTGTTATTGTAAACTTTCTTTCTACTTTGGTTTTGGTATCAGGAACCCTTATTAAAACTGCAGTTCCTAGATCCTCGATGTGATCAGTCTTCATTTGCCAAAGTTCATGTTTACGGCAAGCACCCATAATACCAACTATTAAAGCTACCTGTAAGAAATAATATTGTATAGCTAGTTTTACCAGTTTTCTTTTTATCTTACCTTTGTAGCAAGGTATATGTCATCAGGTGCTTCATCGATGAATTTTTTAATTACTTCTGCTGATAGAATTTTAGATTTTTTCGCTTGAAATCCATCTGAGTTTCTTTTTAAGAGAGTTCGCAATTTACCATAACTTCTTAAATCAGTATCATGTTTTATTTGGATTGTGGATCGAAGCATGCTGTATGTTTTCCATAAGGTGGATGGCTTCATTCTATTGGAAAGTTCAGTGAAATATGCCACCATAACATTTTCAGAAAACGAATTTACGGACTTATTTTTCCTCCAATCCATAAATTGTTTGTAACATTGCTCATAAGCATCTCTCGATTTCTTAGGTAACAAGTTCGCTACAGCAGCTGCTGCTATGTCCGAAACTTCTGGTGGGGTACACGATTCGTGTTCACTCATATTTTTTATTACAAAGTCAAATTTGTTTTTAAATAAATTCAATTCAATGAACAAAAATAATAAATTCGACCACCGGTCCGCGATTTCGACATTGACATAATTGACAATTACCTAAACCAGTCTGCTTGATTTAAAATGTAAGGTTTGTCACTAAGCTAACTTTGCAAAATTTAGTGATAAAATTATTCCAATTTAATTTAAAATTTACAGAATTAACAATAAATAAATAATAAATAACTAGTAGTATTCCATTATAATTACTTACAGCACATAATTATTTATAATAAAAATGTTTATGTTCGTCTGGGCGTTCTGTAATAAGTCTACTTAACAGCTACGAGATGGCGCCACGGGTGTTCATTCTAACACAAGTATAAGAATATATTCTCGCAGTGTGTTATAGAACGTGATCATTCTATAATTAAAAATAAAAATTAATTAAGAATGCTGCTATTCTAATACAGTCGTAGAAAAACATATATTAACTAGTGAAGGAGTTTTTGATTTAGATTTGCACACCACTCAATTGTAGGATAGGTAAACCTACTTTAGCATTCTCAGTACCATATTTAAATTAATAACATGTTTTTTTAGATTTTTAGACGTACTTCACATATTTTTGAATTTTTTCAGCCACATACTCCCTTCCTGTAAATTCCTCCCATACATTACGGCGTTCTAAGTTTCTTAATCGAGATGGTAAACAAAAAAATCGACATGACATCCATGGGCGCCCATAGAGGGGGGCAAGAAGGGGCATTTGCCCCCCCCTGGATAATCTACATTGTAAAAATGTTCTTGATAATAAACTTAAAAAATTGTAAATAATCTGATAAACACTTGAAATTCGGCTTATATACTGCGCCAAAAAATTATCGCAACACTTAAAATCTTGAGTCACGTACAGATTTACACGTAATTGTTACAGGATCGTAAATGCACCAAGGTACGTCACAGTCATTCTGGAACCTTATATCGTTCGGTTAGCCTCGTTTATAGTGGACGAATATCGTTTAATCCAAGACAACTCCAAAGTGCGCTTAATTAAAAAAATTGATTTTAAGTTCTTCATGAAAATTGTTGTAAGATTATTTTAACGCGAAGAGGCTGTACTCATTATTAATTTTCAGTAACATTTTGTTTCGTGTTGTTCTTGTTACTGTGGAACTCCAACCAATTGCATGTTAACATTTAAAAGAGAAAAAAAGTTATACTGGTGTTCCTAATTTCAAAACAGGTCGCGTAATTACAAGAATTCTTGACAACGAAGTCGTTATTATACGTGCAGATTTTCTTTCTTATCATTTAACAAAAAAAATCGAATTTACATTTGTTGCGATAATTTTTTGGCGCACTGTATTTATTATACTTTTTTTTTTGGTGTGCTGTGTGATTCTTGAAACTACATCTCTTCCCCTTCTAACTAGCTGCCGACATATCGGTTAACGCATACTATGCAATTCTTAGAAGAGATATCAAAATAATTATGTTAAACCTGACACCTCTTCGTCTCCTCGTCAGTGAACAAAAAACAAAATTATTTTCAGTTCAGTCATTTCTATTGTCGGCGTTAATGAAGTGACAGTAGTGCACTAGTGCGTTCACGAATTATTCCTGCCATAATATTAAATTGAACCGAAGAGGTGCGTAATTCGGTACCTAGTAAATTAATATCGAGTACATTATTCAATATTTTTAGAAAAAATGGACATAAGAAAATTTTTAACAAGAAATCAAGATTCTTCAACAGCAGTTAAAGACGATGGAATTTTAACGCATTCAGTTAAAAAACAGAAAAAGGATGAACCACAACCTTGTTGTAGCACTGCAACGGAAAACATCCAAGAAAGATTGAATGATCTCGGAAATTTCATCGATCAAAACCAAAGAAAACTATCAGATTCTGAGAAGTACTATATAATTACAAATCGACCGAAGCCTGACAAAACTTTTAACTTTAAAAAACATGAGGATGCAAAGAAAAAGAGGTCATTTAGACACGATTGGTTTGAGCAGTATCATTGGTTAACATATTCTGAAAAATTAAAAGGAGCTTTATGTATTAACTGTGTATTGTTTAAACCTTCTGTAAAAAGAGGTTTTCAAGGCTCCTTTATTGTTAAACCATTTACAAAATACAATGATTTCCATGAATCTGCGAAAAATCATGCTAATTCTGAATGGCATAAGGAGTCTTTAATGAAATCCCAACTTTTTATGGATGTATTTTCAGGAAAACAAAAAAGAGTAGATTTACAATTAAATAAAGCTGCCGATGATTTAATTGAAGCAAATAGGATTAAAATTTCATCGATAATTTCTACAATAGTTTATTGTGGGACCCATGACATAGCATTAAGAGGGAAAAAATCAACAGAAGGAAACTTTCGTGATTTATTAGAATTCAGAGTCGAATCTGGTGACAAAGTGCTTCAAGAACACTTCGAAACATGTTCAGGAAAAGCCAAGTATACATCTCATCGTATACAAAATGAGATTATCAATATTTGCGGACAGATAATTAGAAATGAAATTGTGAATCAGATAAACAATGAGAACGTTATAGCATTTTCACTACTTGCAGATGAAACGGCTGATATATCTGGTATCGAACAGCTTTCAGTGGGAGTTAGATTTTTAAAAAAACATGAGGATAATTCTCTGAATATATCTGAAGATTTTCTTGGATTTGTTCCGTTAAACAAATTGGACGCTTCATCTATCGCACATGCAATTTTAAATTTTTGTGAAAAATTAAATATGAATATGTCAAAACTTAGAGGACTCGGATTTGATGGCTGTTCAACAATGGCAGGTAAAGAAAATGGTGTACAAAAAATAATCAGGGACAGATATCCAAAAGCACTTTATTTCCACTGTGCATCACATAGATTAAATTTAGTTGTTAACGATCTAAATGCCATTTCGGAAATTCAAAATACGATAGCTACTATAAAAGAAGTTATAAAATTTTTCCGTGAAAGTACCTTAAGAAGAAAATTAGTTTCTAATATACCTCTCTTATGTGAAACACGATGGAGTGCAAAATATAAAAGCATTAGGTTGTTCTCAGAAAAATTTATTGAAATAAAGAAGGCACTAGAAAATTTGTCGACAGATGCAGAATTTAATAAAAGCACAAGAACCAAAGCTCATCAACTTTCAGTTTGTACCTCTGAAAGCAGCTTTATTATTTCTTTAAAAATTATATCAAAATATTCTTCAATTTTGGAACCTGTAACCAATGTTTTGCAAGGCGTTAGCATTGATATGCTAAGTGTTAAGCAGCAGATTGAAAGGATTTTGAGTTTATTAGAAAAACATAGAGATGCGGACCTGGATACAATTTTTTCTGAAATATTTCGGAAGTGTTTGGAAATAACCCAAGAATTTGGAATTGAGTTGAAAATGCCCAGAACAAGTAATCGTCAGGTGCACAGAGCAAATTATGAAACACAATCTGTGGAAGAATATTTTAAACGATCAATTTTTATTAGATATTTAGATTCTCTGATCTGCTCTTTAAAAGACAGATTTACTAATCAACATGAACCTGCATTTTTGCTTTACAATTTACATCCAAATTATGTTAAAAATCATTCTTACGAACAGTTTGTAAATATTGTTAATGTAATCAACACATTTTATGAAATTGATAATTTCCAAGAAGAAGCTCTGGCGTGGTATTATCACTGCATTAATTCTTCTATCAACTCCAAGGAATTAACTTTAATAGATGTACTGCAGCATTGTCAGTTTTATCCAGCCGTCCAAAATGCACTACAACTTGTCATAGCTTTGCCACCAACGACGTGCACTATCGAAAGGTCTTTTAGCACTTTACGACGCATAAAAACATGGTTGCGTTCGACAATGGGTGAAGAAAGGCTAGATGGCTTATGTATGATGAGCGTACATAGAGATTTTATTAAAAAGAATAAATTGTTGTTTATAGAAAATGTTATAAGCGAATTTTCAAAAAATGTTAGAAATTTAAAATTTGCCTTTTCGTCTACAGATATGTAAAAATTTGAATAAACTAATTGTGATAGCTTTACTCTTTTTTTCATGGTAGTTACTCTTGAGTGTTGACTATTATTATTGTTCATTATTAATGATATTTGGTTCCACGTCTGACCCGGCATAAATAGGCATTGTTAGAAATATGCAGTGTTTTTTCCGATGATTATTATGTTTTAGATCGTAACACAGGGCGCAGGCCATGATGGAATTCTCTGACGCTTGCCCCCCCTTAAAAAAAATTGTATGGGCGCCCATGATGACATCCGTTCAGTATTACTGCAACCTTTCACAACTCACCGTGGCATTTTTTTGTTGGCATGGAAATTAACTTATTTAACCTATGGACATCGATCTACGAAAATTATCAATATCGCTGCTGGCAGTCATATTCTTCATCAATAAGAATGCGTTTTATTAAAAGTACAAAAGTTACAAAACTACTACAATACTATAAAGTATTGCTGGTTAGTTGAGAAAAGACAACTCAAACTGTTTTAAATGTACAATAAGAATCTTTAGAAAGAAACGGTTTTCAGTTTTTGATGTTGGGCACGCTTACTCAAGATGTTTTGGAAAACTTATTTAGTTTAGTGAGAAGCAGACAAAACAAATTCCAGATTGTCAGGAATTTAAATTGGCGCTTAGATTACTACACACTCTCGGTTTACTCTGTTATCGACAACCATTTTCTAATTCAGTATTGTAAAAAACTTGACAAAGAAAACGATTTAAAGAAACACACTGTCCTTGAAAATGATACGGAAGAGCTTTGTCAGGAAATTATTAGCAGTTCTATCCCAATTGGTAATCGAACAGGAAAAAGTAAAGGTGAACAGGAAAAGGAACAGCTATCAGACAAAGAACAAAATTCGTTATTTTACTTAACAGCAATTGTATTCTCTAAATTTATAGACATACTTAATACTTGCTTTGCTTATAGCATATGTTCTATCAGAGAAGGTAAAAGCATAGCTGATATTGTTATATTTAAGTGCTAAATTAAAAAAATAAGAAAAAATTACTAGTGTCCATCTCTCGTACTATACCTATAATAAACATTGTTTATTACCGTGTGTGTTAGTTATGTAACAATTTAATGTGTCGAGTTGTTCATTATTGTTCTCTGTATTTTATTCATTAAATCTACGTTTAGTTTAAAAGGTGCTTTTACATAATCTTTATCCTAAAATCCCCAATCCTGTATTATGTCAAATGCGTAAACTACGATTTAAATTTTTCCAATATTAAATTTCGCGCTTTTTTCTTGCCCCAATATGGCGGCGGTTTGCGGTTCTCTGATCTACCACCGTGGCCTAGCTTACTAGATGTAGTGACTCTAATAAATGTCAAGGTCCATTCATGTGTATGTATACCTAGTACACATATAATTATGCATGCATCAACGGACCTTGATAAATGTAGAGTCACTCTATATTATAAGAGTTCGGCCAACGCGGGAATTGATGCTGATTGGTTGGATCCATTTACACTAATGAAAACTTAAAAACACGAAGTTTGACAAAATTATTTAATTTAGGACAGGTCTTTTCACTTCCTCATAAATATATGTAGAAGCTAATTGCTATGGTTACAATTGTATCTGTGACAATTAACTGCCAAATAAAATTACAAAGAGGTGAAAAGATCGCCCTTAATTTCACAAATAAACTGATGTTTAGTAAATCGAAGAATTTTTATGTATTTCTCTTTAAGTTTTTAATAAATATAAATTGTAATTGAAGGGTTGATGTCAAAAACAGCATTTGTCGGAAAAAACTACAACCTTTAGGAGAACCAAAAACTAACTGTAAGGCCAACATTTGTATTATTTGTAACTATGTGCAGTTTATGAAACATTCTCATAAACATAATCCAAAAATCTGTGGTTTTTGACGAAAATTTGCAAAAAGGATTTGTTATTTTTTTTTATTAAACATAAGATACATACATTTTAATCAAAAAATTAGAATATATCGGTCTGCCAGATTTAAAAACAAAAAAGATTCATATCTCTAGCATAAAAGAAAAAATCTTCGTAAGCACTGCTGTTATCGTCCTCGACAATGTCACCTGGGTCTTTATTAGTCTCCAGAATATCAGAAAAACCACGTTCTTTTCGATGGGATAAAACTTCACAAAGAGCTTGAAGATCTTTTAGCTTTGCATGATTGATCTGAATAGGACCCTGGTACATAGGTACAAGTTGTAATTCACTAGTGAAATGAAGTCTTGCTTCTGATTATGCATTGCCTCCACGTTCAAGAATAGCTATCTCTTCTATAAATTTATTTATTTAACACAAAAATGCTATTGCGTGAATGTATGCGATACATTCGCGAAGACTTTAGTGGAATAGGTGGTCGAGGATTGTATACAAAAAACTTATCAGTCGACAATTTGAAGTTAAAAATATCTTCCTTAGTCGATAAATGATAACCCATTTGATAAAATGTATGTTACTGGATAATAACTCTGAAATAAAACGATTTAATAAAAGCAAGATATTTTCGCTTTTCAAATTATTATTATGGAAATAATTAAAACTGAAATTGACTTACTATACTATAACCAAAAAATGAAGGATCTAAACCGAGTGAATCTAGCAGGCGCAGATTAGCAGTCGGAGTTGATTGTGAGCGAGCCTTGTTCCCAAATTGTCAAATTTAGACAGTTTGAAATAAAAAAATAAACATTGCGATCTGTCCAAGTTTTGAAAGGTTTTTCACAACTCCAATTGTTACTTATTAAACTACTATTAATAAATATTAATTGGAGTTGTGAAAAATCTTTTAAGCAGCAACTAATGTCGTACACACTTTTGCTATCAGAATGTTATTTATTAATAGTAGTTTAATAATTAACAATTGGAGTTGTGAAAAACCTTTTAAAACTTTGACAGATTGCAATGACAATTTTTAATTTAAAACTGTCTAAATTTGACAATTTGGGAACAAGGCTCGCTCACAATCAACTCCGACTGCTAATCTGCGCCTGCTAGATTCACTCGGTTTAGATCCTTCATTTTTTGGTTATAGTATAGAGCACAAGAGCACAGATAAACCTAAAATAATTCGTGCGCCATCTGTATTTTTGGGGCTAAGTATCTTAAATGAATTTTACCTGTACGGTTTCATCTTTCACGAATTACAGTCGGATCTTGACGCCTTAAATTGGAGCGCAAATAATAAACTAGAATTAAATATCGACAAATGTCAATTTATTACATTCTCTTTAAAAACCAACATTTTGCTATTTGAATACAAAATACATAATGTGCCTCTGAAGAGAACGGACGTGGTGCGTGATCTAGGCATTTTGTTGGACACTAAATTGAGTTTTAACCACCACTTGGAACATATTTGTAATAAGTCTTTCAGAATGCTCGGATTCGTAATTAGAAATTCTCGTACAGTCCACAACCTCCAAATTATCCAGAATTTGTACAACTCTATAGTTAGAAGTGTTTTAGAAACAAACTCTGTTATATGGGATCCTCTTACCAAGAAAAACATAGTTCTCATTGAAAAGGTTCAAAAGAGGTTTTTGAAATATGTTTATTATAAACAGTCGGGACTTTACCCGGATTCGATAGACTATGAACTTTTACTAAAACGCTTCCAATTTAAATCACTAAAGGAACGAAGATCACAAGCCGCTTTAAAAGAACTGTTCAAATTATTCAATAATTTCATCGACTGTACCATTCTTCTTGAGAAATTGTCACTAAACACTGGACTTGGGTTAACGAGAAGTGATGAATTGTTTTATTTGCCAACCCCCAGAGTTAATGTTTGTGCTAACTCACCTATTTTTAGAATGTGTAAGATTTTTAATATGAATACGAAGAATTTAGACCTAAGTCAGAGTAAAGAAAAGTTTTTTTTCAAATGTAAACAAATTATCCATCACCTTGTATTTTTACACATAGACCATCCTTCGTTCTTAACTCCATTTCAGAATTAAATGATTAAAAAACAATAATAATTGAAATTAAATTTGTAGAACAAATTTAATCAGAATTAAATAATTAAATAATTCAGAATTAAATAATTTGGTATAGATAGACATATTCAATATAGATTAACAGTTTTATTTTGTACTCCAGTGCTGAATGGTTTATATTTATATATGTACTAATTTGTAAGATTTGCATGTTATTGGGAAAATATTCCTGTTTGCAAATAAACGTTTATTATTATTATTATTTTAAGAATTTAAATTATTTTTTCCTTTTGGCTTAGAAAGAAATCCAAGTAATTATTTAAATTAATTTATTCTTACATCGTAACAAATACCTACATTTTTCTTGATTGGTTCAATAGTTCAGATTGTATTTACAATTTCTACTACATTTGCCTTATTATTGTTGTTTAAATATCTTGCAAACAATGCTATCTTTTAAACTAGCTTTATGACTACAAGAAAATGTACCTGATTCTTTTACAAAACGTATAATAAATTGTCTATTGATTGTTTGTTTTAACTTGTTAACTTTCTGATATAACTTTTTTTGCTTTTGGACACAGTTTTGTTTTTAGTTGGCCTGACTTAAAATTTGAAATTGTATCCTTGGAACATGCGGTGTCTTCGAAATTGATGTATGGCTTTTCAGCAATACTTTATAATATCTCTAAATTATTCCTGAGCTACAATAATAAAATTGTAATTAACTTATTAAAAGAAATTCGACGAAACATTTACTCGGTCTGCTTTACAAGTCATCAGCATTAAATACATTACCTTTAGAACAGGCATTATTAACTAATTTTATTCGGAATCATATGGTAATATGTGCATTCCTAACCGCCTCAGAGGGTGGGAAATTAACCATTCCTAACTTACTTTTAATTCCCTCTCTTGGTCAGGAATGTAATCATTCCCTACCTGTTATCCCTCTCTTGGTCAGGAATGTGATCATTCCCGACCTGTTGTAAGTTCGTAGTTTGCTCGGTAGAGGGCGGGTGCATTATTAGGTCAAGTTTGTCACTTCAGTTGTCAGTTGTAAATAATTATTATTTGTTAAAAAATATGATGATTCCGAATAAAATAGTATACAAACCTCGGCGGGACGTTTCCTCCTGTCTCGAGCATTAGCTCACCTCGGGCCTGGGCCCTCGGTGAGCTATCTTAGCTCTCGACAGGAATGAAACACTTCCCGCCTCGGTATGTAATCTACTATTCCGGTGCTAGTTATACCTATCACAAATACGGTAATTGTTAATTTTCTTCTCAATTAGTTTTTCAATGTAAGAGTGTTGACAAAAGTTCTTCCATTTAAAAAATGTCGTCAGGTTCTTTGTAGAATTTAAAAATCGATGGCACATAAATTTTGTAGCGAAAACTTAAAACGGCACAATTATATTTTGGAGTATTTAATTTTTTGAGAAATGTCAGTTTCAATTTTAAAACAAAAAACTGAATTTATAGGATACAGCCCACGTGATTATATTATACAGTGCTATTAAATTAAAATGTAATATGCGTACTATATTGCAAAAGCAAATTAAAATAATCATTTCAAATGCAATCAACAATACGCAAGCGCTGAAAATGCTCTAGTCGTTTAACCTTTCATTTCAATTACACTGTACAGATATTATGTAAACAGTATTGATACGGTTTGTCACTAAGTTATAGAGCAAGCTGTAGGTCTAGTAGGTCCATGGCCAGTTGCATCGGGTCTTGGCTTTATTAATGGAGATGGTCATGGTAGACCGCATTACAGGTGCCATCTGTATTTTTGGTGCTAAGCTCATAAAATTTTGATTGTATTCAGTTTGCATTCTATATACGTAGTATATTATTATATTATCTATGAATTCAAACGAAATTTAAAGAAAGAAATAAGTTTTGCACGAGTGAATATTTGAATTCCATCGTATCGGTGACGTAAGAGAAGAAAAAAGTTTGAGACAATTTCTTTAAATATGAAATATGGAATAAAGTGGAACCTATGTAATAAATAAATTCATTATAACCTTTCTAATTAATTTTTTGTTAAATATTTTGAAAAATTGATATTAATTAACACCAAAATTAAATTATTATAATTTTATATACGTAGTTCTTACAGTTGATGACAAAGATTGATTTCTTATTACCAGTTAACTCCAAACTTAATTAAGATTATTTTAAGTATATATAATTTTCAAAGTTGTTTTCATCAAATTAGCTACAAAGTATTTATTATGGTTAATAAATGCAAAAATATTGTTGCAATCAACATAAAACTATTCAAATTTACCATTGTCATATTGTGATGATATTTTTCAGTGTGGAGGTGATTTTAAAACTGAATAAAAACTATAAAGTTATGCTCATAATTCTTGATACAACAAAGTAAAATCAATAAGATATGTTTGAGCTGTGTTTTATTAAAAATATATCATTTTTGTGAAACCGTACGCGAAGTAAACACAATACAGGCCGCGAAATCCAATTTCCAAGTAACTTACAATTAGTACCATAGTTCAGGTAAATAACGTTTTGAAAAGAAAAAAATTTGGGAAAAGCTGAAAATTGAATACTATCAAATTTATTGGGATCAGGAGCAGGTACTTCTTCTGCACGCTTCACGAGAGCATCCAGTATCTTCTCTGGCATTCCAAATTCTTTTTCCAAAGTTCCAATGATTTTTGGTACATTTTCAGCGTCGCCGAACATGTCCTGTACTGCTTTGTAAGCTTCTCCACCAAGTGCCTTTCTGATGCGAGCCAAGTTGTCACAGTTGTCGTATCTGTACTTGGTGGTAGTTCTCTCGAAGGCGACTCTGAATTCGTTCCACCGCAGAGTATCTCCATAAAATCTTGGGAGGTCCTTGTCCGCTGACTGCCGCAACACGACGTCCCTGTTGATGACACCTGCCCAGAGTGCTTCCTTGAAAAGGATGGCCAACTGGTTCATGGTTACAGGCTGATCTACCTTTGGAGTATCAGCCTGATTCTTCTTGTTGAGGTCAGACAAACCCCAATTGTCTTCTTCCTCTTGCTCGATGGGTGAGGTTGTATTCTTTAGCTGGGATACCTGACAATCCCGTACCCAGTTTTGTGTTCTTGTGGTTGACAAGGCCTGGCTGTCATTGTCCCAATCGGAGGCACCTTCGTCAATTCGTTCTTCGATCTTCATTTTATAATTTTTTCTTCTTTCTCGAGAAGCGCAATATCTTCTATGAGATCCTGTTTAAGGGCTTCTACTTGAATTTCCATTTTTGCGATGTTACCTTCTTCTTGACGGATATGAAAGTTCATTGTCGAGAACTCTTTCATTTCTTCTTCGACGAGGACTCCATCGGCAAACTTGGCTGCAAGTTCCTCGAATCCCTTCGTGGTAGTTTTCAGGTTCACCTTTGCTATGTCTATCTCCGTCTGGTTTTTCTTGACTCGCTTCTTTAATCGTTGATTTTGCTTTGGATATCTAACTCCACCTCTTCCATGCGGATAGCAGATGAAGTTGTCTTTATAGAGCGCATGCTGTCAGCTTTGGATGGCTTCCTTGGCTGAATCAATTCAGACAGTTGCCCAATTGATGGTGGTTTTGAAGATGGTATATTCTGTGATATGGTTGCTACTGGTCCAGCTCCAAAGTGCAGAAGCTGTCTCGATATCGGATTTTCAAGAGTATCATAGGTCATTCGTTGAGGTCCGATACCTCTTGTCGAACCAACATGAGGCTGGCGGCCTCGCTCAACGGACTGTCCTTCATTCACCTTCATCACAGTGTCTGACTTCTCAGACATTATTTGTCACTTGAAATGTGTCAAATCCTACAAAATTATAACATCAAAAATGTTCACAATCACTTTTTATACTCACAGTAAAAACGAAAAGATTGGCTACTAATCGCGTTAAGCTTGTATCTTCAAAGGATCACCGGTCAGTTACACACGTGCTAGCAATGACACACCGTGTTAGTCACCGTGTCTCCGTTGTTAGTTCTAACTAACTTAATCATGATTAAATTTGAAATCCAGAAATATAATTGGATAAAATTCAAGGTCTGTTAAATCTCAGCCAATGAAATTTCTGATTTCAAATTTAATCACGATTAAGCTAATCAGAACTTAATCAAGCTTTGTGAAACCGGCCATTTATCCTTTATTTGACAGTAACTAATATTCTGCTATTATATCAAAACTTTATTTTCTATACAATTCATGACACACTAAAACAATCTCGAAAAATTTATTTATTCTGTGAAAAATCCACCTAGTACATATTGTAAACTCATGCATTTTAGAAAATATTTTTCCCGACAGCTGGAAGTCGGCTCTTGTAACACCAATAGCAAAAATCGAGCAACCTGTTGAGTATAAGGACTACAGACCGATTAGCATCTTACCAACGCTTTTTAGAGCGTAATAGTTTGCTGCCACCTTGTCAGTCGGGTTTTCGCTCAGCGCACAGTTGCACAACCGCTTTGGTAATAACAAACGACATTCTCAAAGCACATGATGAAGGAAAAAGTACATTATTGGCTCTGTTAGATTTCAGCAAAGCGTTTGATACAATAAATCATGAATTACTGCTTGGTATTTTGCACTACAAAGGTCTTATCTAATAATGGTAATAATAATGGTAATAATGCAGTCGGTCTGATCTAAAATTATCTTTCCAACAGGCCGCAACGAGTTAAAGCATCTAATGCTATGTCTAGATCTGTTGACGTTACAAGAGAGTGCCGCAAGGGTCCATATTAGGTCCCTTGATGTTTACCTTGTATACCAGAGGTCTTTGTGATTGTGTGGGGGTCTGTAATATTCACATGTACGCAGATGACACACAAATCTACTACTCATTCAGTCCAAATCATATCGAAGATGCAGTTGATATACTAAATAAAGACTTACAAGCTATAAATGAATTCTCCGCTAAGCATGCATTGATGTTAAACCCAACTAAGTCTTATATTCTACTTTTAGGCAAACCGATCAATAAGTATCAATTATCACAGATAAAAATTGGAGATATCAATATTCCCATGGTTGAAAGTGCCAAGAATCTTGGAATCGTCTTTGACAAATCATTTAGGTTCAAAAAACAAATCGATAAATATATACAAAAAGCTTATTACAATTTAAAACTTCTTTACCCTCATAAAGACTACTTAAGCAAAAACGCAAAGATCTTATTGAGTGAATCTCTTGTACTATCTCAATTCAACTATTGTATACCTGTCTATAGCCCTTGTCTTGATTTCGAAACATCACAACTTATACAACGTGTCCAAAACATGAGCATATATCCTCAAAATTAGTAGAAACGGGTTGGCTTGATATGAAACAACGGTGTTACGTACAGACAGCAACATTCTACCACAATATAATAATTAAAAGGCAGCCACCCTATTTATGCAATAAGATAAGGTATAGGACAGATGTACACAATATAAATGTGTGACATAGAGGTCTGTTGACTATACCCAAGCATAACACTACATTCTACGAGCGCTCATTTAGCTATAATGTCGCAAAAATCTATAATGATGTACCCTTATCATTCAAGGCATTATCGGTTATACAATTCAAAAAAGCCTTGATTAAAAACTTCATTGCAGATGGTCGCTGATGCACCAAATCGTAAACAGTCTATACTAGTTAAATTAGTTTAAGTTAAGTTGTTACATATATAGTTATCTACGTCCAATAGTCCGGCTATGATTTTATGTAAAGTGTATACAAGGGAGAAATGGAAGAACAACTTTGTTGAATTTCCTCCTTGAGATTCTATATTATGGAATAAATAAATATTATTATTATTAAATTGAAAATTCAAGACCTATCAAATTATTCTAAAATGTTCGTCAGAGAAACTGTACTTATAGTGAAAGTAAGGCGTAGTATGATATTCTTTGGTTTTATAAAGTCTACGTTTTGTATTGTTTCAGAAAAACATGTTACTCTAAATTTTTTATATAATGAACTTCAAGAGTACCATATTCTAAGAGCCATAAGTAGTTTAAACACTGTTCTATATGACATTGGGTTTAAATCTATCAAAGACAACAATCGTAGAGCATTAATCGAACAGTCAAATATTGCCAGTACGCGTATTCAGTTTTTAAAACGTTATATACCAAACCTAAACTTATTGTCACCAACGCAAGTATAGTTTATATGGATGAAACTTGGATCTGTTTCAAAGGTAATCCAGCTAAATCATGGCAAGACCCAAGCATACAAAGTGTTAAGAAACCTGAAGGCTATGAAGGAAATATACTAGTAATATATGTGTATATAATCAATAAACAAGAGAAGAGATAGATAAGCACCATTAACATTAATTCTATTTTAATTAAGTACTTGGTAGCATTTAAGTTGATTAAAATACTAAATAGTTTTATTATTTTGAATGTAAAATGTATTTGAAAAGTAAGAATATACATAATACTTCTCTATATTGAAGGTACTACTATTACAACGGTTAGAAATGAGTTAATTTCTGAATTATAAGTAAAAGTGATTTCTTGTTTTACAGTATTTGGTAATCATTCTATAGAACTAGAGAACGTACAGAATTAGGCATTCGCGAAAATCTAATTCTTAGTTTCCTACTGAAAATGTTTTAAAAATTTCGAAAATAAGTATCAATGTTAAAATCTAAAAGAAGGCTTCCAACGTTCTACATTACTTATCCCTAACCTCAAAAAATCACCTGCTATGACATTTTTGTAAACATCAATCATTATTGTCAAACTATGGATGCTGACTTGACTAGGAATTTTTTAATCTTATACCACACAGAGAACATCGATGACCAGAGCTCATCTTTAGCTGGACGGATAGTATATAGTGTTGTAAATGAAAAAACGTTCTGAAAATGCTGGTGAGGACGTTCGCGAACGTTCACGCATGATAAAACCGTATTAAAAGAACGTTCTCTTGGACAGCATAATCAAATACGTTCGCGAACGATCTCATAATAATTCTCGAGAACTTTCAGAATAATACAGCACAAACGAGCATAAACAAGAACATTAAAAATCGAGAATAAAACCGAAACTAACAGAACCTAAACCGCATGCCCACGCAAAATGTACATTTGTGTTTACTCGCAGCATCTAGGAGCATAATCAAGCACGTTCGCGAACGTTCTCATGATAATTCTCGAGAACTTTTAGTGGAGTAACCTTACGTTTTTATCTCGGAACCGGTCCAAACTACTTCGATTTGAATAATTCTTTTTTTAAATCTTGTAAATATAAAACCTTTACGAACTAGAAATTGACGCTCAGAAAGGGAAATGTGGTGAAACTCGAATAACCTAAAAATTTTCCAAGTAATCTCACACTGGTTGCTCTCCATCTCAGAACAGGATAATTTTTGGTGTGTTATCACATCTATGTATTGGTAGTTCGAAGCCACTATTAATTTATTTTTATTTCTTTTGGTTTAAATACGGCAGCCATATTTGTTTCGTGGTGCACGACTTTTCTTGCAGTTTTCTATATAAACGAAAATCTTGATATCTCAAGAACAGTTGATCGTAGAAGCTCGCGGTAAAAACCATTGCATTGTTCACATTTCGAACTACATTTGTTGTTCTAAACATAAATTTTGTAAGATGCTTTCCTATGAGCGCAAATTAAGTCCGAAGTTTAACGCTTTTAACGCTAAATTTGGGCTTTTTATTAGAGTGTAATATTTCCAGACAATCGCCATTATCTGAAAATATGACACTCTAAAAAGCCGAGATTTTGCAAAAAAGCGTTAAACTTCGGACTTAATTTGCGCCCATAAGGAAGCATCTTATAAAATTTACGTTTAGAACAACAAATGTAGTTCGAAATGTGAAAATGCAATGGTTTTTAACGAGACTTTCTACGACCAACTGTTCTTGAGATATTAAGATTTTCGTTTACATAGAAAACGGAAGAAACGTCGTGCACCACGAAACAAATATGGCTGCCAACACACCAAAAATTATCCTGTTCTGAGATGGTCGAGCAACCGGTGCGGGACCACTTGGAAAATTTTTCTAATTTGTAAAGGTTTTAGTATTTTATATTTGCAAGACATTAAAAAAAAATTATTCAAATCGAAGTAGTTTGGACCGGTTCCGAGATAAAAAAGTAAGGTTTACTCCACTATTAATATTTTATTTATGATAAAGAAAGTAGGACCAGCAGCAGTGTAAGAGTTAATCCCATGAGTTTATTAGATATAGTCGTAGCGTATGCTAGGTCCCATTCGTGTATTTTTACATTAAATTTAATTATCTTATATGCATTTTACATATGGATACAAACAGAAAAAAATTTGGACACCTTGTCTTATCATTCTGATCTTCTAATAATAATAATATAATATAATAATTTTATTGACGGATATCCATTTAACAATATACATATAACATAAAGTATTCTAAGTAGTAAAAGTATAAATAAAATAATGTAAAGATAAAATACAGGCACCGATTAACAATAATACATAAACACAACGATGACAAACATCTTCTAAGCGGTAATATTACTAATTAGAGCACGCTTATAAGATTGCAAAGAATTATTAAATAAATCGACTTTATAATAAATATTGGCATAGCGCATCATTGTTTGCATGAGGCTGTTTAAATTATAGTTGGTAGAATGTGCAGTTAATTTAAACAATTCTTTAGAACGTGTAATTCTTTGAGAAACTTGAAAATCTAATTTACATAAAAGAACAGAACAGTCTATAACACCATTAATTATTTTATATAGAAAGCACAGAGATAACATGATTCTCCTGAATTCCAGGGTAGGCAAATTTACAACAGCTAATACATAACTATAACCTGTGTCACTATAATTTATATTTATTTTAAAGGCTACAAACCTTAAAAATCTGTTTTGAGCTTTTTCTAATTTGGATACATAAGTCTGATAATATGGAGCCCAAACAACAACACAATATTCTAAACGAGATCGAACTAATGCGCAATATAACATTCCAAGAGTCCAGACCCCAAACTCCTTGCACTGCCTAAAAATAAACCCTAACATCTTCAACGCTGAATTAATTACAGTTTGTATATGATTATTAAAAGATAGTCTTCTGTCAAATATAACCCCGAGATCTTTTAGTCTATCAACACGCTGGACTATATAATTATTTATTTTGTAGATGTATGTGATTTGTTCCTGTGTACGATAAAATGAAATAATAAAACATTTCTTAAAGTTTAAATCCATCCCGTTTCTGTCACACCAACTAATCAGATGGTCGATATCATGCTGAATTCTAAAACAATCATCAATGGAATTTACTCTACCGTATAATTTCAAATCATCGGCAAATAACAACGCTTTGCAATACTGTGTGGATTTATACCTAAACCAAAAAATGAAGGATCTAAACCGAGTGAATCTAGCAGGCGCAGATTAGCAGTCGGAGTTGATTGTGAGCGAGCCTTGTTCCCAAATTGTCAAATTTAGACAGTTTGAAATTAAAAATTGTCATTGCAATCTGTCAAAGTTTTGAAAGGTTTTTCACAACTCCAATTGTTACTTATTAAACTACTATTAATAAATATTAATTGGAGTTGTGAAAAATCTTTTAAGCAGCAACTAATGTCGTACACACTTTTGCTATCAGAATGTTATTTATTAATAGTAGTTTAATAAGTAACAATTGGAGTTGTGAAAAACCTTTCAAAACTTTGACAGATTGCAATGACAATTTTTAATTTCAAACTGTCTAAATTTGACAATTTGGGAACAAGGCTCGCTCACAATCAACTCCGACTGCTAATCTGCGCCTGCTAGATTCACTCGGTTTAGATCCTTCATTTTTTGGTTTAGGTATAGTAATATCATTAATGAAACAATTGAAAAGGAGAGGGGAGAGATGGGCTCCTTGAGGGACACCGGAAGTTACTTGAATTTCTTTAGATGTGTAGCTTTTAATTTTGACAATCTGAGTTCTCAGGCTGAGATAGCCATTTAGCCAAGCTAGAAATGGATCCGCTATGCCCATACCTCGTAATTTAAACAAAAGTAACTGATGGTTAACTTTATCGAATGCTTTTGAGAAATCGGTATAGATGGCATCAATCTGACACCGATTCTCAAAAGCCTCGAGAATATCATGTTGATAGCATAAAAGGTTCGTATCCGCAGATCGACCCTTCGTGAACCCATGTTGGTTATTGTTAATAATATTTTTAAAACAATAGGATATCTTATCCGCTACAATACATTCTAAAATTTTAGGTATGCAAGATAATATCGATATGGGTCGATAATTAGCGACCATATGTTTATCGCCAGATTTAAATATAGGGGTAATATAGCTTATCTTCCAATTATCATAATATTGGCCTGAAGATAAGGACATATTAAATAATACAGTAAGCGGTTTAGTTAACGCAAATCTACAGTATTTCAAAAATGTTGATGGGATGCCATCTGGACCACAATTATTTGTTATTTTCAAATTGGCTAACTTATTAAAAACATCTACACTTTCTATACATACATTATTAAGATCTAATAAAGCATTATCATTATTATAAGTATCAGGGAGGTTAACATCTGAAGCTGAATAGACATGAGCAAAATGATCAGCAAACATATTTACAATTTGTTGTGGATCACTTGAAGAAACAGTATCATTAGATAAGCTGTTAGGAATGCTAGCAGCATTGCGTTTATTATTAATTAAAGACCATAATTTCTTTGGATTATCCGATAATTCTTTTTCAATATGGTTATTATAAGATTTTAAACAATCTAATGAAACTGTTTTACATTTTTCCCGAAGTTCACTAAAATATACGTAATCGACTATATCTCTAGATTGTTTATACTTCTTGTGAGCAATCTTTTTTTGTATAACTAATTCCTTAAGGGTGTCCTGCAGACCTCCTACAATTTCTTAACGAGAGAGTTAATAAACTTCAGAGAAGGACGAACATATTTTTGTGATATTATTATATATAAATCAGCATTGTATTTCTTGCTAACATTTAATAGCTGCTGACGTAACGCAGTCGAAGATACGTTACGGGATAGATGTTTTGCGGGCGATAGTTATATCTTATCGTTTTAAATTTTGAAATCTGACTTTTGAAGTTTTCTATTTTTCTCGAAGACCCGCCTTTATACCTATGCTATGTTAGCAATAAATTCCATCCATACATATTGTTTTTTAATTCCTCAAACGACTAATTTAGAATTTTTAACTTGATTTAAATTTTTATAGAAAATCTCAAAAGATCAATCGGTTTATTAAACACAAAACAGATGGAAAAACTATTCTGAATAAACTGATAGAAAAAGCAATTCAAGATCTATTAGGAATATGCTATACGTAATAACGTAATGTAATAATGGGTCATGTGAATAAAAGTAGTAAAAGCTTTTACTATGTATGTATCTATGATATTCTTATCGATTAAAAATCATATTTGTATTATTTTATTAACAGTAGGAAAAGCATTAATTCGCTACATTTTATTCACATAATAAAAGTGTTATAAAAAACATGTCAACTAAATATTCACAGTGAGAGACTTTTCATATCGTAGAGTTTTTCTTTTGGAATGGAAAGTTTTTTGGAAAGACTTTAAATTTTAAAGTTTGAGAACTATTACGGTATTGCAGTGGCTTGAAAATTATTAAAAAGTACCTAAAGATATAGTTTTTGATGTGGTTTTGGGCTTGTTTGAAAGGAAATTGAAAGTAGATACAAACACAAATACTGCGTCCGGCAAAAGGATTGAACGTTTTTAAAAAATTGCTATGGAAATACTGTTTATTTGATAAACGTCAAATAGTGATAAAATTGTATTTTATTGTTGACGGTTTTGTGTTACAATGTACAATGTCTTTGTTGTAAATTCGTTTATTCTGATCCAGTCGTTTTCGTCATGATCTTAATTTGCCAGAGCGCGCTAAAGTTCCAACAAGAAATTCCATCTTTAGATGGGTAAGCGATTTCAACGAAAAGGGCAGTGTAAGCTCAAAATTATCTGTCGTACCCGTACAGTTGGTACACAAGGGAGTATTGACAGCGTCAGAGTAGCAGTTGAGCGGAGTCTACAACGTTTTGCAATTCGGCACTCGATTGCACCTCGAATTTCAGAGCGAAATTTGCGATAAATCTTACATCTGGATTTGGAATTCCGTCCGTATAAGATACAGATAGTCCAGAGGCTGAATCCTATTGATAAAGTTAAGAGCCTCGATTTCTGCAACCAATTTCTGAAAACATTGAACAACAATGCAGAAATTTTTTATAAACTGATCATGTATGAGGAAGCTCACTTCCAGCTTAGTGGGTACGTTAATCAGCAGAACTCACTTCATGACCAAAAGGTAACAGTGTGGTGTGGAGTGTCCACATTTGGTGTGACCGGGTCATACTTTTTTGAAGAAAGCGCCCACATTGTTACAGTCAATGCAGTTTGGTATGTTGAAAAGTTGGAAACATTTGTGGCTGCGGAGTTCCAAAGAATGGATTAAAATGAAGCATGATTCCAACAGGACAGCGTCACAGCGGATGTTTTCAAATCGCCTAATTTCAAGGTTTGGTGACATTGTATGGCCCACAAGATCACCGGACCTAATGGTCCCAGATTTTTTTCTGCGGAGATTCTTAAAATGTAAATGTACTCTGCCCGTCCCCAAACATTTCTTGACCTTAAAAAGAGGATTCGTGAAGAGATAAATTCGATAAACAAAGATTTACTCAGAAACGATATGCTCAATTTCAGGATTAGATTGCAGCAATGAATAGAAGAAGACGGTGGTCACCTTAGGAGTAGTGGGAGATGGCGGGTTCTGGCGCCTCACTTCCTCACCTCGGGTAGGCAACCATGCATACACGCGAGCATACGGGCTAATATACGGTTATCGTTCTCATACAGGAGCGTACAAGAGAAAAATATGAAAGGGGGCTTGAATTAAATGCTATAAATCAGGTCAGGGGCAAATATCTCTTAATACTCACCCTGCTTCTACGTTTATGAATCGTTTTCATTCCCTTTCTTTATTATTAACATATTACTTTTACTCTCGTTAAATTGGAATGTATGTGTAGGAGAGAGACATCCTTCTTAAATGAAACAACATAGTACATTACAACTCAATATGATTTATTCAACTATTTTCACAATACATAGCATATGGAATTTTAGATTTGGATAATTACACAGTGTACAGATTTACATATTATAATTATACATATCACATATACAATTTATAGACTAATTACTATCAAAAAATAATTACATAGGTAAGAGGCTTTATATACAGACTTATATAATATAGTTGTACATGTAAACTTAACTAGTTGCTAAAGTATGTTATTATCATTAGAAATCCTGTAATTTCCCCAAGCTAAGGTATTTATACATATTACATATACAATTTATTATAGACTAATTACTTTCAAAAAATAATTACATAGGTAGAGGCTTTATATACAGACTTATATAATATAGTTGTACATGTAAACTTAACTAGTTGCTAAAGTATGTTATTATCATTAGAAATCCTGTAATTTCCCCAAGCTAAGGTATTTATACATATTACATATACAATTTATTATAGACTAATTACTTTCAAAGAACAATTACATAGGTAAAGGGTTTATATACAGACTTATACAATACAAGTTATACATGAGCACTTAACTAGTTTCTAAATTTTCATAGTTAAAAATACAAAACAGGGTTCTAGGGGAAAGAAATTCTAATCAATAGTTAGAAATCCTGTAATTTCCCCAAGCTAAGGTATCACCGTTCCCGCTAGCAATAATGTATCGTTTATCATCTTTCCATGATAACGCTACTTTATTTTTTAATTCTGTATAAATTTGGTGGTTGTATGAACGGAAAGATTGAACATGTTTATAAATATCTATATTGCGTAATACCACGTTTCTATAATCTTCTAAAGCCAGTTCTTTCTTGATAACAGCCTTCTGGATACCTTTAGCTGTTTTGCTAAGCTTGCCCTCTACATCTACAGCATATGCTTTTGCCCCTGTTCCCAGAAATTCCCAGAGAATTCTACCCGCATATTCGTCCTTCATTCTACCAATTATGGATTCATTCTTCGGAATTCCAAATTGATTATCAGCCTTAAAGTTTGATGTGTCATACTTGTACAAATATTTCTTCATGTCTTCATAAAAATCGTCTGTATACGTCAGCAGAATTAACGAATCGGTATCTGTGTACAGCAGCTGGACCTTGTTCCCATATATTTTTTTAATGGTGTTATAATAAAAGTCGTACATTATATGCTTAGCTAGATCTAGCACACAGAAACCAATATATATCGGCTTATCGTAGTCAACTTGTAGTTTCTCCATATGAATGGCTACCAGATCCTCCGTAAAGATAGCACACTCTTTAAATTGCGGTTTTGAAATCATACTCTCGGCTCCCAGTCTTCTACCTTTATTTTCCCAGTGTGTAATTAGGCGTATATCTGATCTATTTTCTGTATTTTCCAGCGTTTTTCCGAAGACTGAATTATTTAATAGTTTATAAAACATCTTCCCGAACTCACTCGTATCAGCATTTCGCATATTTGTGTTTAGATCAATATACCCTTTTAACCACGGAGATTGTTTGAATGATAATATGCGATGGATCTTTGTAAGTTTTAAACCTGCTGCTAAGCACTGTTGCAGATTTCTGTAGTGGATCACATAGTTGGTCTTATCATATAGGTTGGGTATAAGTTTAGACTGCTTTGAGTTTCGTGGGATGATATTTTCCGGGCAGAATGGTAGCTGATCGTGATCATCGTGAAGTTCTTTCGGATAATGCAAATCTACTTGTAGAATATACCCAGTCTCAGCTTTTTTCGGAATTTTTAAAACATCGAAATTTTTAACTTCGTTATCTGTCAACCATGAAAACCCTGAATGCGGTAAATACTCGGACATCGAAGCGCCATAGAGATTGGTAGCATCTAGGTAATTTATGAACGTTGTAGGTTTTGTTTTATCATATCCGGGCATATATTTGTTATTAGCTTGAACACTTCTTTTACTGCATTGGCTCACACCGCCTCTAACACCCTTTTTAATAAAGTGAATCATGTCAATGTCTGTTAATAATTCTAATTCTATCCCAGTATATTTAAGCATCGCAGTCCAAGACAGCCCCGGCGCTGTGAAGAAATTAGCTGGATCTAAATGATATAATTTATGACATATGCATCTGAAAGCTTCAAATACATCTGCCAGCAGCAGCACATCACTTTTCAAGTATATGTCTGAATAGTCACCAAGAGTTTTACATTGGAAAGTATCCCACACAACTGAAGCTCTATTATAATCCTCAACTGATACGTCTTCATTTCGTAATTTATCAAAAAATTCTTCTCGCGTCGGTAATTTGTTATAATTTAGCTTTTCGAATGAATCTACAAATGAATAAGGGAAAACACCCTTTTTTCTCATGAGCCTAAATTTATGGTTTTCTGGAAAATACTTTTTGGTAATCTGGCATTCGTCATCTGTTAAATTTTTTGTTAATTTCTCTAACCCCATAGGCATAAAGCGAAACGAGTCTAAAAATCTTAATTTCAAATATTTGTTTTCCATCGTTCCTAAAGTGTTAACTACCGTGTCAACATGTACGTGTTTTGAAAAAGATATATATTTTTCTTTGTTTACTGCAATAACATCTATTTTAGAACCGTCGACACCTAATGATTTTATGAAGAGGTGAGCATCATAATTTGATAAATTGTGAAAAAATACCGGTATAAAACTCGGATTCTTAAAATGCAAATTACATATAGGATGTGCAGGGGCTCGATATTTTCCCGTTAAATGGCAATGATCACGTACCCTTTCATCTTCCTCGCGGAAGGGTTTCTCGCATATATGACAACATTGAGCGAGTGTATGAATCAATTTCTCGTTTTCAGTGAGTTCAATCATTGGGACAATACGTTTCAGGTGGTCGTTGTAAATACGTTTGATATCGGCCTCTAACCTGTTACAGAAAACGTCAGCACAGTCTTGACCGCGATAAGTAACATATTTTGATAAAGAATCATCATAGCTACACTTTATATAATACCCAAATGAGTAGGGTTGATGTATATTTGTCTTTTCTGTAAATGATTCATTGTTATCGTTCTGACAATATTGGATAGGTTCAAGAATAGTCTCAAAATCGGCATATACTACAAAAGGGTGTTTTAATTTATGTTCAACTGATTCAAATTTTAAAATGTTACCGGGAACTGTATTCCCAAACTTATCAATGCGCGGTTCTGTTGAAGGCAATTTAGCACTAATATGCTTACAATCATGTTTTTGATGTTCGAATAATTTATGTTCAGTATTAAAATTAATTAAACAACCATCGCACAGAAACTTTTGTTGTTTCTTTTTTGATAATTGGGAGCTGATTAATCTACTTAAGCTTTTAATTAAGCAATAATGAGAATTACCCGCATTGTCGTCTATTACCAGTAAGTTTACATGCTGTTGACTTCTGTTTTCTGTAAAATGTAAAGGCCCAACAACTTCAAAATCTACTTTAGAATTGGCATAAACTGTATTAAGCCCGTATACGTTTACTGATATATTATTTAATTTTTCAAATTTGTTAATATCCTTTAACTTAATAGGAAATTCCAACCCGTTAAAATTTAGCTCATTCTCGAATATTTTATATTTTATAACTCGTTGAGGGTCTTTTTCCGATGGGTGTATAGCAGCTAAAACGCTCCACATGAAACATTTTTGATCAGAATTTTGAATGTTTATTACAGCTTTCTTCTGCTGGATAGGGCCCGGAAGGGGTATGTATGACGAAGCTTTCAAGGGATTGTATTTGTTGATATTCAATTCGATAAACAACAGGTTTTTTAATGTCCACCCGCTCTCCTTCTGCTGGAATTCACTTATTTTATTATCTACTTCATCCGTAAAATGGTTGTATGCAAGATCTAAGTCTGTTGAACCATCAACATTTTTAAATTTCGTATTAAAGGATTTCACCTCTTCCAAGTCCTTTGATGGCAATTCAAACAGTCCGAAAAGTTCAATATTAACTTTAACAGCCGAATACTTATGTAACACAACTCTCATACAATTTAAAGCTTTTTGTTTTAACATCACCATAAATTCTTTCACGTTCAAATATACCCGATCGTCTGCAGTAATACGATATGTAGCAATGTGATTTTTAAACGCCTGCTTTATTAATGCAACCCCTTCACCAGTCACAATACACGTTTTATTCTTGTGTTGTAGACTCAGGCAGTGTTGATGTAGAAATCTTGTTGGTATATCGATTTCACAAACTTTACATTTTGATAAAAGTTCTTTCACTACAGTTTTAGAACTAGTCGAGGTAATACAAGTCTTCTTAGGACTGTTAGCTGATGCAGCCTCGTCCCCCGATAATTTCCTTTTACGCAGACCATGTTTTTCGACCTGGTGCTTTTCGAAGTGGCCTTGACTAGTGTATAATATACCGCACTGATCGCATAAAATAGAAACTGGCTGGCAGTAACCTTTCTGGTGTCTCAGCAGATTGTCTTTTCTGCTAAACTGCTTATTACACTGCTCACACGCAATCATTTTTCAGCTCTCGATGAAGACACGTCTTACTAGCACAACTCTCAAGAATAGAAATGATGAACTGCTTCGGTGATGCTCTTTATATATTGTTTCGATTACCCATAATGCATTGCGATAGTTAATCATATACCGTGCATGTGTAAAGCTGTTTTGATGTAATACACATAAGATGGTCACGTGATTTTAAAACTAATTACGTAATGATGCTGATTTCCAAGATTCAGAGTAGCCTTCGGTTGGGACCAGCTAAAAATCATAAACATAATAATAAGTGCAGACGTTAAAAATATGTTTAGGTACGCCGAAATACCTTAAATTATAACAAGTGACAGCCAGGCAATTCACCACATCAGATGTACCCTTCGTTAAATGTTGCGATTCCAGAAGGTTGGCGGAAGAATGCAGGTATAGCTGAAAATAACATAAAATAAAAAGAAAAAACATAACTCTGAAAATACCTTAACTCATGACAAATATCAGCAATGAGTAGGCTATATAGGCAGATAAATTGCTCTGTTTGCAGCTAGGAATTTTAATACATTATCTGTAGCAAAACACATAATTTTTAAATAAATTTAAATTAACTTACAAGATTTAGACAGAACAGAAATATTGTAGTGGTACTCTCAGTTTAGGTTTAAAGCCACTGTTTCAGGGCGAGCTAAATGAGTACCTCTCAACGGTTTTTAAAAATTTGTTATTAGGTCGGTAATGGTAAGAAATGCTAAATTTAAAGACTTCGATACGAGGCTAGTCGAACTTCAAAATTTATTATAAAATTTTAATTTATACAAATCTGTCCAGGATAAAAAGTAATTCCTAGAAGCCACATTAAAAGAAACGCAATATATTCATAATTAAACAATCACGCTATGTACTTTTATACACTACACAAATAAATATTCGAAGGCAGGTTATAATTTACAACGTTAAATTATTTATTAGGTACTGCTAACAAATCATTTCAGCTGCAACACCTGTTTACACCAGCGCTATCTTAAAAATTTGTAAAAATTCAACATGATTTGCCGCTTTAAATTAATTAAATTTTAACAGTAGATAGCCCCCAGTTTTAATCAAATTAAAAATATCTTTGTCTTATAAAAAGAAATTATATATAATTTTAATCAAAAAATGATATATCTGATTATTGCATTATGACAAACTTACCTCCAGGTAGGAATATTTTTATAAACACTATTAAATTAATTCAGAAAACTGCATATTTTAGACACTGATTAAAATATCATTCAAGCCACTATAAGGCAATTTCTAATACATTTGTAACTGTAATTATACACAAGTAATTTAACCAATGAAGCGCACGTATTCTGTATAACACACAATGTTTAATTCCCCGTTAAAAATAGTTTAAATTTAACCAACTGAGACTATTCACGACCCAGATCAAATGCAAACACCGATGATCTCGGATACCTGCTGCAAACTAAATAATACAATATTACTCATCCCTTTATATACGATAAGAAATACCCGAGTTCAGACAGGTCAGATCTCGTATCAACACGCGCCATCGTGTCTCTAGGTCATTAGCGTACTACTAACAACCCTATATACTAATAAAATCCCCCATTTACTTGCTTAAATAAAATGTAAAATTTAGTACTCAAATTAATTTAAAAATCCCTTATTCCTACTATTATAATAAATGATAAAGATCCTTCGCGTTATAATAGTTTCACCTTTTAAAAATCGAAATATTTACTCTTAAGGTATATAATATTTAATAGATATAAATATTTAAAAACTACTATCGTTTTAGGTACATACAAAGGGATATTTTTTATTCATGCCGTAATTCATTTTAAGGCGACCCACTCAATCAACATATCTTCCAATTAATAATCGACTGTTAGTACTCAAATTAATTTAAAAATTAACGCACGGTACAACTAACAACATCATTAGATGCCTGAGTAAAATTCCCATTAAAACCCTGATATTAACCACTTAATAATTATTGCTTTTATATGAGTAATTGTCATTTAAAACAATACTTTATGCCGGTTTTAAGATGATGAGCTCTTAACAAATTATTTATAAAATCTAAATTCCTTTCAGTCAGTCATTCGTAAGAACGTTTGTTTATTTATGGTTGAAAGCAGTTTTAAAGAATGTCGAAGACAACCTGGCTAATTAGTTTGTACGTATTTTCATACAAAAACATTTAGTTTGAAAGTTATTTCTTAACCAGTTTTAGCTATAGATAATGTTTTTGAATTTTAAAAATAATGCTCTACAGTATTCTATATTCTTAAACGTTTCATTTAAATAAAATTTTATGAAATCATAACGACCCTAATTGTTTTCTTTCAAACTAAATGTTTATCCGTATATTTAAACAGGTCAAATGCACCAGAGCTAATCCGACAGTTGATTGACAGTAGCTTAAGAGTTACTTTTGTATAGTTGAAAATAAATTTTTTATTATTACGTTTCATATTAAATTATTTTCGCAGAATTACATGATGACCTGTAGATAAATATCAAATAGGACTGATTTATTTTAAAATAAATTTATGAGAGAGAGAGATGAGAGATGGCAAATAATATATAAAAATGAGATGTACAGAATGAGATATCAGTTATGTAAATGAGAGAGGAGATACACTAATGATTCCGTGAATTAATTTAATTCGCGCATGCATATGAGAAATGAGAGAGATAAGATATGCTAATGATACCGTGAATTAATTTAATTCGAGCATGCGTAGGAGAAATGATTAATTCGAGCATCCATATGAGAAATGATAAATGTAAATGACAGATGAGATATGCTAATGATACCGTGAATTAATTTAATTCGTGAATGCATATGAGAGATGATAAATGTTAATGAGATATACTAATGATACCGTGAATTAATTTAATTCGAGCATCCATATGAGAAATGACATATGAGATATGCTAATGATACCATTAGGTTAGAGCATGTAGCTACTTACAAAAGAAAATCTCTATTACGATTAGTTCATAAAATATTTATTAGGTTAGACCATTGTAGCTACTTACAAAATCGTCATTAACATTCGAAAAACTTACATATTATATTAGTTGGGTTACAGTCTACGAATATATTTTAGGTTAGATTTAGGTCGCGCGCGATCTAATTATTATGTTTATGATTTTTAGCTGGTCCCAACCGAAGGCTACTCTGAATCTTGGAAATCAGCATCATTACGTAATTAGTTTTAAAATCACGTGACCATCTTATGTGTATTACATCAAAACAGCTTTACACATGCACGGTATATGATTAACTATCGCAATGCATTATGGGTAATCGAAACAATATATAAAGAGCATCACCGAAGCAGTTCATCATTTCTATTCTTGAGAGTTGTGCTAGTAAGACGTGTCTTCATCGAGAGCTGAAAAATGATTGCGTGTGAGCAGTGTAATAAGCAGTTTAGCAGAAAAGACAATCTGCTGAGACACCAGAAAGGTTACTGCCAGCCAGTTTCTATTTTATGCGATCAGTGCGGTATATTATACACTAGTCAAGGCCACTTCGAAAAGCACCAGGTCGAAAAACATGGTCTGCGTAAAAGGAAATTATCGGGGGACGAGGCTGCATCAGCTAACAGTCCTAAGAAGACTTGTATTACCTCGACTAGTTCTAAAACTGTAGTGAAAGAACTTTTATCAAAATGTAAAGTTTGTGAAATCGATATACCAACAAGATTTCTACATCAACACTGCCTGAGTCTACAACACAAGAATAAAACGTGTATTGTGACTGGTGAAGGGGTTGCATTAATAAAGCAGGCGTTTAAAAATCACATTGCTACATATCGTATTACTGCAGACGATCGGGTATATTTGAACGTGAAAGAATTTATGGTGATGTTAAAACAAAAAGCTTTAAATTGTATGAGAGTTGTGTTACATAAGTATTCGGCTGTTAAAGTTAATATTGAACTTTTCGGACTGTTTGAATTGCCATCAAAGGACTTGGAAGAGGTGAAATCCTTTAATACGAAATTTAAAAATGTTGATGGTTCAACAGACTTAGATCTTGCATACAACCATTTTACGGATGAAGTAGATAATAAAATAAGTGAATTCCAGCAGAAGGAGAGCGGGTGGACATTAAAAAACCTGTTGTTTATCGAATTGAATATCAACAAATACAATCCCTTGAAAGCTTCGTCATACATACCCCTTCCGGGCCCTATCCAGCAGAAGAAAGCTGTAATAAACATTCAAAATTCTGATCAAAAATGTTTCATGTGGAGCGTTTTAGCTGCTATACACCCATCGGAAAAAGACCCTCAACGAGTTATAAAATATAAAATATTCGAGAATGAGCTAAATTTTAACGGGTTGGAATTTCCTATTAAGTTAAAGGATATTAACAAATTTGAAAAATTAAATAATATATCAGTAAACGTATACGGGCTTAATACAGTTTATGCCAATTCTAAAGTAGATTTTGAAGTTGTTGGGCCTTTACATTTTACAGAAAACAGAAGTCAACAGCATGTAAACTTACTGGTAATAGACGACAATGCGGGTAATTCTCATTATTGCTTAATTAAAAGCTTAAGTAGATTAATCAGCTCCCAATTATCAAAAAAGAAACAACAAAAGTTTCTGTGCGATGGTTGTTTAATTAATTTTAATACTGAACATAAATTATTCGAACATCAAAAACATGATTGTAAGCATATTAGTGCTAAATTGCCTTCAACAGAACCGCGCATTGATAAGTTTGGGAATACAGTTCCCGGTAACATTTTAAAATTTGAATCAGTTGAACATAAATTAAAACACCCTTTTGTAGTATATGCCGATTTTGAGACTATTCTTGAACCTATCCAATATTGTCAGAACGATAACAATGAATCATTTACAGAAAAGACAAATATACATCAACCCTACTCATTTGGGTATTATATAAAGTGTAGCTATGATGATTCTTTATCAAAATATGTTACTTATCGCGGTCAAGACTGTGCTGACGTTTTCTGTAACAGGTTAGAGGCCGATATCAAACGTATTTACAACGACCACCTGAAACGTATTGTCCCAATGATTGAACTCACTGAAAACGAGAAATTGATTCATACACTCGCTCAATGTTGTCATATATGCGAGAAACCCTTCCGCGAGGAAGATGAAAGGGTACGTGATCATTGCCATTTAACGGGAAAATATCGAGCCCCTGCACATCCTATATGTAATTTGCATTTTAAGAATCCGAGTTTTATACCGGTATTTTTTCACAATTTATCAAATTATGATGCTCACCTCTTCATAAAATCATTAGGTGTCGACGGTTCTAAAATAGATGTTATTGCAGTAAACAAAGAAAAATATATATCTTTTTCAAAACACGTACATGTTGACACGGTAGTTAACACTTTAGGAACGATGGAAAACAAATATTTGAAATTAAGATTTTTAGACTCGTTTCGCTTTATGCCTATGGGGTTAGAGAAATTAACAAAAAATTTAACAGATGACGAATGCCAGATTACCAAAAAGTATTTTCCAGAAAACCATAAATTTAGGCTCATGAGAAAAAAGGGTGTTTTCCCTTATTCATTTGTAGATTCATTCGAAAAGCTAAATTATAACAAATTACCGACGCGAGAAGAATTTTTTGATAAATTACGAAATGAAGACGTATCAGTTGAGGATTATAATAGAGCTTCAGTTGTGTGGGATACTTTCCAATGTAAAACTCTTGGTGACTATTCAGACATATACTTGAAAAGTGATGTGCTGCTGCTGGCAGATGTATTTGAAGCTTTCAGATGCATATGTCATAAATTATATCATTTAGATCCAGCTAATTTCTTCACAGCGCCGGGGCTGTCTTGGACTGCGATGCTTAAATATACTGGGATAGAATTAGAATTATTAACAGACATTGACATGATTCACTTTATTAAAAAGGGTGTTAGAGGCGGTGTGAGCCAATGCAGTAAAAGAAGTGTTCAAGCTAATAACAAATATATGCCCGGATATGATAAAACAAAACCTACAACGTTCATAAATTACCTAGATGCTACCAATCTCTATGGCGCTTCGATGTCCGAGTATTTACCGCATTCAGGGTTTTCATGGTTGACAGATAACGAAGTTAAAAATTTCGATGTTTTAAAAATTCCGAAAAAAGCTGAGACTGGGTATATTCTACAAGTAGATTTGCATTATCCGAAAGAACTTCACGATGATCACGATCAGCTACCATTCTGCCCGGAAAATATCATCCCACGAAACTCAAAGCAGTCTAAACTTATACCCAACCTATATGATAAGACCAACTATGTGATCCACTACAGAAATCTGCAACAGTGCTTAGCAGCAGGTTTAAAACTTACAAAGATCCATCGCATATTATCATTCAAACAATCTCCGTGGTTAAAAGGGTATATTGATCTAAACACAAATATGCGAAATGCTGATACGAGTGAGTTCGGGAAGATGTTTTATAAACTATTAAATAATTCAGTCTTCGGAAAAACGCTGGAAAATACAGAAAATAGATCAGATATACGCCTAATTACACACTGGGAAAATAAAGGTAGAAGACTGGGAGCCGAGAGTATGATTTCAAAACCGCAATTTAAAGAGTGTGCTATCTTTACGGAGGATCTGGTAGCCATTCATATGGAGAAACTACAAGTTGACTACGATAAGCCGATATATATTGGTTTCTGTGTGCTAGATCTAGCTAAGCATATAATGTACGACTTTTATTATAACACCATTAAAAAAATATATGGGAACAAGGTCCAGCTGCTGTACACAGATACCGATTCGTTAATTCTGCTGACGTATACAGACGATTTTTATGAAGACATGAAGAAATATTTGTACAAGTATGACACATCAAACTTTAAGGCTGATAATCAATTTGGAATTCCGAAGAATGAATCCATAATTGGTAGAATGAAGGACGAATATGCGGGTAGAATTCTCTGGGAATTTCTGGGAACAGGGGCAAAAGCATATGCTGTAGATGTAGAGGGCAAGCTTAGCAAAACAGCTAAAGGTATCCAGAAGGCTGTTATCAAGAAAGAACTGGCTTTGGAAGATTATAGAAACGTGGTATTACGCAATATAGATATTTATAAACATGTTCAATCTTTCCGTTCATACAACCACCAAATTTATACAGAATTAAAAAATAAAGTAGCGTTATCATGGAAAGATGATAAACGATACATTATTGCTAGCGGGAACGGTGATACCTTAGCTTGGGGAAATTACAGGATTTCTAACTATTGATTAGAATTTCTTTCCCCTAGAACCCTGTTTTGTATTTTTAACTATGAAAATTTAGAAACTAGTTAAGTGCTCATGTATAACTTGTATTGTATAAGTCTGTATATAAACCCTTTACCTATGTAATTGTTCTTTGAAAGTAATTAGTCTATAATAAATTGTATATGTAATATGTATAAATACCTTAGCTTGGGGAAATTACAGGATTTCTAATGATAATAACATACTTTAGCAACTAGTTAAGTTTACATGTACAACTATATTATATAAGTCTGTATATAAAGCCTCTACCTATGTAATTATTTTTTGAAAGTAATTAGTCTATAATAAATTGTATATGCAATATGTATAAATACCTTAGCTTGGGGAAATTACAGGATTTCTAATGATAATAACATACTTTAGCAACTAGTTAAGTTTACATGTACAACTATATTATATAAGTCTGTATATAAAGCCTCTTACCTATGTAATTATTTTTTGATAGTAATTAGTCTATAAATTGTATATGTGATATGTATAATTATAATATGTAAATCTGTACACTGTGTAATTATCCAAATCTAAAATTCCATATGCTATGTATTGTGAAAATAGTTGAATAAATCATATTGAGTTGTAATGTACTATGTTGTTTCATTTAAGAAGGATGTCTCTCTCCTACACATACATTCCAATTTAACGAGAGTAAAAGTAATATGTTAATAATAAAGAAAGGGAATGAAAACGATTCATAAACGTAGAAGCAGGGTGAGTATTAAGAGATATTTGCCCCTGACCTGATTTATAGCATTTAATTCAAGCCCCCTTTCATATTTTTCTCTTGTACGCTCCTGTATGAGAACGATAACCGTATATTAGCCCGTATGCTCGCGTGTATGCATGGTTGCCTACCCGAGGTGAGGAAGTGAGGCGCCAGAACCCGCCATCTCCCACTACTCTTAGGGATGTGATCTTTGCAAACTAAAAGTGTTATAACAGATTTCCAGAATTATACTTTTAGTTTTAGTAACAATTAGTCCAAATACATTGTTTGTTTCTTTACAGTGGCCGATTAAAAACCGTACAATCCTATTGCGGGACCCAGAATAAGTAACATTTTTGCACCAACAGGTTTTAAAATGCATTTAAAGCGCTAATTTGATTGGGGGTGAAGGAGAGAGGGGACAGAGAGCGTTATAGTTCACAGTAAATTTTTTCCAAATGTTTTTCAAAAAGAAAAAGATATCAATGTCTCTCAAAACACATTTTTTTAATAGCCACTTTGAATATCGTGAGAAGCAGTTAGTTTCAGAGACTGATGAGCATGGCGACGATTTCATTAGGTTGCAATGTCTATGGAAATTCGATACAGTACAGTAAAATGAAATGCCATGTTAGGGGGATTTGTGTTTGTGGCTAAGGAGTCTCTCCTTACGCGGAGGATAGCGAAGATGATGTCAACACATCCAACTCATACATACAAATCAGAAAGAAGCCAAAAAGGAAAAAGAAGAAAATAGAACAATAGAGTTAAGTAAAAATTGAATATTGAACACAATTAAAACAAAATAAAAACATAGATTTATAATTCAGCATTTAATTCAAAAAATTCATTTTTCCATGAAAAAACATTGCTATCAGTCTAAAATTGCAATATAATAAGGGACGTTCGGAGAATATTCTTTATGAAAAAGAAACGCCCTGTGTCACCTTTTTAACCCATCCTCCTATCAAATTAGCGCTTTAAATGCATTTAAAAGCGACCTTTAGTGGTGTAAAAATTTTACTTATATTTGTTTTTGTACCTCCTTTCAATTAATTTCCTTTCAAAGCCCAAAAATACCTCGAAAACTATAATTTAAGTACTTATCCAAATTTCTCAAGCCAATGCAATACCATGATAGTTCTCAAACATTCATTCTATTATTTTTAATGGAGCTTAAATAAAAAGTAACTTTCTCAAAATTCACACTTATAAAAAACTATTTGAGATCAACGATGATTCAATCGAGGCTTTCCGGCTTAGCTTTATTGTTTATTGGAAATAACATCTGAAATTGATTTTGAAGATGTTATAAATGAGTTTGCTGCTTTAAAATGTAGAAGAAAATTGTTGTAAAAGAGACATAGAATCATAGTCAGTCATTTTTGTTCTTATTCAATATTGTAATCTTTCGTGCAATAAATAAAATAGTACATTTGTTAGTAATTTTATTGTTTTATTATTGTAAAACTTAATTTGCTTTATTGTATTGTTTGTTTTCTTGTGTTATTGTATAACTCTCTAAATTTTCATTAATTTATAGGATTTATAAACTTTTTTACATCTAAGGATAGGAGTGATACCATTACTTCTGCCCCGGGTGACACCCACCCTAGCTACGCCACTGCATGTTATGTAAACATTTTATTTACGCGAATGATATAATAATTCAGTTTCCAACGTCTTTTTCAAAGTTAAAAAACATAACTTCCTCACTTATTTTGTAGGAAATTTAGCGTACTGTTAGGCTGTAAAAAAGATTTTTCGATAAAAGTTGTCAAACATATTTTCTATGGTACTTTTACGAGGCACTATAGCATTACGTATATCATGTTTCTTGTGATTTGCCCACCGTCCTTTAAAAGGACGTTTTCAGTTTAATTTATTGCTAGTTATTCTAAGCCCAAGAGATGTCATCAAAGTAGATAATAACTTCATTTGATCGGATGATTTCGTTATTTTAACGGTTTTTGTAACAGTACATTTAATGACAAATTTCCATTGTTGTAACAACGAAGCACTTAACCAGTTGGGCAAATTTGCAAAAGTGAGACCGCTTTTCACTATGATCGATGAAACATTTTTGGAAAATGCACCTTACTCTGAATATCATAGTCGATGAAGCCATGGTGCCTTATATTGGTAGGCACCCGTGCAAGCAAGTTATAAATGCCAAACCGATTAGGTATGGCTTCACATTTTGGGTTGGTGCTACTGACAAAGGATATACAGCATTGTTGAACCCTAGCAGGGATCCAACAGTAAAATAAGGAACGAATATAAGGAATTGAGAAGGAATGAGTCCGTGGGTGGTTTTAGAATATGCAAAAGTTCTTCTTTCTAACTGAAAATTTTGCTATCTGTATTTTGACAATTTTTTCACTACTACTATATCATGATTGGATGGAGTGGCTAAACTCGGTGTTAGAGGTACCGGGACAATTCGTGAGAACAGAATTAGAGTTACCGAAACGACTAGTGAAAAAAATGATGAGAAATAAAAAAACATACAGTTCTTCCACTGGATCTTTACCCACACGTCATAGATCTTATGCGTACGAACTAATAAACAAGAATTTCTAATAAAATCAACGACTAGTTTCATATTTTTTAAATTTTAGCCAAGTTCACAACCATTAACAGTCGTAAACTTTCGGATAACCTACAATTTTTAATAAGTTGCTCCAAAAAATGGTTTTATTTTTTACTTTTTCTAATTGCAGAAAATGTGCGATGATCTTCAAACTACATATTTAGTAAAGCTGTTTTAAGAGTGAATAAAATAAAAATGACAGCTACCACACAAAAATTATTAAATGAATCACGCAGTTCTCACTCCTTCCCGCACTTTTTAGTTTTTTAAAAAGCAGAACTAAAATGAAATTTTTCGTAAATCTTAAATTACCTCTCTCACTTCATATTGCTTTTTGTGCGACCTTTCAATTTTTAGAACTGTTAAACAGCAAAATTTTATAGAATAAATTTGTAATTACAAATAAAAATTATTTCGGTTTTAAAATATTCATCATGCTTTTAGCGCCATCTCTCGAGAAAGCATTGCATTACCACTTAAAAAATGTACTTTATCCTTTATTCTTTATTATCTCACGTAAGTAATAAGGATGTGAACATATGAATTGTCTTTACTAGCTACACATAATTGATGACGTGTGGGTAAAGATCGAGTGGAAGAACTATACATAGTATCGTATAAAATATAATAGTACTATCGTATATTTGTGGCACACTGGATTTTCTTTTTTATTTTTCTCTATTTATATAGTACCTATACTATTAAGAAAACGTCAAGGACTAACAGTACTTCGCAAAAAAAGAAATTGGGCAAGAAATATCTGGGTTAAGAAAGATTATAGTTTTTCCAACTGTTTTGTTATGAAATGTTTTTTAAATTTTGAAAAATAAAAAAAAAATTGTAGATGATATTTATTGCTAACGTAACATAGCCAAAGATTATATTTGTTTTTTCTTATTTTATTATACTTTTCATCAGATACGTTTATCAGAAACGCAAAAAGATCAATGCTAGAATTTTAAAATAATTTTAATTTTTATAATTTTAGTACGTTTTATACTACAATGCGCGTATAAAATCTGGAACTATGCAAAGAAATCTTTTATTAAATATTTTGAGAAAAATCCTCGAACACATCGATTTTTATCTTAAATGAGACATATTTTAATGTAATTGTTATTTCTAGATGGTCTAGTGTTTCAGAGTTACGGCGATAGCGAAAATTTTTTTAATTGGAAACCCTAATTTTTTATGATGGATTTGGAAAGATACTGCAATTCTAAGACCAAATATGCTAAAAAAGTATGATGCTGTATTAAGAAATTTCCGAGATAATTGCTTTTAAAGTTTTGAAACAAAAATTAAAAAACAATTCAGAGTTCCTAGAATTGCATTATCTTTCCAAATCCATCATAAAAAATTAGGGTTTCCATTTAATAGTTATTTTCATAACGAGTGTCGAAAGTTGGTTATATCGTGCGAGTGAGAATGTTGATGCACGAGCGATAGCGAGTGCAGAAATCTCACGAGCAGACGATATAACACTTTCGAAAGAGTTATGAACACTATTTTTTAGGCGACCACATAAAATAAATTTAATTTTTAAGAATTGTTTTTATTTATTTCATTTACAAAATTTATTGTTATATTATTATTAGTACAATTATAAAAAATGATGGGATGTTGGGAAGCTTGAAGAGTTTGTTTTATTTGCTTTTTTGTCTCTGATGGTGTGGCATCTGCATTTAATCGTTCTGGTTCACGGACTGGTTCTATCGTGTTCGGTAATGACGATGATGAAGACGCAGAATTTTCTATTGAGTTAACTATTGTATCAGCTATCTTTATTTTCTTTTGCACCGATTCTTCAATGTAGCCCTCTGCTACAGAAGTAGACTTCCAACCCCCATGACGTTTGAGGGTAGTGATATCACCTCCAGCGTCTACCAGAATCGTAGCAGAGGAGCGTCTATAACAATGACCAGTGTATAATTCTGGTTCTTGCAAACCGAGATAAGTAGCGATGTTTCTAGGAGTATTCCCAATTTTATTAATTCCAACGACTTGTTTGGTGAATTTTTTATTTTGATAGTTAAAAAAAACGCTTTTCAGTTAAATTTGATGGTCTCAGAGCCGCATATTTCTTGTAAGATTTGTAAAATTCTCCAGTAATAGTGAAAGATCGCTCTCTTTTCGTTTTGCTGTCAGGGATTTGAATGAGCACAGCAGAGCCTAGATCTTTTATATTATCGACCGTTAGTTGTACCAATTCATGTTTTCGACAGGCGCCACAAATTCCAACTATTAATACTATCTAGAACAAGAATAATAAAATTTAACATGAAAATTGGTAATATTAGAAACAAATCTAAACGTAAATTCGTAAATACAATGATTGGTAAATGGAAATAACTATAAACTTACCTTTTGTAAAAGATGTGTGTCATCTGGTGCTTCATGAAGGTATCTATTTATTTCTTCAGTTGTCAGAGTTTTGGATTTTTTGGGTTTGTATCCATCCGATTTGCGTTTTATAAAAGCTCTTAATTTAACGTATTGTGTTATGTCTACATCGTGGTGAATGCTAACAGTGCTTTTTAACATTGAATATTGAGTCCATAACGTGTTCGGTGCAATTTTTGTCGATAGTTCACCAAAATATGCCATAAAGACATTTTCAGAAAAAGATGAATTAATTTGCTTTTGTTTGCGCCAGTTCGTAAATTGATTGTACGCAAATTCATACCGCTTTTTTGATTTTGCCGGTAAAAGGTCCAAAGTATTTTCTTTTGCGGCTTCTAAAATTTCTGGCGGAGTGCAGTCCAAGTCTGAATTAACTTCATCGTAACTTTCCATCATTTACACGTATTTACACTTATTTACACGTTTTTACACTTCAATGAATTGTTTGAATTGATATATTAGCAAATAAATTAACTTTTAAAGCGATTTAAATGTTAAATAATTACAAACAATCGTTGTTTGTAAAAATGCACTTCATCGTAGTCATAGTAACAAACAAAGCAAAGCCGTTTGGATTATGTGAATAAATTCGTACCGTTACGATATGACCGTGCGATATTATATCGTGCTAGTATACGAAAACAACAACTTTCAATAGTAGGCTGATGTCTCGATATTAATTACTTTCATACGTGGTCGCCTAAAAAAAAATTTTCACTATCGCCAATACTCAGAAACAAAAGACGATCTACAAATAACAACTACACTAAAATAACGATATAATTACGATAAAAATCGACGTGTTCGAGGATTTTTTCAAAAATATTTAATAAAAGGTTTATTTCGATAGTTCCAGACTTTATACGCGCACTGTACCGTCTATATTTTATTAATTTTAATTTTGTGTTGTAATGCACACAAATGATTAATTTTCATAAATAAATTTAAACTTTTTGTAACCTTCTTATTCTAGTACGGTAATTTCAATTAATCTTTCTTTCTAAATTAATTCATTTTTATTCGCACGATGCGAATAAAAAATGCACCTATTATTAATATTTCTGTGCGAGTGTTATTGTATTTATCAAGTATTTATCACTTGAAATGTATATAACAACAGAAGAACAGTAATTAGTTTTCAAGGTTTATAAATAAATTAATTATAATAAACTATGAGGTAGATTTAATATAAGGTAATGCATATTAACCAAATTTATAAAGAATTTCTTACTAAGTACTAGTCAATTTCTTTATAGTTTTTAAAACGTATTGAATTTCCCTTCATGCATTTTGTAAGTGATACTGTCTCGACGGCATGTCGCCTGGCTGCCTGATTAAAATATCCTAGAATTATACTACTGTTAGCCCCTAATGTTAGATAATTTCGAAGCTCCTCTGTTAATTGGATTGCCTATTTTCCATTTTTTATTTTAATTAACTTTTAAACAAATTCATAAAAACAGCCTAGTACCAAAAATAACATATTTGCAAAATAAAGTAAAACCACAATCCTGGCTGTATTACCCGTTGAGAAAAACTATCATAAATTTTTCTAAATCAACCTATTTTAACTGTGTGAACCAAATTTCCATAAAATATAGAAACTGCCTACTGTATATTTATATAAGAGTCCTTGACTGTATTTTCTGGAATTTAATTTATAAAAACAAGTCCTAAAAACTATTACATTTTTTGGGTACTTGTAACTACCCTACAGGAGAGCCTTAAGTTCAAGGGAGAACCAGACCGGGAATTTTCTATTTTTAATTATTTTTGTTGGTGTAAAAATCTTAATAACCTCATGCAATATAGTATAAAAAATATTGACATTGTCGACAAAATTTGTTTTACTAAACAAATTCTCCTCTCTATTGATGATATAACCTTGTATCAAGAAATTCGAATGTGCGGCAATACTATATAAAGACTACTGTTTGGAGCCACTGGCCACTGCCTTTGCCTGTCCGTAACATAACCCTATTTTTATTATATTGTTTACTGTTTTTGTATAGAAACAATTTAATCCATGCTTGTAATATTAATATTACCAGAAGAATAGATTTATCATGGATAACCAAATAAAAATACAAACTTTACAAGAAGAAATTGCTAAACTAAAGGTGGAATTAAGATTAAAAGAAAAACAATTGCATGAGTTACGTTTTAATAAGGTACTGTAACATGTAATACAAAATAGTAATGATTTGTTGTTTTCATACTGTGAATTTATAGAATTTAAAAAATGTTTATGCTACAACAGATTTAAACACTGAAGAAATCTCAAGATATAGTAGACAAATGTTAATACCAGATATCGGAATAAGTGGTCAAGCTGCATTAAAAAAAAATAAAGTTCTTATTGTAGGAACAGGTGGCTTAGGATGTCCAGCTGCATTATATTTAGCAGCTGCAGGTGTTGGTAGGTCAATTGTAATATAATTTAAAAATTTTATATGATAGACCGGTCTCTCAGAGGCTTTCCGAATAAAAGAAACCTGTTGGACTCATTCTGATTGTTAATTTTTAATAAAAGGAAGGTGGAGAAATAACGAATCAATACGAACTTTCTTTTAGTACAGAAGTCTGACCACCTTTTCACCACAAGGTTTCTCAATTCGTTACTGGAGGGGGAAGTTTTGTATTGGAGTGGAGTGCAAGATGTGAAAATAAATTCTTTTTTGATTCCAATTTAATTCTATTTTACGTCGATTGGGGATTGTAGCAGGAAGTAGGTACATATAAGGAGTTTAATAAAACCAGCCAAAATTACAACAAAATGATAAATACTTAGATGAAGTAAACCACACAGTAAAATCAGGCTAAAATTGTCCTAAAATAATATAGTAGTCTGATTGAATGCCCAATTTTCTTTTATTTAAAATATTCTTTTTGTTATTACTACAAAAGTGGTTATTGGGAACATATAATTTATGACATTTCATAGTTTTCTTGAAGTTAGGATAGGTTTTAAAACCATTAAAAGTAAAAGTTCTAAGAAGTATTATAGCGTTTTCAATTGACTGCTCTGGAGTGCTCTTAGATTGCTCTGAGAGCAAATTCCTTATTCGATTGGTTCACCTGACATTCCGGTGGCCGAGATTTGCATGTTCGATTGCTGCAAGCGCTCTGTGCAAAAGCACAACGAGAGTGCTCTTCATTGATCTGTCTCATGAGACAGATCAATTCAGATCAAAACAAAAACCTAAATTCTCATTCATTCGTATCTGCGTTACTTTAACTGGCAAAAAGGCATTCAAAGTATTATTATGGATGATGAAAGGTGTCGTTTTTATTAGAAATTTTTATCATCAAATTCGTCTAAAGATAAGGAAATTGAAGCTATTATTGAATATTCAAATGAGAAACAACGATTATACAAACTTCATAATTTTCTGGAGACGATAAATTCATTTTCTGATGAATCGGTAGGTTTGCTATGATAATAGGTACGTAATACAATATTTTATTAATCGCTTTTGCTCATTTTTGTGACCCACGTTTAATAAATAAATTCCTGACCATGTTTCAAAACAGTTAAGTATTGCCGGGTGTTTTATTATTATTAGTTGTAATTTATATAATAATGGTTACACAAACATACAGCGATCGAAATGATTTTATTTGGTTGTGTATTGTGAATTACTCTTCGATCAATCTAAGGTCAATCTACATAAGAGCAATGACATACCCGTTTTGCGGGCAACCGCAGAGCAATCTGGGCTCCAATTGAAAATGCTATTAAATATTGTTAAAATGACATAAGATCATTTCCAGGCAAATTACATCGAACCAGTTGAATTCGGAAAAACCCTTTGTGATGCTTAAAGGTATATCTATTAAGGCTTCTAGGAGAACAAAAACACCAGAAACCATTTTGGTCTATTTGGAAAATTTCTACCTAAATTTTGATGCTGTATACAAACAGGTTCTACTGTCATGATCCAACGAGTTTGAAATAAAAAAAAAGAAAGATTGTTTTCTCTTTTGCTATTTCAACATGTAGATACACTGTTACTTTATTTATATCCCTACTTATAGTTATTTGTGATCATTTTACTGTTCTTTTTTACCTCTGAAATTTCCATGCATTCAACATAATCATATTGAAATGAAATGGCTTACTTTTACAAACTCATCTTTGGATAAAAAGAGACTAAAGAAAAAATATTTCACCCTCTTAAACTTTGGTATGTGTAGCTTACATACCACATATAAATATTTCCATCACACACTTTATGTACACCCATATTAAAGTAGTATTTACAGCATAGTGCAATCCATCGAGTTGGAAAATTACTATCGAGCCATTTTTGGATTGATTGTGTGTCAGTGCATCATCTAATTGAAACCACGTGTTGTTTTCAGCTTCTAAAGGAATATCGTCAGCTAGGTTTGTAAAATTGTGTTAAAAAATTTAGAAAATCTCCACGCTATGAGGTCAAGCTGGTAAAAAGACAGGACCAAGTACATGGTTTCCCAGTAACATGAATGATGTTGATGGTGTACCTCGTATGTTTGGTGCGGATTTTCGAAGCTATAATAAAGTTCATTATGTTGATTAGATATGCACTGAAACTTCGGTTTTGCTTCGGTGTTCGCCCGATTCGGCCAATTTTGAACAAATTCGGTTTTGGCTGAAGCAGCATGAAAGATTCGGTATTTGGCCGGCCAAAGCGGATTTTTTTATTGTTTCTACTACAATCTGGTTTATTTATTGCATTTTAACAGCAAAATTCATTTATAAGCATTGAACCAAAAGAAATCCTAAGTTTGTAAAATATCTATCAGCATTTATTTAATTCCTACAAACGTAAATATTTTCAAGTCCTGCATAGACGATGACGTAACGGAAGCGTACATAATGTACATATATTGTTCCGACTAGTATGCACGATAATAGCCATGACAATAATTAATAAAAAAGATACAATAGGTATTTCTTTAAGAACAATAACGAAAAACATTCAAGTGCAAAATTTGTGAACAGGAAATATAAAGGGGGCAGAATAGGAAAACTTGCAACTGTGACATCAATGAAAAACCATATCATACATAAACACAAGGATGAATTTAAAAAACAGCAGACTGAAATTTTAAATAAAATTGCAAGTACGCAAGAGAAATAGATTACTCTCGGAAAATGCCGAAAACCTACTACTTTTTATCCACCACATTCTTCCTAAATTAAATTTTATATACTGAAATGTTTATTTAATGCTATTATATTACGTTGTAGTTTTTTAATAAGCGTTTTTTAATTAAATTTTTGACATAGTTTTTTTTAAAATCCGTTACTGTTTATTTTTTTTATTGTATTATTTGTTTAGCTATATTATTTATTATTTTATATTGTTTTATTAAAGCAAAATGCGTAGTAGGAAACGCATTTTTTGGACACCTATGTTTTAATTTTCTGACATGATTTTGTATTCAATAAAATTAATTAAAACTCAAATTTCTATATTGCTTCGGTCGAATATGCATCACAAATACACAAAAGATGTTGTTGCTGTTTGTATAGCGGCATGTGGTCACGTGCAGTTCAGTAAAAAAATTAAGTAAAACAGTGTTGCTAGATTTGTCTCACATACATCAGTGGACCTGACAATACAAAAATAGTGTAATTGAATATTGAAAACAGTAAAATAATGAATGTTATTTACATTCTGTAAATGTAAAAATAAAAAATATTTTATGGAATATATCACTTTTTGCTTACCTAGCTAGGTCATAATTAATAATATTAGAAGTCTAAAAACGACCTCATTGTACGTATAAGAGACGTCGTTTTGAAGACGTCTATGTACATCCCATAACATGACGTCTTATGGACATCATTTATTAGTCATATAGTCACTTAAAAATAACGTCGGTGTGCTGGCTGGGTAGTATTTTATCATATATGACGTAATCCGATAAAAGGGGGTTAACATGTGAAATAGTATATTATATACCCAGGGACTAAAGTGCATCTTTTAATTCTGAATGTGAGTTTATTTTCCGAGCGTTAGCTAGGAAAATAAACACATAAGGGATTACAAGGCGCTTTAGTCCAGTGGTATATACAGTGAAGTCCCTTTGATCCGAATCTACGTTAATCCGAATATCACGACAATCCGGACCAGCAATTTATTTACATTGGTTTCATTGTAATCCAGATTTAAGGTTTTGATAATCCTAACTTTAGAATTAATTGTTTTTATTCATCAAGTTTTGTTTATAGTAACTAATGCAATGGGTATTCAGATGTGTAATTTGATACAAAACTACCCTTGTAGATAAGATAAATAAGATTTTATTTTATTTATGTTTACGTTTTATATTTATGTCTGATGATAAATACTTATTATAAAAAGGCACGTATTTTTTAAAAGTGGTTATATTGCAATTTCACAATTCATATTAGTTACAAAGGTTTAAGTTAAAAAAGAATTGATACATCTTTTACGAATTACGACTTTATGAATCTCGGGCATACATAAAAAGATTTTGTGCTAAATTTAAAAATTGTTAAATGAGATTTCCAGATTTGTTACAGAATCTCAAGGATTATATAACAAAGTTGAAATAGTTATTTACCTAACGTATTCGGGAAGATAAATTTCCCGCATGAGCACTTTGTTTGCAGCACGACCGAAGGGAGTGCTGCATTTAGTGCGAATGCGGGAAATTTCTTCACGAAAAAGTTAGGTACAATAGTTTTTGTAACGAATAAACTCAAATAAGTAATTCAAAAATAAATAATTTAACATTAGGTTTTTACTTTTTCTTATAACTAAATGTTTGGTAGTACTGGCCCCACATACTAGATTTTTAAAACTTTAAATCAGATCTGACATTTCTTTCTTCCCGAAATTTATTTGGTCAAAATGAGCGACTCCGACCACAACTCCGACCACAACTCCGACGAAAGTTGTACGCCACCCGAAGTTAGAAAGTCGGCCGACAAGGCAGTGTCCAATTTGCTGCCTCAAAAAAGTCGTGCGAGATATGAAAGCACGTACAAAAAATTTGTGGAGTGGTGCAAAGGAAAAAGCATAAAAAAGTTCAGTGAAAATTGTGTACTGGCTTATTTCGAACAACATACAAGCAAAAAGTCCCTTTGGTCGGTGTATTCAATGTTAAAATTATGTCTAATGGTAAACGACAATGTCGATATTTCGAAATATTCTAAATTGATAGCATTTTTGAAACGAGCAACGGAACATAACAAACCTAAAAAATCTGCTGTTTTGTTTGATGCTCACATAATAAAATTTTTGGATGAAGCACCAGATTGTTCGTATTTGATGATGAAGGTATAACGACTCATTATAAATATTTTCATTATTGACATTTTTAACATTACATTTAGGTAGCACTAATACTAGGCATTTCTGGAGCTCTAAGACGCGAGGAACTCTGCAAAATGAAGCCAAATGACATTGAGTTCCGAGATAATGTGGTAGTAGTAACTATTCCGGAAACCAAAACAGGTGTTCCTAGAACTTTTGCCATCACTCAGCCTCAGTGGATTGATAAACTGAAAAATTATAACAATATAAGAAAAACTAATAATCAACGATTCTTTTTGACTTATCATAATGGAAAGTGTATAAACACTCCTGTCGGAATAAACTCCATTGGGAAAATTCCGATGAAAATTGCTGAATTCTTGAAACTGGACGACCCTTGGACATTTACAGGCCATTGCTTTCGCAGAAGTTCTGCAACGTTATTGGCAAACCATGGCGAAGGCTTGGTTGGAATTAAGCAACATGGAGGATGGCGTTCATCTGCGGTGGCAGAATCATATATTCAAGATTCCCTACACAGCAAAATTGAACTAGCTAACAAAATTCCGCCACCTCAATCCAGGACTCAATCATTGCTCTCTTCATCAGCACAGCCAGACCAGTCATCAGCATGGGCAGCTTCTTCAGCACAGCCAGACCAGTCATCAACACGGGCAGACCAGCCCATTGAGCCTGTTCCGGGAGTGGAAATTAGAGAATGCACTAATTGCAGCATAAATATTCGAATTTTTAATAATTGTTCATTTTTTTCTGCTTCTCCTGGAAAAAGCAGTGACATTATTTAAGATTTTGTGTTATTTACATAGTTACTTACTTTATTTTTGATAATTAAACTCCTTATTCATTGCATTGCTCACATTGCTGTTGAAGAGATGTCTTGTTTCTGTTTACATTTCACAATCGTGACACATATCGTGACGAGACGGCCATTTGAAAATTTGACGTTTGACAGAAATAACCAACCTTACAAAGCAAATTACCCTACTTCCTCTTGCAAAGTAAAAAGCATCGCAGTGCGGGAAAACTGAGTTCCCGTGCATCGGGAAAAACCGGGAAATATGAATTTAAAAGCTATGAGTACAAAAAACTTTTATCCAACACCGTGAGTTATTAAGCCCATAACTATAGTGATTTTAGCAATTTAAAGTGACCTATAAGTCACTAGTGAGTTATAAACCATAAGTCACTCTTGCCATGGTGATCGCGTCACAGCCTTCCCATAAATTGAACTAATTTTTTTCTCAAATAATTTGTCAAATAAAAATGTCACAACTGTCATCAGAAAAAGAATGCGTTTTAACGAAATTCTGACGGTGTTGGATAAAATTATTTATTCAGAACATATTACATTCATAACACAAAATATTACATACTCAATATAATACATTTCAGAACATCACTTATTAATATTGATATTTATATTAATGTCAATTGTACCGTTATTACTTCTGGTCATTTGACAATTTATTTTGTTATTGGAAATTTCATTACTTGATTCTGCTCTATTCACTACAGCACTTGGAACAGTGGCGATGGTGAACTCAGATTTTCCTTGAATTTTTCTTGCCGTGTTAATTTTTTCTCCCAACGACTCTTCAATGTACCCCTCTGCCACAGTAGACGATTTCCATCCACCGTGGCGTTTAAGTGCTGTTATGTCGCCTCCACCATTAACCAAGAGTGTGGCAGAAGACCGTCTCAAACTGTGACCAGTGTAAGCCTCTGCTTGTGGTAATTTCAAGTAAGATGCGATTCGAAATGGCACCTTAGACAATATGTTTATTCCAACTGGTTGAATCGTGCATTTTTGATGTTTGTAATTCAAAAAAAATTGCGGTGTGGTACCTTGGCAGGTCGTAATGAAACATACTTTCTATAGAGATCAATAGGACTGACAGGATATCCCTCGTTTATGATGGTAAAACTTCGAGGTTTGTTGGTTTTTGTGTCAGGAATGGAAATATACAGATACGCTCCCTTGTCTTCGATGTGCTCAACACTCAAATTTCTCAGCTCGTTACAACGGCATGCCCCCGCAATACCCATTATTAGTGCAACCTATAAACATATATTTAAATAGGAATTCCGAAAATTAAATAGACACTATCTCACCTTCTCCATCAGATATTCACTGTCCGGAGCACTTTTTAAAAACTGCTCAATATGTTCCTTTTCCAAAATCTTGGCTTTCTTGGGTTTATGAGCTCTTGACTCACTTTTCAAGAAATATATAAGTCTACCATATTTCGAGATGTCAACATTTTTATGAAGTTTTAACGTTGCTTTCAACATGGAGTATTTTGTCCACATTGACGAACCTACATTTTTCTTTCCAATGTCAACAAAATACGCCAACAATATTTCTTCGTTTATACCACTAACTCCTTTGTCTTCTCTCCAGGACTTGAATAGGATGAACTCTTTTTCATAAATATCCTTCGATTTCTTGGGTATTATTTTCGATAATGCTAGTTTAGCATCGTTTTGAATTTCAGCCGGAACAAACACTTTTTCTTCCATTATTCGGCGTCGTTTTCGCGTGATGAAACTTTTTTGGAACCAAACACGATTTTTGTTTCAATGTAAACAAAAATTTTATGTGCCATGGTGATCGCGTCACAGCCTTCCCATAAATTGAACTAATTTTTTCTCATGAACCAAATAATTTGTCAAATAAAAATGTCACAACTGTCATCAGAAAAAGAATGCGTTTTAACGAAATTCTGACGGTGTTGGATAAAATTATGTATGGAACTCGTGTGTTATCGGTCCTAAGTCACTCTAAAAAACAAAGCCACTCGCACAAAGTGCTCGTGGCTTACCCGTTTTTTCTCGTGACTTATTTCCCTTATAACACACATCTACCATAAATAACTATAAAACCTGCGAAATATCTGAAGATGGAAGAAAAGTTGTTTGCATGGTTTTAGATATGTCATTGATATCCTCCGAAATTTTGGCCGAAAACGCAAAGCTTCTTTATCCAGCACCGTGCGGTGCATACTAAACAGTGGAAGCAGTCGGGATACGACGTATGCGCTATCACAATCGTACACATACGTCGGCATCGTATCACGACTGGTTCCGCTGTTTGGTATACTCTGCATGCTGCTGTAACTTTATAAAAGATGTTTTCAAAACGATGACGTCAGGGCAAGTGAAGATTGGATATTTAATTTAAAAAAAGAATTTGCGAGTGCTAAAAATCGTGGGAGAAAAGCTGTTTAGTGATTCGCACGCAGTGAAGCCATTTAATAAACTATTGCAAAGCGGTGGCTTTGCACTGGGCGGTAAAAATTTGAAACAATTGTGGTGCTGGATGATTTAAAAAAATCATATCTAACGTATTAAGTTCAAAAAACACGAAACAAGCAAATATCACCGCCTTTTTTTTAAATGACATATTAATACGGAATATTATTTTTTGTGTTTTTAAAACAGTTTTTGCGTAAATATTTTTGTAGTTTTATTTATTTTTAAATAAATGTTTTTGCAGAATGTTTTAATTGCATTTATTTACAAATAAAACATAGTAACTCTACAGACGCGGTAATCCGGAAACCGCGATGATTCGGATTGCCCCTGTTTTAATTAGTCCGAATTAGCGAGAATTCACTGTACGTTATTTTTTGCATGTTCTTAGGACATAATCGCAAAAATTCAAAATTTTGAAAATTCTTTTAGAAAATTTCGTTACGTCATTTTGACAATTGAACTCTGCAAACGCCAAAATCACATAGTTTCAGGATAATAAATCCTAACATGTACCGCTATTACTTTTTTGTTGTCATGGAAACACTTTACTCCCTCAGGGAGTAAAAGTGCTACTTTACTCCCTCTTTTGGGGGACTAAAGTAGAGCCTTATATATAGGACGTGCAAAAACAATATTTCGAGATAATCGCGTTGAAAGTTATGCGCTCCATTCTGTGGCAATGAATTTGATTAATAATAATTATGAATTGTAAAGCCAATATTTATTCTAGGAAATTGGGGTTAGTTTCATTGAAACGCATACTCTTGCCTCTAGAAAAACGTGCAAAAGTCAAAATCCATTTTTTCGCACATTAACCCCTCTTTACCAGAGCACGTAACATATCTAATTTTTTTAAATTTATATTTAAAAATTATGTCACATACTTTAGCAACACTGGACACAGCTAGAATTGTTGCTTCTTATATACTGTTAAAGGTGTTGTAAACCCGTTGTCGCTTGACTCGAACGTGGCCGTGTGACGTCACACGTGCATGCGACAGAAACACTTGCTATATGTATAGGGTTTAGTGCTAGTTTATTTAAGGGTTTATTGTAATTTTTATTGATACAGTGTATTAATATAGAATCGATAAAATTATACCATATGCACTTAAACACTTTGAACGATTTATCACAAGCGAAGACAATATTAGAATCTTAGGAAACGTCGCCTGGTGTAATTAATTACTCCTATGAGTACAAATTATGAATCACATCGATGTGTGAAAAAAAAATTAAATTTCCAATTTCAAAAGCGGGTTAGTATATAATTTTGCACGAATCTTTTCATAGTGTAGTGTTAAATCTAGACACTTTGCAAACTTCTCGCTACCAGATGCTATTACGAGCGGATCAAACTAATAGAAAACGTCTTACCGAATTAAGCAATCGTTAGTGGCGGCATATATCATATAAACAATTTATTTATTGGGAAAATTCTTAGTTGCCTTGGAGAAAAAATAAAAGAAAAGTAATACCTGCTTGTGTCCTTTCAAAAATAAGCAAATATCCCAAAGATAATGATATGTATACACGGTTTCGTCCTGCAGAAGGAGAAGGTCCAGATTATTTTGATTGAGAAAAAGGAATAATTTTTTAAATATTTTGTGTTAACTAAATATTTACATAAGTTATAAAAAAGTAAAAATAACTTTTAAAATAACATGTGCTCCTAGTTTTCACGTATAATTAAACTGTTACATTTATAAATACGTTCTATTAGTACATAATAATAATAAGGACATCTAATGATTATATGAGTTTTTTTTTGCTTCCTCCAACGAATTACGCTCTGCTGTGGCTATATTTGCAGAGATTATGGCTGTATGTTTATCATTTTCAATATTCAAATACGTAGGATCAGCGAAGTTCTTTTCTATTACAAATAGTTATTATTTTCTCCCGTAATTCATTCGTGATTCATTCGATTTCTTTGGAAAAATTTCTTAATACAATCGACCCTTTTCACTCTTTGCAACCACTGCCAGTAAATGTTAAGATTTTTATCTGTATTTGGAAAAGAAAAATTATATTCGCCAGTTTTTTCTTGCACCCGAATATACAACATCGAGGCATGTTGTTTTAATGGGTAACTACACAATAGTAATAACCAGTAAATAACCTAATAAATAAACACTTTATTTACCTCATAACACGTGAAATGCACTAATTTGTGGTCGGATTTCTACTACCAAGGCAGTTTAGTATGCTTTGTATATTGGCGCGTGCACGCGTGACGTCACACGCTTCGGATCTTTCAACTTTAAAAATTAATTACAGGCTTATTTTTAAGAATTTAGAAATTTTACTTGTGAAATGGCTATCTACATTTTTTGTTTAATTTATTAAGCTGAAGTTGTAAATCCGTTTAACACCTTTAAATAACATTAGATATTACTGTAATTACAACTTCTTATATCTTATTTTTGTTGCAGTAACCTAACCTAATCTTATGTTCTGGTTTTTTTATCTATAGGTGAAATAACACTTGTTGATAATGATGAAGTCGATCTAACAAATCTCCATCGACAAATCTTACACACCGAAGCAGATTTGGGTATCAGAAAAGTGGAATCTGCATATGATACCTTAACAAGGTAACAGTACTTTATACGAAATCAATAAGTCCAGCCTTATAACATATCGGAAAAAAGTTGCATAAATGACCCCGTAGGGCAATTTTCCGAATTTTCAAGATTTGTTGTAAGCACTCGACAATGAGTATTGTACAATATTTTGTGTGCTATCGCCACTATTTAAAAATAAAAATTTTTATAGAAAGTCATGTCAATCATTATTTTGCTTGCTATAATAGCTCGAAATCATAAAGATTCTGTTATCTTAATGTTTTCATAACAACCGAAAACGATTCAGTAAGTTGAGGTTTCTGTGACAGTTAATAAAGTTAAAAAGTTGTTTTCGATGCTAATTTTTGAAATAGTTGTAAGTTCTTAACAATGAGTATCACATAATACTTTTGTGCTAACAACACTGTTTAAAAATAAAAATTTATATAAAAAATCATAATAGTCGGTTAGAATTTTGCTATAACTGGACACGTGATTATGCATCCTAACGATTCTGTTATTTTAATGTTTTCGTGGCAATTGACAACGATTTGTAAGTTGAGCTTTCTGCATCAGTTATCAAAGGGGAAAACAATAAAACAAAATCAAAATTAGGTTGGTAGTGCAAAAATACATTTTAAACAAAACAAAATAAAAATTATTTCTAACATAACACTTCAATTTCAGTGTTAATAGTAATATAAAAGTTATACCAGTTCATATGCATGCAAATGGTCCATCTTTAAAAAAACTATTAGAAGATAACAAATTTAACGTTGTCATCGATGGTACAGACAATGTAGCTACACGTTATTTACTGAATGATTTATGCGTAATAAACGATATACCACTGGTATCTGGAAGCTCTTTACAAATGGAAGGTCAACTGACTGTCTATAATTATAATAATGGACCATGTTATCGCTGCATCTTTCCTTTACCTCCACCTCCTGACACTGTTACGAGTTGTGGTGATGGAGGCATTTTAGGTGTTGGTAATATACTTGTCTATATGTGTATTTGTTTCTTTTTAAAAATAATGATTTTTAGTGCCAGGAATAATAGGTGTCTTAGAGGCATTAGAAGCGATTAAGATTATTACTGGTCTAGCTGGAGTTTTATCAGGTCGTTTGTTAATATTTGATGGAAGTGAAACAACTTTTCGTAATGTGAAATTGAGGAATAAAAATAAAGACTGTGAAGTTTGTGGAACAACTCCAGTTATTACAGAACCTATTGATTATGAACAGTTTTGTGGTGCTAAGGCACATGATAAGGTAAGATTTTAGTGATTAACAAATGGCATTGATTTCAGAGTGATAAGATTTTATGCTGACAAAAAGTTCTTATTACGCATTGACGATATCACATTTCATTTTGTTTGTGACTTTAGTCTGTGTATACAGGTTGTATCAGAAATCTTTCACTCAAATGATGTACTTATTGAATAACTCTGTACTCTCTGCTGTTCATTTCCAAAATAATTTTTTGGTTAAGTTTAATAAGTGATTCAAGTTGCTTATTGGCATAGGGCATCTTAGTAATCATAAGAGATAGAAGAAAACAAGTAGCACTGTCTCAATCTTATGTTACAAGATATATTTAATGGCAAAAACAAAAACTTGCTGTTTGTTTTGGAGTTGTAGTGGAAAATTTACTTTTTCGATCTTCTATTACAACCTCACATTGTTATTAAAGATACACGAAAGCTGTTTTTATATTTGATAAATATATATCCATCTCTCTCTAAATGGAGTAACTATTCTTTAATAATTTTAAAAAAATACTCAAAATAAACTAATAATTGACAACATAATATATGGTTAAAACATTTTATGGAGAAGGCTTTGAGTATTTTTTAAAATTAATGAACTATTTTAATGTTATGAAGGAACACACTATTTGTTACTCCAGATTGTATTGTGTGTGTAAAATTGCTCCACAAAAATAAAAAAATTAGATGGGTATATATACTGCCACTCATTATCATTATCTGGTGTAATCGTTCACCTTTGATCATAAAAAGACAAGTATCACTTATAGTTGTCGTTTTGTTGTCTGTTGCACATTCAATTAATAAAACCATAGTCTTGCTTGTTGAAACATTGTGATAATGCCTAAGCTGACGGAAGTAATTGAAATGAGAGCAAAAACGATGTTAGAAAACGGTTGGTCATTAAATGTGATTTGCAAATGTCTTAGCTGTAAGTAAAAGTCGTATATTTAAATTAGAACAAAAAATTAATCAAGGCCACAATCTTACTTATGTTCGGAGGTGGTCGTCAGAAAGTCTCATTTGTGCTAATAAATTGGTTGGAGGAGAATCTTTTTGTGACTGCTGTAGAAGCCGCTCACCAAACTTTGTTGCAGTCAACGGCCAAACGTCGAATTCAACAATCTGGATTAAAAAACTATTCTGCTGCTAAGAAAATTGCACTGTTGAAGGTGAAGCCTTCTGGGAGCACGTAATTTTTAATGTAATGCCAATTATATTGGGCAGACAAAATAAAATTAAAAAAAAAGAATAAATCATCATAAAAATTAAATTAAAATCAAAATATCAACTCCTCAAAAACCAAATACAGTACTATCCGATCACGCAATAGATAAATTTTACAACTTTAATTTTAATACACCGAAAATATTACAAAAAGAAACAAATTCAAAAACAAGATTATTATATGAAATGATTGAAATAAAAAAAAGTCCTACAGCTATCAATTATAAAACAGACAATGAAAATTTAAGCACTATTTACAATAATTTGTTTTAATTATACTATTTTTTGTCATTTAATTATTAAATAACAATTAAATACAAAATATTTAATTTTTTATTTTTAAATTTTATTTTTTTAAATTTTGGTTGTTTGAACTTAAGTAGTATTAATCTTGAAAGTTTCCTTTTTTTATGAGGACTTTGCAGCCTAATGTTATTTAAATAAAACAATGTTTCTTTAAAATGACATGATGACGTTCCGCTTTATTTCTAAAGCTTTTTCAAATTTTATTATTCTTTCAACTAATTTTCTTCTTAATATATAAAAAACAAATGACATTTTGCAAACTGAAATTACATACATTTTATACTTTAGATGCGTGAACTGTTAATTTATTAAAGTATAACGGAATTTCCTGACCGGCTAGCCCACGTTGTTAAAAGAAGTCCCAGCTATATTAAAATTTATTACACAAAACATTAACCTTAATCTGACTGAATCTTTGGGTCCGGCAAACGTCTGCTCTAAGATAGCAGCCTCCGTTTGAACTTGGCACAAGCCTTTGTAGAAATAAAAGACACAGATACAAAAGAAACATAAGGTTGTATTTTAAAACATTTTTTTATTTTTTATTATAACCCCTTTATTTACAATCTGTCCTAATTATACTATGGACAATAAGTAGTTGGTGTGTATACATTATAAGCAATGAGCAAAAACATGCCAATGGACATGCAAGGTCAGGCTCCAGTAAGCCCCCCCTATAATTAATACACTATTCTATAATGCTAGCAAATGATTTGAAGGAACTTTAAGTAATTAACTAATTTATAAACTAATGGAATGACACTGGAATAGCTTAATGTTCAAGAACAGCATTGAAACACGTTGGTAGTTCGTTTGGTATTTTAAAACAAAAAAAAGAAATTGTGTGGTTCACACCACACACCAAATGCATTGTTTCTACAGAACACAAAATTATTTGTAAATAAACCCCTAATAATAATAAAAGAAATAATATTATATTATGAAATCAGAAATCTTAAACAATTCTACGTTCAATGAATTTACATAACCAAAATAACAATAATATAATTACACATCTTAACTGGATTGGATATCTGAATCAGACTTACGCTTTCTGCAGAAAAATAATACGGTACAAGTGGCAACTGTGCCTTTTACATAATTTGTTAAAAATGAATTTATGAAGTTGTTACAGGTGAAAATCAAAAAATGTGCCAAACTGTGTTCGAGATTTGTATTTTCGAAACAACTGGATGTTTTTAAATTTCTGATTTAATTTTGGATTTATTTAAATGTCAAAAATAGTTTTCCATTGCATTTTCTCCTTTTTTTTTCTATTTCGGGGACCCTATGTTTATTAAAAAATATACCAACCGATGATTTAGGGGCAAAAAGTTCTAAACCATTATTCAGTAACCAAGTATTTAATTTATTTAGATTTAATTGAATATCATTTTTACACGTAACGATGTTATTATTTTGAGAATATAGGCATAATATTGCAATATTAAATCGGCATGTGGCCACGCAGCAGTTAAGACGTGTATGCGTGCGATCCGGAAATTTAAATTATTATATTGTTATACAGGAATATTATTATTGTGCATAGTTAATTCTGTGTAAATACTCTAATAAGAAAGTGCGAGTTGTGATTAGTTAGTCTAATCTGATATTTAAAAAAGAAATAGATAAAAATGCCAGCTGATACAAGAAGCAAAACAGTCTAAACTATGTCGATTAATGAGAAATTGGATCATATAATTTCGCAAATCAATGTAGTTAATACTAATATCGATGAAATTAATAAAAACATTGAATCGTTATCTAATTCTTTGGTGGAATTAAAAACCCAAGTTTCAAAGCATGAAGTCGAAATTAGGGAGTATTCGGATAAGTTAGATAATTTAGAGCAGTATACTCGACGGAATAATTTAAGATTTCATGGGATCCTAGAGACGCAAGAAGAAAACACGGATCTGCTAATTCTTGACATTATAAGTACAAAAATGGGTATTTCAATATCAGCAGAAGATATCGAAAGGTCGCACAGAGTTGGATTTCTTTCTAATAATAATAAGCCAAGGCCTATAATAGTTAAATTTTTATCGTATCGAAAACGAGAACAAATATATCAATTGAAAAGGAATTTAAAAGGCACAAATATTTTAGTGACCGAAGACCTTACTAAAGTAAGATTTTCTCTATTTCTTTCAAAACAGCAGCAATTCGGTCGTCGCATGGCATGGACGAGAGATGGAAGAATTTTTTGGAAAGATAACGGGGAAATAAAACGGGCATGAGTATTGTACTACTATTAATGATAAGATTATAAAAATACTTTTTTAAGTTATGATTTGCTATAGTATGTATTTACTTTCTTTGGATTTAAATTGTAAATAATTTGATTTCTCTTTGTATAAATTAATACGTATATGAATTTTTAATTTAATAGCTATAATTATTTGTTAAGATAATTAAAAAGGTTGTCGCCGGATCGCATTGATCGCGATCGCATAAAAGTAAACTTTTCTTTTTTGTTTTTGTCGTTAATTGTCTTTGTTTAATATAATTATATTTCTGCTTGTTCCTTTTTCTTCTACGTAATCACTTTATTTCAATTTAGTAAAAATTTGGGTAGCTCAAATGGAAAAAAAACTGAAATTTAGACATTTAAATGTATGTTCCATTTTGAATAAATTCGATTTATTGAAATTTCATATATTACAAAATGATTATGACCTATTTGCTTGCAGCGAGTCATGATTGAAGGATGAGGTATCAGACGATGTAGTTCAAATTGATGGGTACAGTATAGTACGAAGAGATAGACCCACACGTGGTGGTGGTCTCATTTTATATATAAAAAATTATTTATCATTTAACATTTTAGATTGTGGTCTTGCCATTGAACAATTATGGGTGCAGATGAAATATAACAAATTTGTTTACATTTTTGGTGTTGTCTATAATCCAAAGCGTAGTCTTTATAAAAATTTTGTCGATTCCTTAGAAACAACGTACTCGATGTTGTTACAGGTGAGTTCTGATATAATTTGTTTTGGAGACTTGAATATTAATGTACTAGATACAGAGTGCCCAGCCACTTCATATTTAGTGGATTTTATGGAGAGTTTTAATATTAATCAAATCATCTCGGAACCTACCCGTAGGAACTCCCTCATTGATCTAATTCTTACAACAAATAAAAATGTTATTTCTAATTCTTCTGTAGTTGCTTCCCATGAAATATCAGATCACGATATAATACAATGTTATATTGACATGCCACATACAAAACCAACTCCTGTATTCAGAACATACAGAAATTTTAGAAATCTTAACCAGAATCAGTTTTGTGATCATTTAAGTTCTATACCGTGGCGGAATATTTATGACATTGAAGAAATAGATGATAAAGTTAATTTTATGATAGATAATATAATTGCTGTCCTAAATATTCATGCGCCGTTTATTACATCAAGATTTACCAAACAGTATGCTCCTTGGTTAACCGATAATATAAAGCATATGATGCGTATGCGTGATCATGCGTTGAGTCGATTCAAAATGAGTAAAGATGCTGCACATTGGGAATACTATAAGGAAATTAGAAATGGTACTACTCTTGCTATAAGACAAGAGAAAAAAGCTTATTACAATAGTAAATTTAACCACGATAATAAATCAATTTGGAAAAGCCTACGACTTTTAAATTTATCTAAAAAAAGTACTAGTATGAGATTACCAACACACTTGTCAAATTGTAATGAAATTAACAATTATTTTATTAATAGTATACCTAAACTTCAATTTAATAGCAACGATGTTGTTGAGTTTTATAAAAACAATATTAAAGAATCTATTACTAGTACATTAATCTTTAAAGCTGTAAGCGAAAGTGATATATTAAAAATTATCAATTCAATAAAAACAAACGCAACAGGTACAGATGGAATTAATATTACTGTGCTTAAGCTTTGTGTACCATTACTTCTTCCTTATATAATGCATGTTATAAATTCCTGTTTAAGTAAATCGAAATTCCCAAATTGTTGGAAAACAGCTCTGGTCAATCCTTTACCAAAGATAGCGTCACCAAAGGAATTCAAAGACTTTAGACCAATTAGTATCTTACCGACTTTCTCAAAGATACTAGAAAGGGTGATTGAACAACAATTGCGCGAACATGTGGAGAAATTTAATGTATTGCCAATGACACAATCAGGATTTAGACGAGGTTACGGTTGCAACACGGCTTTGTTAAGTGTTACAGATGATTTGATTCGAGCTACAGATCAAAGAAAAGTTTCAATTGTGGTACTTTTGGATTTCAGTAAAGCATTTGACACAATTGATCATACAGTTCTTTTAGCATTGCTTCATTACATTGGGCTTGGTAGCCGAGCATTATCTCTGCTCCAAGATTACTTGAGTGGTCGTTATCAGACTGTAGTTTCGAATCAACAAAGGTCTGATGCTTTACCGATTATTTCTGGAGTGCCGCAAGGATCAATGTTAGGCCCCTTATTATTTTCTATTTATACGTCGCAATTTCCTAATGTATTAAAGTTTTGCAATTATCATTTCTACGCAGACGATTTACAAATCTACAAAACATTTGACATACAAGATCTATTAAGAGCATGTGATGAAGTTAATACAGACCTGCAAGCCTTGTTCAATTTATCTAAAAATTACGGCTTAAAATTAAATCCAGCTAAATGTGTGGCATTGGTTTTTGGTAGAGATGGTGACCGATCAAAAGTAATCGACAGCATAGTTGTTCAAATAAATAACGAAAATGTTCCTATCGTAGACTCTGCAAAAAATTTAGGACTGACGCTTGATCATACATTACGATTTAAACAACATATCTCAAAATGCTTGCAAGGTGCATACTGCAATTTACGCTTGATATACCAACATTGTTACTCTCTCAATAGAAAACTTAAAATAATGTTATGTAATTCCCTTGTCTTATCAAAATTTGATTATTGTGACGTAGTTTATAGTCCTTGCTTAAGCTCTCGAGACATAAGTCGAATACAAAAAGTGCAGAACTCGTGTCTGCGCTTAATATATAGTATTAAAAAACATGAAAGAATTTCACATAAATTACAAGAAGTTCCTTGGTTAAATATGCAAAACCGACGCCAATTACATTCGCTATGTTTATATCACAAAATACTGATAACAAAAGTTCCTCCATACTTATGTAACAGAATCACTTTTCGTACTGATATACATCATCTGAACCTGAGACATAGGGGAAAGTTAAGTCAACCTAAAATAAATTCGGAATTAGGACGACGTTCCTTTTCGTATTGTATTGCTCATTTCTATAACGCTTTGCCGGATGATCTCAAATTTTTAACACTTTCGAAGTTTCGCGCAGGTTTAAAGGAATTATTATTACTGAATCAATAACAAAAAGAAATTTTTATACCATATAGGAATATTGTTACTTGACAATCATACTATTACTATTTATTTCTGGTTTGGTCTGCCCTGACGCATGTATGTACCTATCTGACATATTTGTTTTTTATTTTTAACCTTATATAGAAGAAAAAGGAAAACACTGAAGCTTATAAACAAGCTGCATGTATTTTTAATTTTATTACTTGTTTTATTAAAATTAAGTGGGTTAAGTGGTAGAGCAGCTTTAGAATTTTTCTAAAAGAGCTGAACTTCGCCCACTCCTTCTTCTCATAAGAGAAAAAATGTAAAATGTATGCATATTCTGTTAAAATAAAGGCATTATTATTATTATATATAGTATAAAGTATAGGGGACAAAATGCTTCCTTGAGGTAAACCTTGGCTATGATTTCGTTACCAATCCTTAAATAAACTTTAGAGAGATTATGCAGTATTCCTATTGCAATTAATTCCTCAAATAACAAAGACAAATTAACATTGCCATATATGCTTTTCCCTCTCTGAATTTATAAATATTGCAAATAAGATGGGTCAGACCATCATAAGTACACTTACCTTTACGGAAACCAAATTGATGCCACGGTAGGTTATTATAATATTCAAAATTCCATTCTAATCGATTTTCTTATTAGCTTTTCAAAAGTTTTTAACAGACACGATGATATTGAGATAGGACGATATGAAGTACCATCTCTAGGGTCTTTATTAGGTTTCAGTAACGGGATAACTAAAAAATGGGGCCAGTCTTCAGGAGTATGACCTGTTCTATATATTTGATTATAAATGCGTAATAACAGCAGCTTAACTGACATGAGCATCTTATCGAGCATGATGTACTGAATTTGGTCTAAATCAGGGGCTGAGTTTTTGGAATGTTTTAATGCTACTGATAATTCTTTATAAGTAAAGTCTTTGAAGAAGATGTCTTAAGATTGGCTATTTGCTACATTGTCCTTTCTTATAAAGATCTAAGGACAATAATAATTGGACTGCGGAGTTAGATTACTAAAGAATTGTTCTGTCCATTCACCGGACGTTATAGGGTGTTTCGGGGATGATTTAATATTATTAATTTTATTGACAGCATTCCAAACTTTTTTAATTGGAGTGCTCCGATTGAGTTTATTACAAAATTACTTCCAGCATTCTCTCCTTGCCCTTTTTACGGTACGTTTAGCTTTGGCTGCTTGCTTTTGGTATTCTATGAAGTTAGAAAAGTTTGCGTTTTGTAGATAGTTTTTCAAAGCTGTTTTTAGTTCATTTATATCTTGTTTGCAGGAATCATTCCACCACAGATTAGTAGGTCGTTTATTCGCAGGTCCTGAATAACAAGGAACTGCAGAGCTGACGGCTGAATTTAATTTCTCGATAGAAATCTTGTATGATATATCACCTATGAAATTTTCAAAACTAGTGGATAATAAAGAGGAATACTTTTCCCAATCTGCCTTTGAAGTGTTGTATTTACTTTGTCTTTGAATATTTGGAGGTTCATATCTTACTAGAGTTAAGACACGTTCGAATTACCAAATGATTTGATCCCAAAGCTTCATCATCTACAAACCAAGATATATGTGGAGATAGAGATGAACTGCATATAGATAAGTCTATGGCGGATGGTTCCCTATTTGGACCTGAAGTACAAGTAAAAGAACCATCATTTAAGATAAGCAAGTCTAAATCATCCATGGAATTTAAAAGACTAATGCCAGAGTTCTGATTATAATTACCACCCCTCCTCTGATGATGGGAATTAAAATCACCCCCAATCAAGCAAGGATATTCTAAGTGGCTAAAAATATGGCCCAATCCTCAGAAGAGATATTGGTATTAGGTCTTATGTAAATTGAATATATAGATAGTTTGTTGACGTTTGGTAAAGAAACTGGAATCTTAATGGCGACAGATAATATATTAGGATTTTTGATGTTTTCAATACATTAATAAGGGATATTATTCGTTAGTAATATCGCCACGCCAGCGTACCCATCATCTCTGTCCATTCTGAAAACGTTATATGTATTAAAAGTTACAATTTGATCAGGCTTGAACCACTACTTATTAATAATATAAACTTCGAATTGAAACCTCTCTAAAATGTAATGTCTCGATTGTATTTGCAGTATAAACTAAATATAATTCCATATATTTTTTCATGATTCTTAATGACTACGCCTTGAAATAAATAAATATTCACTGACGTGGCTACGATTTTAATTTTAATTCAAATATCAATACTAAATTTCACGTTATCGAAGTCCACAAGAAGCATTAAAGTAACGCCAACGAAAATGATTTTGCTACTATTTGGCTCGTCTTTGGTAATATTATATTATTTAATTATTTATATTATTATGTTATTATTACTGTTATATTATTTAAAATAATAAATACGAAGAAAAGTTGCGACAAACATTTTATCTTTACTTTGCCAAAAATTACAATTGTCAAAATGTTCAAAGTTAACGATTTCACAAATTATAAAAAAAATGAGAAGCCTCATACGCTTGATGATTTTATTAAATCACGGCGCAGAAGAGGCCTGCTAAATGCAAGAGCTGAGAAGAATGTTGTTAAGCTGTTAAAGTCAGAAAAATGTTTGCTATACATAAAATAGCTAAAAAGGAAGGCGTTAACATAGCTACTGTACAAAATATCAAAAAGGGATATACGGACTTACAGAAAGCAAAAAGTGCAGAAGAGAAGTGAGGAGCAATAAATGTGATCGAAGAAACTATATGGAAGGTTGTACAGCGTTTTGATTCAGAACAAAACGTGTTGTGTTCTTATGGATGACCAAACGTACGTCAAAATGGACAGCAATACGTTACCAGGGCCTCAATTTTACAATGTAGTTATGGAAGAAGGTGTACCTGATAGTGTAAAAACAACTAAAATAGATGAATTTGGGAAGAAAATCCTTGTATGGCAGCCCCTTCGTTCTTGTGGCCTTAAAAGTTCAACATTTCTTAGTACTATTGCAGGCGACGTTTAGAGAATATAATGCATACAAAAACGTTTACTACCTGTACTTTATATCTTAAACATGTTTCCCTATTACTTTAGGTAGATTTTGCATCCGCCCACTACTCTGGTACAACTCTAGAACTTTTGAATTCTAAAAATGTCAATTTTGTGAAAAACAGGACATCTACCAAGCCGCTAGTGCAGCTAGCCGACAGATTTCAGTGAAGAAAGTGCAAAGACTGGTGAACGATATTGGAGCTATCTGGCACTCCAACTCGCCCTGAATCTCTTTATACTCAAAGACTCCCTTCGCTATTCTGGTTCACAAAGATTGACACATTTAATGTTTATCAATTTTATTCTTTTATTATATTATATTTATTATTTTCGAAGGACCTTTACAAAACAAACAAGATAAACTAAACTTTTCAACAATAATCCCCCACTTGTCGTCGAACACAATTTAATGAAATGCCAGTACTTACAATTTGTATTCTGTATATGGAAAGGAATATGTGTAATGGCACTGGTTACTTTACTTTTTGAATACAGGAACTATTTATTTAATTAATTAATCAATGTGATTTGAATTGTAAAATATATTCTTCTTTTAATTGAAAAAAGAAGGAACTGTCATTGACATTTTTACCATTTCAACAAAACATTCAAACTCGAAAACAAAAGACAGAACCAAGGCTAAGGGATTTTATTGAATTCTTAATATTAAAATGAACATATAATTGTTGCGAAGACAGAATTCGCAACATACTCCCCCGCGTTGAAGGGTTCACCCTTCAAATCTTGATAACTATACAATATAACAAAAATGTACAATGTTAATATTCTGAACATTGTAACTCTAACAAAGAATTAAAAACTGGTTACTGAAATGAACATCAAGCACATCTGATTATAATACTTGGGGCAATGGGCAAACCTTGGTAATGGGTCTCACGAAAATGCCTTCACTAGTTTTCAATTTAATAGCTCGAACTTTATTATCGGAACTAGAAAGTACTTCAATGATACGTGCTCTTGGCCATTTCAGTGGAGGTACGTCATCCTCCTTTAACAAAACTAAATCATCGACTTTTAAGTTTTCTGTTGGATACAACCACTTTGGTCTATTTTGAAGTCTGTGTAGGTACTCCATTGACCATCGCTTCCAGAAATGCTGCTGCATTTGCAAACATCGTTGCCAAAATGACAATCTATTTTCAGGGATATTCCTAATATCGGTTTCAGGATATGCTGTCATACTAGTGCCGATCAAAAAATGCCCGGACATTAAACATTTTAAATCAGACGGATCAGAAGATAATGGACATAACGGGCGTGAATTGAGAATAGCTTCAATTTGAGCTAATATTGTACTTAGCTCTTCGAAGGTAATCTGGACATTGCTTAAAATGCGATAAATATGATTTTTTGCACTCTTAATGGCGGATTCCCAAATCCCTTCCCAATGTGGGCTGTGTGGAGGAATAAATTTCCAGTTAATATTAGTTTCTGTAGCAAACGTGGTTATGTGATTACAATTTGTTGAGCTTTTAAAGAAGTCGCTTAATTCCCAAAGGTGATTTCTAGCTCCTAGGAAATTGGTGACATTGTCGCTATATATAACTGACGGATTTCCCCTACGGGAAATAAACCACTTTAAGGTTAGAAGAAATGCCTCTGTAGAAAGAGAAGAAACGAGTTCTATATGAACAGCCTTTGTCGTCATACATATGAAAACAGCCATGTAACATTTTGTAATGGGAGCCTTTCTCAATTTTGAAGATTTGATAAGAAAAGGTCCTCCAAAATCTATTCCCACCTTTTCAAACGGTCTACAAATGGAAATGCGATCTTTTGGTAAATCAGCCATAATTTGCTGGGAAGGCTTAGCTCGAAATCTAAAACAAATTATGCAATTTCGAATGATTTTCTTTGTTTCCCGAAGGCCATTTAGGGGCCAATACCTCAGTCGAAAATTCGCTAGAACTGTATGGGCTCCTGCATGCCCAAGACGAATGTGTTCATGAGTAAGCATTAGAGAGACAATGTAATTCTTAGAAGGTAACAAAATTGGGTGTTTTTGCTCTTTGGGAATATCAGCGTGCTGTAGACGTCCGCCTACGCACAAGAATCCTGACGAATTTAAAAAAAGGTTTAAGAGGAAGAAGATTTGTGTTTGAAATTGTCTTACCCGTGTTTAATTCGGAAATTTCCTTGAGAAAATACTGTTGCTGAATTTGTTTGATAATAAAATTTAAAGAAACATTAGTTTCGTCAGCTGTCAGAGGGCCAAATATTTTGCTACTATGTGGTTTTTTAGCGTTTGAAATAAAACGAAGAACGTATGCAACAGAATTAATTAACCGTGTAAATTGAGAAAATCTTTTAAAGATATTTTGCCAAAATTCATTGTTCTTATTTAATGTCAATGTCATTACGTGAAGGGTGTTCTTTCGTTCTTCTGGAATTTCTGGAATGCAAATTTCCGAGGAACATTGGGACAAGTTTAACTCAGAGTTTAGAATCTAGAAGATCTTGGACTAACACGCCTCTAGATAAAATATCCGCAGGATTATGAGAAGATTTTACATGACGCCAATCGCCAATTAGCCGATAAGACTTGAATTTGAGAAACCCTATTTGCTACAAAGGTCGACCATCGAGAAGGATGTGACTGAAGCCAACACAGTGCTATTTTAGAATCAGTCCATAAATTAATGGAAGTGAAAGATATTCTGCCTTCAAAGATCTCAAGAATTTTTTGCACTGTTTTAGCTAATAAAACCATCGCACACAATTCTAAGCGAGGAAGTGATTAAGTTTTAATAGGGGCAACTCGCGATTTGGAAGTCACTAAGACGGATGAAATTGTCTTATCACAATATATGGCTCTAAAATAAATACATGCTGCGTACGCTTTCATGCTACTATCTGCAAAGCCATGAACTTGAATTTCAACGATGGTCTTGTCAAGAAATAAAGGTCGAAGGATTTTTAAATCTTTAAGAAGAGCAATGTCATCTATAAAATTATGCCATTCTTTTGAAAGAGATGAGCTTAATGGCTCGTCCCAGGAAAATTTGTCCAGCCACAATTTTTGGATTAAAATCTTTCTGACTACTATGAAATGGCCAATAAGCCCAAGAGGATCAAACATTTGGGCAATTATGGATAATGCCTTTCGTTTAGAAATAGGTTGTTTGAATGGACCTTGTGGCAGCGAAATAGTAAATATGTCTGACAATGTGTTCCATGACAAACCTAATACCTTGTTTGGAGTATTTTCCATTTTAATGTTATAATCAAGATTATTAGTTTTACAATACAGTTCTCGAAATTGAGGAGAATTAGAACACCATTTGTGTAAATGAAATCCTGCAGAACCTAAAAGGTGGTTAAGCTCATGATAAGCGGCTTGTAAATCCGAGAAAGTGGAACAGCCGTATAAGATGTCGTCAACATAAGTGTGATGCAGCAGAGCATCTGACGCAAAAGGATATGTTTGAGGTGAATTCGAAACTACTTCCTTTAGAACACGGGTGGCAAGAAAAGGAGCACAATTGGTGCCATAAGTTACAGTTGAAAGCTCTATGCATTGTAACTCTTTGTCAGGTGAGTCTCTCCACAGAATATTTTGGAGAAAACATTGCTCAGGATTGATTCTAACTTGCCAATACATCTTCTCGATGTCGGACGTGAATACGTATTTGTGTTGTCTAAAACGGCAAAGAATGTCATAAAGGTCAGGCTGCACCTGATAACCTTTCAACATTATATCATTCAGAGAATTGCCTGAAGAACTTTCACTGGAAGCATCGAAAACTACACGCAGTTTTGTAGTCTCGCTGCTTTCCCTTATTACACAATGATGTGGTAGTTAGTTAGTTAGTTAGTTAGTTAGTTTGTATGTGACATATGAAGGGGGTAAGAACCCAGCACCGCGGCCTTAGGCTTATTGTACTCTCATCTTGTCACTTAGTCGGTAAAGAGTTTTGTGATCCTGATTAGGCTTAGTAACCTCTTTACCAGGTCCTCCCTTATGAGTGTCTCACAAGAGAAAGCTCCTTCGAGGAGTGCAAACCTCCATCGGTACAGGGCTTCACAGTCGAAAATAACATGTGAGGCTGTTTCGTCCTCTTCATTGCAGAGTCTGCAGATGGGTTCTTCGTTACCAATCCCCATTCTATGCATATGCTTCCTTAGGTTGCAGTGTCCAGTTATAAGGCCTGTTACCAGCCTAATCTGTTGTCTGCTTAATTGCAGAATGTCATCAGTCAATTTGTCAGATGTTGTTTTTAGCATCAGTTTGCTATGTTTTTGCCCCTCAATTGCATTCCAATGGTTGTGGTGCTGTCTTTTTGTCCAGCTTTTCAACCAGTTTCGAGCAAAGTTGTTGGTAATTCCAAAGACGGGTTCTGGCCCCATAAATGGTAACTCTGCTCCTTTCTTAGCCAAGGAGTCAGCTTTCTCATTGCCATTAATCCTAGGTAGTTCCTTTTTAAATTCTCATGTACACAGATGTCTATGGTATGAGTTTCGGCTTGGAAGATAGTGGCGAACCTCCCCAGCGATGTATAGGCAGCAAACTGAGGTGATTCCCCAAATATTCCTGCACCTGTGCCACTGTCAGTTTTGGAGCCATCCGTATACCAGATTAGCTTATTTGCCTGCCGACTTTGTTGTAATAGCCCTTCGTTCCACTCCAGGAGAGTGGTGAAGGGTTTAGTGTGGTTTTGCCTAGCAGGCATAGTATCACTGCTCATGTCTAGCAGTGGGCTGGTTACAACGGAAGTAATTTTGGTGTGCCCATCAAGATGACTGGGTTTCCAATTTCCATTGTAGTTCAGTCTGAAAGCCGCCATTCTTGCTTCTGCCGTAATATATATGTTTAACGGTGGCAGGTTTAGAAGTATTTCCAGAGCTGCTGTCGGGGTACTTCTCATCACCCCCGTAATACACAGGCAGGCCAGCTTCTGAAGTTTTGATAGCTCCTTCTTGGCTAGCCTCTGTTCTACTTTTGTTCACCAAACCAGCGATCCATAAGTTATTCTAGGTCTAACCACAGCCGTGTACAGCCAGTGTACTAAGCGTGGTCGAAGTCCCCAGGTTTTGCCCAGGGCTCGCTTTGTTGCCATGAGGGTTCTTTTGCCCTTATTAATGGCATTTCTGATTTGCGGGTTCCAGATTAGCTTCGAATCTAGGATGATACCTAAATATTTTGCTTCCTGGCTCAATTCAAGTTTCTTGTTGAAGAAGTTTGGCAGTTTAATCCTGCCCAGGTCTCTCCTTCTGGTAAATGGAACTAGTGCCGTTTTTTGAGGAATTACACTAAGGTTCTTCTTGGCACACTATCTTTCCACAGCGCTTAGAGCATTTTGCATAAGCTCTGAGATCGTATTGTCAAATTTCCCAGAGATAAGAATGACCACATCATCCGCATATCCCTGGGTATAATATCATTGCCTATTCAGGTCAACAAGGAGCTCATCCACTACCATGTTCCACAATAGGGGTGATAGAACTCCCCCCTGTGGACACCCTTTGACAGCCTCAATCTCCATTGTTTCCCCTGATAGGGTAGATTGAATCTTTCGACCTTGCAGCATGTTGTTGATCCACCTACATAGGGTGTCTCCTATGCCGCGCTTTCTCGCTACTGCTATCATTGATCTATAAGAGGTGTGGTCAAACGCCCCCTCAATATCAAGGAAAGCTGTTAGAGCTGTTTCTTGTTGTGCAATTGCCTCCTCGATCTTCCTCACTAAGTGATGAAGAGCGGTCTCGCATGATTTCCCCGCTTGATAAGCATATTGATGGGGATGGAACAAGCTACCCGAGGGCAGACTCTCTCTGATATGTTTATCTATCAGTTTCTCCATTATCTTCACCACAAAAGATGATAGGTTGATAGGTCTGTAAGCCTTTGCCTGGGAGGGATCCCTTCCAGGTTTGGGAATGACGACCATTCTTGAGCTCTTCCAGGTGTGGGGAATATAACCCGTGGCCAAGCTTGCTCTTAGTACTCTACAAAGGATGGTCACCAGAATAGGTTTCCCCTGCTGTAATAGCACGGGTATAATCCCATCCGGGCCAGGAGCCTTGTATGAGTTGAAAGAGTCTATTGCCCACTCAATGCTCTCGTGGGTTATAATACTGCTCGAGATCTGCCAATCTGTTTTCTCCGCCCTTACAGGTGGAAGTGGAACATTGTGCAGATCTTCATTCTCTTGAAGAAATTGGGAGCCAGGAAGGTGTACCTGAAGCAATAACTCCAGGGTTTCCCTGCTAGTCTCGGTGTATTTCCCATCTGGCTTTAGGATGGTGCCGTATCTTTGGCCAGAATTCTCTGGAGTCGTGCTGCCTCAGAAGTGTTCTCAACTTCCTGGCAGAATTCCCTCCATGAGTTTCTTTTGGCCTTACGGATTTGTTTATTGTATGCTGTCAGGGATTGGTAGTATTCATCCCATTTCCCTGTTCTTTTCGCATTATTAAACAATTTACGCGTGTTTTTCCTATGCTCTGCCAGATCATTATTCCACCACCTCACCTCCTTACTGGTGGATTTTCGGATAACCCGGCAGTTGTTCTGGTAAGAGAGGTTGATTGCTTCCTGTATATGTGCAGAAGTTACCTCTATATCAGTACTGTCTTTGATAGATTTCTTTAAATCTACTAAATTAATTTGAAGGTCCTGCCTATATTTCTCCCAGTCCGTGTTTCTCGGATTGCGATACTGTACGGGTGGCTTATCAATATTATTGATTTCCATCCGAATGTATCTATGGTCCGAGAGTGACGGTTCCTCTGACACATGCCATCGGATTATCTGGGAGCTTATACAAGAGGTAGACAAAGTGATGTCTATTATCTCTTTGTTGTGTAACTTTGTTGTGGGTTTGTTCCCCCAATTAAAGATCTCCAAGTCATTCGAGACAATAAAATCTAAGAGATACTCACTCCTACTGTCGTTATTGCTGCTTCTCCATGCCTCATGATGAGAGTTGGAGTCGGCCCCCACAATGAGCTGCAGGTTAGAGAGCCTGCAGTGGTCAACCAGTGACTGGAGCTCCTCGGATGGTGGGGGATTGGGTGAGTCAAATGGAAGGTATGCTGAGGCGATTATAATGTCTCTCAGATTTCCTTCCAATTGCGTTTTCAGTTGAATCACTGTTTGATCTCTGTAACAAAGGTTTGTCACTTTTAGAACTTGAAGTCCTTCCCCCACAAGTATACAGGTTCTTACATTGTCAAGGTTTCTATTGTACAGCAATTGGCCCTTGACAGTGCCCAGGCCTGAAACTTTCCCCCTGAATAACCGGGATTCTTGAATTAGGGCAACATTGATGTTGTTTGTTGCCCATAGTCTACAGAAAGCGGCAGATGCCGCTTTACTGTGCTGGAGGTTCACTTGTACTAGCTCCAGCATTGACGATTTCCTCAGGTTTTTTCGAGGTTCTGAAGGTTACCTGAGCTAATCCAAGGTAGGCTTTATATCCTGCTCTGCTTAGTTCCTTCATGGAGCCCTCGTTTATTGCTAAAACCAGAGTTACCCCCTGGGATTCAGCCTTGCTGGAGATAATTTTCCAGTCGTTAATGTTTAAATTGCTGTTCTGGGTCTTGAGCATCCCCAGTATTTTTGCAGGTTCTTTAGCCTCCAGAAGGTCTGTGGGAATCCACACTACGACCCTGGAGGTTTTGACAATATCTTTTGCCAGACCTACTCTTAAGTTTTGCACCTTCCCATGGCTGTAGTGTAGGTGCCTTATCTTGTAGCCAACTTTGGGCTTTTTCGTTGGCACAGGTCACATAAAGTACCCCCGCGCGGTAGTAGCTGCCTGTAAACTGAGGCCCGGTACCAGGATCGCTTGCAAAGATCAACTTTGTGAGACCCTGTTGTAATTGTTTAGCCTGTTCTGGGGTTAGTTTGCCCTCAGGGAAGGTTTCAATTACAATTGCCATCTTTTTCGCGGTCAGGGTTTGACTATAAGTCTGCCCTGAAGTCGAAGAGATGGGTTTGGATTGTGCATCCTCTTTTCCTTTCTTTATAGTTTGATGTTCAGATGGTGACGGAGTGCTCCCATCCGAACGAATTCTTTTTTTGTCTGGGTTTTGATCTGGGTCTTTAGACATCCCCAGTTTTCCCTGACGATGGTTAGCCCTAGGTTTTCGTTGCCTAATGGGCTCTCCTCTTTCTAATGCCGCCTGCTTTGCTAGTTTACGGCGTTGTGCCCCTGAAAGTCTTGGAGGTTCAGGAGAAGGGGGATTAGCCACAGGTTTCATATGCCCCTGTGGGTGTACCCCAATAATGTCCGCCACAGTGGAAGGAGAGGCTTGACCAAGGTCTTCCTCAACATCCATTGGGGGATCTGTAAATAAAAAGTTTAAATTTAAGTCATCATCCATGTTGTTCCCACGAGTATTGACAGTATTATATAAGAATGGCTTATACCTTAGGGTGCGCCCGGTGCCCCACGGGGGATCCAGTAGGGACTGATCTTCTGTTCAGCCATGCATCCCCTGGCCTGGTCCCAATACCCTAGGATTCAGGATTTTTATTGAGGTTGTCTCCTCTCGGTCCAGGCAATTAAGCCAAGACCCCCACACATCTCCTATCTTGTCCGTGAAACATGACCCCAGACAGTAGAAAATGCATGGTTTTTCGACTACGCTGCTACAGAGTAGTTCAATAGCCGGCGCCGTTAACCCCAGTGCAGGCCCTTAGCCACGACACGACAGCTGGGCTGGGGGAAATGATGTGGTAAGAAATACTTTATTTCTGAATAAGGATTTGATAACGCAAGAGGAACGTATCTTGCATGATTAAGATTGACGTATTCATCTATAAATTGCTTATATTGAGAGAAAAGAATAGAATCGGATTTAAACCGTTTTTCTAAGTTGAGGAATCGTCGTTTAGCGACATAGAATTAGTCACCAAGTTTATTATTTTCGAATGAATTTTTTAGAAGTAAGTTTACTTGAAATGTGCCATTTTCTAGAATTTTATAAGTAGAAGTAAACATCTGTTCTGCTAATTCATCGTCAGCAGATAACACTTTTTCTTCCACTTCCCAAAACTTAGTAAGAATATCTTCAATATTAGAACCAGATTCAGACTCAACCTCTGTGGTTTGAAAAAAGAAAGAACGAGCATTATATTTATGAAATTTATTTTGAAGATATCTACCACCAACAATCCATCCAAGCTGAGTATTTTGTAAAGTAGGAAGGTTATTTCCTAATTTAATAATTTCAGGAATAAGTGCATCAAAATATCCATCTGAACCTATAAGAATATCTATTTCAGAAGGGATGTGGAACTTAGGCTAATTGAATATGTGAAGGTATGTTAAAGCAATCTAAATTAATTTTAGTTTGAGGCAATTTAAATGTAATTATTGGTAGTACACTGCAAGTTACCGGGTACTGATATTCTTTGTAAACTGTAGAATGAATGACATCAGCAACCTTTCTTGAAGTTGAGGCAGTATTGAATACTCCCGAGAAATGTATGTTTTTATCATATGCTGGGATATTTAATTTAGAAATGAGATTTTGACTAATAAACGAAGTCTGGCTGCCATTATCCAAGACAGCTTTAGCTTGCACAGGAATACCATTTCGACTGTAGATGCTTACTACAGCTGTTGCTAATAAAACTTGAGCATTTTGGGTTCTGGTTGAAAGAGAAGAAATTGGAGCACTCGCTTGAACTTCAGTCTCTGAAGTCTCTTGAAACCTTAAGATTGCAGCTTGTTGAAATGTTTGTGAAATGTGAGGTGAAGTTTGGGAAGGAACAGAATTGTTATTTCCATTGTTAGATTGAGGATGTAGTTGTGAATTATGTCTTTGAAACTGTCGAGGAAAATTTTTAGAAATGTTCCCACGATTAGATTGTTTTCGATAGAAAGAATTTGAATGTCTATATGGTTGATTATCTGGAGAGTTTACGTGAAGAATTGTATGGTGTCTTTTAAAGCACACAGAGCAGCTTCTTAACGACATGCATTCCGATATTGAATGTTTCCCTCCAAGACAATTGCCACATAATGACTGTGAATGTACGAATTTAAGTTTGTCAGTTTGTGGAAGAAGAAGAAATTTCTGACATGAATATATGTCATGACTATTAGTATTACAATACCAACATTTTCTTTCATAAGAAGTTTTAGAGGTCTGATTGGAATTATGAGAATGCAGAGCTGTTTTTCGGATAAATTTAGGCGAGTGTATATCCTTATCCACATCTGAAGATTTAACCAGAGATTCTAGAACATCGCATCTGGATTCAAGAATTTTATAAAATTCTGCTAATGTGGGTAATTGTTTACGGTCACGTTGTGCTTGATATTTCTTTTTCGTTCCAAAATCTAATTTGCGTAATAGAACATTGATTAACATTAAATCCCAGTGTGTTGCACTGGGCAATTTAAATTTTTCAATGATTCTATGTCCATTTTTATATTAGTAACGAATTCTCTTAAACTTTGTGCTGTACACTTTCTAAGTTTGGTATATCAATTATCGAATCTAAATGTGAATTTATGATACACACATTATTGTCGTATCGACTTTCTAAAATGTCAATGGCAATCTGAAAGTTATCACTGGTAAGTCGAAGTGAATCAACAAGCTTTAAAGCTTCGCCCTTTAAATAAGTTTTTAAATATATAAATTTTTCAAGATCTGTTAAATTGTTATTGTTTTTTATTAACGATGTAAATAGTTGATAGAAAGAAATCCATTTTTGGTATTCACCGTAAAATGGAGGCATTCAAATTTGCGGAAGCTTTACTCCCGAATTAGAATTAAATTGAATTGAATTGTTAGTTGAATTATTATTGTTACTTTTATTGAATTGGGCTTGATCCGTTATGTTTTGAATTCTTCTTTGTAACAATGCCAACGTTTTACAATATTTCTCTTCCATAATGGATACATCTTCGCTATCAAGTCCATCCACATCTAGGTCCTCTATTTGACCTTGAATATCGAAATATTGTTGAAAGTTTTTTTTTAAAGAATCTACTTTAACCTGTATGACGTACTCATCAACTTCGTCCGTTAAACTATCCTCTACCCAATTTACAACACGCGTTATGGTGGACTTGATGCATTTTCTTATTTTTTTTCGCTGCATCCATAATAAACTAACTACAATATATAAACACAGAACAAATCAGTTTGAATTTAAAATATTAAGTAATTCAACAACTTTGACAGATATATGACAAGTTTGACAAATATATGCTTTTATATGCATATAAAAGCATGCATAAAAGAATGCACCCTTAAAGTTAAGTGAGAAAAGTGTTGTTAGTTAAGTGATCTGCAAAAAAACGTGTAAAAGAATAATTTAAAAAGAAAAAAAAATACAAGGAATTGCATCTACTCGTATTATAATAATAGATAGCTCATTATTAAAAGAAAAACAAAATAAAATAAACTCATTTAAACTCAAAAATCTATTAATACTCACAAAATAACCAAAAATTAATATCAGCTGAGATATAGAAGCAGGTGTTATTTAGTTATTTTATTATCTAAAGGAAACTACACATTACAAAGCATGACAACTGATGAAAAATTAAATTATAATAAACTGTTAGAAGAAATAATCAAAAATAGAATGGAATTAAAGAACAGCATAAAAGCGAGTGAATCAAGAGTATTAATGAAAGTACAGAATTTAACGGCGAAGATAAATCAACTAGAAAAGGAAAACCAAGAACTGAAAAACTGTGTGGAACTTTTGGAAAAAGAAAGTAAGAAAAATAATATTATAGTTTTTGGCATACCTAAACCACCAGAGGGAATATCACCTACATCTGTATGCACTGAGATTGTCGAAAACTTAGAGATTCAATTTTCACCATCTGATATTAGCAATCTATATTATTTTGGGAAATCTGAAAATAGTCCACTGAAGGTTGAGCTAATATCGCAGCTAAAGAAAATCGAGATTCTAAAAAACAGGAGTAAACTTAAAGGCACTGGTATTTTCATTAACCACGACTATACCAAACAACAGCAAGAGGAAAACAAGATCCTGAGAAAACACCTTGGTTTGGCCAGAGAGATTAACCCAACTGTAAAGAGCTACATCAGGGGAAAAAAGCTATATGTTAACAATACTGCCTTTACAATAGAGGATCTTGAAGGCGAGGCAGATTCTCACGAGGAACGACATTCTAGCGCCCCAACAACCCCATCATCCCAAGTGATCTATCAGGAAAGTGAAGACGAGGATTTGTTTAAGGTAATTACTCAGCCAGAAGAGTTAGGCAGTGAGGAAAAAATCTACCTGAAACCCCTTTAATAAATTCCAAAAATAATGTACTAACTAGACCGATTCCTAATAGAATACGAACCCGCAATGGTTCCAGTTTTACTAAGTCTAAAAACTAGATTAGATTAAATTTAATACAATTAAATATAGATCCATATATAAAAAATTAAAATGGATGCTTATGTTAAGTATTATGAAAACGAAAAAATCACGGGCAAACTAATAAATGTAATAAATGATTTTAATAAAAATTGTTTAAATAATAAAAAATGTAGCTTTAGAATTTTGCATGTAAATATTCGTAGCATCGCTAAAAATTATGATGAACTTCTAATATTTTTAAATCAGTTTTCAGAGCAATTCGAATTAATAGTTCTAACAGAAACTTTTAATATCTCTGATAACAATACTTATAGAATACCAGGCTATGAGAATTTATACAGTGAAGGAACTTTAAATAGGAATGATGGGGTACTTATATTCATTAAATCCAATATGAACTATAATTATAATATTGTTCGGATTGCCCTGAGCACTGGTATAGAAATACAAATTAATATAGATAAGATTAAGCTATTATTGACTACAATTTATAGATCACCAAATACAGACAAAAAATTGTTTAATACTGAGCTCTATAATTATCTAGCATTAAAGAAAAGTAGTAGTTGCCATATTATTGTTGGGGACATAAACATCGATCTAATATAAGATGGCAGTGAGGAAGCAGAAGAATACAAAAATATATTAAATTCATTTGGTTTTAATTCCTATATAAATAGAATAACAAGACCTAGTAGCAAAACATGTTTAGATCACATTTTTGTAAAAAATACTCAGTCATAGTAGTTTAGATTCATACATATTTAATTATGAAATAACAGACCATTTTCCTATTTGCCTTGAATTTAACCATAACGTAAATTCTTTGATTAGTTCGCATCCCAACAGATATAAAAAATATATAAATTACAACACATTACAAGATGATATTTTACATGAACAGTGGGTGGATATTTATAACTCCCAAAATGCAAATATAATTATGGAAAGATTTATTACTACATTGAAACAATACATTGAAAAACACACAAACACTATAAAAATCAACAGTTTTAAAATCAGAAAAGCATGGATAACACCAAGTATAGTAAATTTAATTAATGAAAAAAATGAGATTTATATAAAATTACAAAAAAATCCTGAAAATACTACATTAAGTGAAAAGTATAGGCTACTTAAAAATAAACTTAGAAAAATTATTGACATTTAAAAAAAAGTTACATGAATAAACTTATACAAAAAAGTCCGAATTCTTCTAGTGGTCTGTGGAACGCAGTAAATAAACTCTGTCCCAAACAAAAAGTTACAACACAACTAGACTTTATAGAATTAAATAATGAAACTATAACAGCAAAAAATAAAATAGCTGACAGTTTTAATGAATATTATAGTAATTTAGGTAGAAATTATGCAAACAAAATTAAAACTCCAAACAATTTTACAGAAAACACTGAAAACATAAGAAGTAGTATATACCTAAATCCTACTTCTGAAATGGAAGTTATCAAAATTATTAATAATTTGAAGACAAAAAAGTCTCCCGGATGGGACAACATTAGATCTAAGACGCTAAAAAAGTTGAGTCATCAAGTCGTTCAGCCTTTAACATATATTATAAATACATGCTTTGAGAGTGAAAAATTTCCAGAGTATCTAAAACTTGGAATTATTAAACCTCTGTATAAAAATGGAAGTAGGCAAAATATTGAAAATTATCGTCCTATTTCTCTGTTGTCAGTGTTTTCTAAAATATTTGAAAAGCTTATAAAAGTAAGAATTTCAAAATTTATGGACAAGTTTAAGATTCTTTCTAATAATCAATTTGGGTTCAGAGAAGGCCGATCTACTGAAGATGCTATTTTTGCATTAACTTCGAAAATTTATAATGCTTTAGATAAAAAAAAAACCTCCAATATGTATTTTTGTAGATCTGTCAAAGGCCTTCGATACTGTGTGCCATAAACGTCTTCTTCAAAAATTATACAATTACGGAATAAAAGTACCCACATATTCCTTACTAAAAGATTATTTGTCTGAAAGAAAACAAGTTGTTAATATTGATAGCAGTTTCAGTAGTCCAAGGTCCGTTACATACAGAGTTCCGCAGGGAACAGTCCTTGGACCTCTCTTATTTACTATATATGTAAATAGCTTAATGACAATTAAAACTATAGGAACACTTACTAGTTTTGCGGATGATATGGCCATAATGTATGAAGGAGATACCTGGACATGCCTAAAATTAAAAGCAGAACAAGATTTTAAAAATATATGTAACTGGTTTAAATTTAACAAATTAACACTAGTCAGAAAACAAACTACTTACCATTCACATCCTATGCTAATAACCTTCCTAATATAGGGCCGCTAGTAGTTGACAATGAAACACAAATATTAGAAAAAGATCATGTAAAGTATCTGGGAATTATTATTGACAGGCATCTAAAATGGGACCTGCATATTCAGAATGTTAAAAATAAATTAAGGGGTTTACTAAGTAAATTCAAATACCTTGTTGACTTTTTAAGTGTCAAAAATATTAAATCACTCTACTTTGCACTAGTACAGTCCCAATTATCTTATGGAATCTTAGGATGGGGAGTAGCAGAAAGTAGTCTTCAAAGTCTGAATGTCGTACAAAAATGGATATTAAGAATTATTTTAAGACCAATACGATTTTCAAGCGATTTGCTTTTTTCTGAAAATAGAATCCTTGATATTAGACAAATCTTCTGCCAGAAAATCCTAATGAATATACACAGAAGTAAAATCAAGCTACAATCTATTAAACATTCATATGACACTCAGACTAAAAAAAACTACATAAATGAGCCAATATGTGAAAAAACAATTGGACAATGATCCACGCAATTTTTAACACCTCGATTGTACAATCTATTACCAATTAATCTAAAAACAACAAAATCATATAATTCTTTTAAGCATCTCATAAAAGTCTGGATGCATACTACTAACAGACAAATTTTTAATGATCTTGTTGATTTAAAATTTTTACAATAAACACAGAATATTAAAAAATATATATATATAATTATGTACTGGAATTTTACGCATTTGTTTTTTGATTGTGATAACTTTTTCTAATAATTTTTCTAATAAATACTTACAAAAAAAGGATTACTTACCTGATAATGATAATATACCTGATTATACGATATAGACTGCTAACCGATTTTGACACATTTAAACACATTTAGAAAATAATAATACGATTATCAAGTTGATATTTTTATTTTTATATTGTTGTGAATGTCTTGATAGTTTTTTTACAGATATGTATATTATTAATATTAAATTTACCATATCACGCACAAGCATCGATGCTTCAGTGATTTATATGTTTATTTTCATTGTTGTATTTGTATTTGTAAAATATTTTTCTATGATTGGAAAATAAACATTATTATTATTATTATTATATACATTAACCTCAAAATACCTATGTAAGATGCAGGTAAAAATGTAAAGTAAGTATTTGTATAATTGCTATAAATCTACTAATATTATTAATGGTTTACAAATAAATGTTGGAGAAGAAACAGAACTTGAGAAAAGAATTAGGTTAGGTATATACAAATGAAATACCACCAAATTAGAAGGTATACCTTTTATGTCATGCAATATTTGTAAACCAAACGACAAGTGTGGACGTAATTATTTTTATACAAATTATTCTAAATATACAATGTCTAAACAGTATAACTAAACACAAAGTTGTTTTTTATTGAAGGAACAAGGAACACAAAAATAACGAATAAACGAATATATGTACTTCTGGTATTGCTGGAAACTGAACTGATCTTATGAATGCACAAAATCTTATTGAAAAATTAGTCTTCCTATTTTAATTAATTAATTTTCCTCCTGGAGCGCGGAATCTGGAACACCTGCTACCTGGACTGTGCCTAATGTTTTATTATGAAAGATGTTATAATTGCAATCTCTGTTGATCTTCTTTCGTGTCCGACTCGATCAGGATCATGAACGATATTGGAGTTATCTGGCACTCCAACTCGCCCTGAGTCTCTTTATACTCAAAGACTCCCTTCGATATTCTGGTTCACAAAGATTGACACATTTAATGTTTATCAATTTTATTCTTTTATTATATTATATTTATTATTTTCGAAGGACCTTTACAAAACAAACAAGATAAACTAAACTTTTCAACAATAATCCGCCACTTGACGTCGAACACAATTTAATGAAATGCCAGTACTTACAATTTGTATTCTGTATATGGAAAGGAATATGTGTAATGGCACTGGTACTTTACTTTTTGAATACAGGAACTATTTATTTAATTAATTAATCAATGTGATTTGAATTGTAAAATATATTCTTCTTTTAATTGAAAAAAGAAGGAACTGTCATTGACATTTTTACCATTTCATCAAAACATTCAAACTCGAAAACAAAAGACAGAACCAAGGCTAAGGGATTTTATTGAATTCTTAATATTAAAATGAACATATAATTGTTGCGAAGACAGAATTCGCAACAACTGGTATTCGAGCAAAAGTTCGAAACTTCCATCATTGATTACCTATCTGTATTATTTTTTATATAAGTAATAGACGTCGATAAAAGTTGTTTTGTAATTTCAAAATAAAATAAGTGAAATTTGGTGAATAGTTTAAAATTTTTTTTTTTTTTATTTATTTACTTTAATCAGCAATCAGAATACATATTCTATAAGCTAATAGTATGTTATAGTAGTAGGGTGGCATGATGAGATTTCGTCCATTGACGAAATCACAAGTACTTCAGACTAAGTCCATTGGCCAGTGTCTTTTGAGTCTTCTGTTGTCTTCTCTAGTTAACAGCGGTTCAAGTAAGGGGTTGTTGTGTGTTTCAAGTCTTGAGTGATGAGTAGTACTTTTATGTTGGATGATGTCCTGTACAAAATTTATTTTGAGGTCAGTATGTAGTGTTGCGTTGGTAACAAACCATGGTGCATTTGCAATTGATCTCAGGATTTTTGATTGGCATCTTTGGACTATATTGATATTAGATTTACTGGAGCATCCCCCATCGTTCTATACCATAAGTCCAAATGGGGATAATAACCGTTTTATAGATTAGAATTTTGTTTTCTATAGCCAATTTTGATCTTCTTCCGATTAACCAGTGTAATTGTTTGGCTACTAAGTCTATTTGTTTTCTTTTCTTTAGGATGTGATTTTTCCAAGTTAATTTGCTGTCCATATTCATTCCTAGATATTTTACTTCGGTTGTTTTGGGTATTACTTCGTTATTAATGTATAGGTCAGGAGTTGGGGATTTACGAAGTGTGAAAGTAATGTGACTGGATTTATGTTCATTTATTTTGATTCTCCACTTTTCAAACCAGTTGTGTAGTGAGTTAAGATGTTCTTGTAGGTCTGAGACTGAGCTATCGGGGTTTTCGTTTATTGATAGTATGGCAGTGTCATCGGCAAATGTTCCAAGTGTTGTATTTCTGGAGGTTGGTATGTCCGATGTATAGATAACATACAACAGCGGACCGAGAACACTGCCCTGCGGTACACCTGCTCTTATTGGGTGGAAATCTGATTTATCATTGCCTACTTTTATTTGAAATTTCCGGTCACTGAGATATGATTTAAGTATACTAAAGTAGGATGGAAGAATTTGTTTAATTTTAAATAAGAGCCCAGTGTGCCAGACTCGGTCAAATGCTTGACTAACATCCAAGAATACTGCGGAACAGTAGCATTTGTCTTCAAGTGCTTTATTTATTTTATCTGTTAGTCTATGAACCTGCTGGATAGTCGAGTGACCTCTGCGAAAACCAAATTGATGATGTGGGATCTGTTCTTCTGGGATGTCAGTGTGAATTCGACTAAGGATAAGTTTTTCAAAGACTTTAGAAATGACTGAAATAAGGCTTATTGGTCGATAGGAATTAACGTCTGTGGGATCTTTCCCTGGTTTGGCTATAGTTATTATTTGAGATAGTTTGAGCTGCTGTGGCCAGTACTGTAGCCTTATTATTCCATTAAATATATAGGTTAATAACACTAGTGCTTTTCGAGGAAGTTCTTTTAGCATTTTAGGCGTTATTTTGTCAACTCCCGGTGCTTTTTTGAGTCCCAGGAATTTGATCTCATTTTGAATTTCACCCGGAGTGGTAAGTTTCAGTTGTTGTTCAGTCTCAATTGGTTTTGCTATGTTTGACTCCATTTCAATATCTGGATCGTCTTTGTGGGGGGTAAAGGTATTTGAAAAATGTGTCGCAAAGAGGTCAGATTTTTCTTTGTTGCTTTTCGCCCAAGGTCCAATGGTTGGTAGTGATTGTCTAACAGGTGGTGCATAAGTTTTGGGTTTTCTTGCATTTTTAATGGGCCGCCATATTGAGTGATCATATCTGTTTAGGTTACTTAAATAGACTGCAAACGAATCTTCCCTCAATTGTTTAAGTTTAGCTTTTAAGTTGTTGCTTAGTTGGTTATATCTGGTTTTGTCGAGTGGATTGTGTGTGCGGTGCCAGATTGTTCGAGCTTTTCTTTTTTGCCGTAGAAGTTGTTTAATTTGTAGTGGGATAGTGTTTGAATCTTTCTGTGGGTTGAGTAGCGGAGTAGACTGTTTTGCAGCTTCTTGCAGTAGTTTGATCAGATTTTCTGTTGCGATCTCCAGATCATCAGTTGTTCGCAGTTGTATATTTAACTTTATACTGTTTGTAAGTATACTTCTGTATTCTTCCCAGTTTGTTTTGTGGTTATGGAGCTTTGGATCTTCATGTTGGGGTAGGATGGTTGAGGAAATAGTTGCTATGACTGGGGTATGGTCAGATGATAAATTAGGGTCTAAATTAGGGGTTATATGCATGTAGGCTGGTGAGAGGCCGTTTATTACGAAGAAATCTAGTAAGTCTGGCGTAGGGTGTTGTAGGGTCTGTTGGCCAATATGTTGGAGTGCCTGTAGAGAGGAATGAGTAGTTACAATCCTGCATTAGGTTAGCAAGTTCTCTTCCTTTGGTAGTGGTCAGTCTTGAGCCCCATAAAGTATTTTTACTGTTATAATCACCACCAGCTAAAAATTTCTTCCCAAGAGTTTTAAAATATGTCTTATAGTCTTGTTTTTTGATATTATGCCTAGGTGGGCAATACACTGCTGATATGGTTAAATCGTAGCACAGTGTGCGGACCATTGTCTGTTTTATTAGGATAGCGGTGCCCCCATGGGCTGTGCCGTCAGGGTGATTGGTGTGATGCAACCTATATCCCGGAATCTTTAGGTAGCTTTCTGCTGTGAAATGGGTTTCGCTAACAAGCAAAATATCTATATATTGATCTTTGAGAAATAGAATTACTTCGTCTTTGTGATTTAATAGTCCATTTGCGTTCCACAGCGTTATTCTCAAAAATTTAGCCATTAGTTTAGTTTCTGTATAAGCATGGATAGCATGTTTATTATTGAGGTATTTTGTTGCATGAGTTGTTGAAACATTTGTTTGAATTCTTCTAAGAATTTTACTAGAGTTACGTCTTGTGTAGTGTTATTGCTGTTATTAGTAATGGTTGCATAGGTAGGCTTGATGTTTGGAGTTGCAGGTATTTGTTGCACATGGGGTGTATTAGGAGTGATATTTCGTGTATACTGAGGTCTTTGTAGCATGCTTTTATTTTTAATTAAATTATGATAGTAGCTACAGCCTTTGTAATTGGCAGGATGTGGTCCACCGCATAGTGCACAAGTAGCAGGAGTGTCTTTATTTTTTTGCAGTCTTTTGTGTTGTGCTGAGCTCCACATTTGACACAGAGGTAGTTTCTGTTGCAATAACTTTTTGAGTGGCCGTATAATTGGCATCTTGTACATTGTATTATGTTTTTGGGTTTGTTGGGGGGTTCTATTACAACAATTTTGTTTTGCAGAGCTCTTATGTTGTATATGTCCTTGTTGTTATCTGCTGGTTCCAAGTCCACAAAGAACAAATTTAATGGTTCCTTTGTCTGATAATGTTTCGCATTGATTATGTTTCTAACTTTATGTCCCTTTGTAGATAGTTCTTCAGTTATGTCGTTTGTCTTGACAGTGTGGTGGAGATGTTTTATGACAACTCTGTATGCACGTTCGTTTTTTAATTGGTAGGAGTGATATTTGACATTTTTTTCTTTTAAGTATTTTACCATTTTTCTGTATATGTCTGAGGAATTGCAATTTATTTTGATAATGTTATTTGCCATAGATCTGGTGGTGTATTCTTCTTTTTTAGCTGTTTCTGTTAGCTGTTCTATCATTTGAGGGAAATTTATGACATCGTATATAAAAATTGGTGGCGGTTTTAAGTCTTTTTCGCTTATATCTGTTTTATTGGAGTTGTCTTTATTTTTAGCTTCATTTAAAAGTACTGCATATGTGTTTTTAGTTTCTATTTCGGTCCTATTTTCGTTGCTTTTTAAGTTGTTAGCCGATTTTTTCCATTTTGTTCCTCTTACTACTTGCCAGGACACCGAGTTGTTTTCTGTAGTGGAATCTTCTTCCATTTCTGTATCTTCATCAGAAGTGCAGGGAGAACTATTTAATTGGCTTGTGTGTGGTAAAGAATTCTGCGATTGTTGACTGTTTTGTGAAATTTCAAGCGATTTATGGAGTTGAGAGAATTTTGGTTGAAAAGAATGTTGCTGAGAGGGGTGCATTGGCGTTTGCACTAATTGTGAAGGCATCATTTGGTCTAGAGTCATTTGCGAATTAGTTAATAAGTGGTTATGCATAAAGTTATTTTGTGGTAAAATCATTTGTGATTGTGGGATTTGATTATTTGTAGTTGATTGACCCTGTATATGTAATGGTTGTCCATTGTTATCAAATCCTATTAAGTTCCCCGAAGGGAACATTAATTTTTTTTTTAATTAGGTACTTATTACCACGTAATAAAATGACTTGGCTTAATATAAAATTGTATCACTGTAATTGATTATTGAGTTTGTTTATTTTAAAATTTATTTTACACTTTATTATTATTTTTATCACTTTTAAAGAATGTCTTATCACTTTGCACTTTCACTTGTAGAGATAACAAAGCTTTTCAGGCGTGTGTTTACTCCTTGAAAGTCAAATGGGTACTAGTTTAAAATTTGTATCAATAATTTAGTGTTCGTTGAATGTAAGTTCAATAATTTCTTTGTCTTAGGAACGCACATATAAGATGCACGTACACCGTATTCAATCGGAAATTTCTAAGTAGAAAAGTCCCGACTTACGAGGATAGATCCTGAATGTTTCTAGAATGAACCACAAGATGGCGTTATGCGCGCGTGCTGATCACTTGTTTTGAAAGCGCCATTGTTCGTACAATAGTTGTCAAATTTTCAAACGGATTGGATATAAACACACACCATTACTATCGATTTACGTAAACAGTTTGTGCATTTTCTTAATCACGAATTAAAACTAGTTTCGTGCAGTGATAAAACATTTCTTTTTTAAAGGCTTAAATGCTAATAGTAATTTATTGTATAAGGGTTTTAGATAGCATTTTATTCACACAAGAATATTTAAACGCGAGAGCTTGCTCGAGCGTTTAATTCTCTTAAGTGAATAAAATGCATCTAAAACCCGTATGCAATACAATGTTTTATCGACAATCACACTCATTTAGAATCAGAATTGCCAAATTTTATCAAAAAATTATTTGACATTTTACTGCGACGGCGGATGTTACCTTGAAAATCATTATTCGTGTTCCATTTGTCGTAGTACCTTTGCTTTACTGGTTGCTAGTGTGTTCAACAATCATTATAATTCCATGTGTTTTATGTATAGAAACCCTAGAGTTTTATAAACCACATTATACGTTGGCAAGGAGTTCAATTATTACCTTATTATATAGTGATTGTGGATAAAGAAATAAAAACGGAGTTAGATGAAATTCGTGGTGAGTCTTCGCCTTCATATGCAACAGTTGCAAACTGGGTTGCTGACTTTAAACGCGGTAGAACAAGCATAGAGGATACATTAAATTACTTTTCGTGGCTGAATGAGTCTAGATACTCAAAGCCAAAAAAAGAAAAAAAAAGCATAGAGGATGCAGCACGTTCTGGCAGACCAAAAACAGTTACCGATGAAGAAACAATTGAAAAAGTCCATGAAATCGTGATGAAGGATCGCCGAATAAAGTTGAGAGAGATAGCAGAGAAAGTAAGCATTTCATACGACCGTATGCATTGCATCTTACATCAATATTTGGACATGAGTAAGCTTAGTACTAGATGGGTGCCGCGTCTGCTGACAATCGACCAAAAGCGAGTTCGAATAACCATTTCTCAACAATATCTAGACATGTTCAAACGTAATAAAAAAGATTTTTTGCGACGTTTTATAACTGTTGACGAAACGTGGATTCATCACTACACTCCGGAGACCAAGGAGCAGTCAAAGCAATGGACAAAACGTGGTGAGCCAACTCCAAAGAAGGCAAAGCTGATTCCGTCTGCTGGGAAAGTCATGGCTACTGTAAACTGGGATTCCCGAGGAATAATTTTTATTGGTTACTTGCAACACGGGAGGACAGTAACGGGCGAGTATTATACGTCGTTATTAGACAAACTGAACAAAGAAATCAAAGCTAAAAGGCCTCATTTGGCAAAAAAAATCGGCAATTGCGATGGCGAAACTGCACGAACTACGATTCCAGTTAATTGAACATGCACCCTATTCGCCAGACTTGGCTCCGTCGGATTTCTTTTTGTTCCCAAATCTCAAGAAATGGTTGCTGGAAAGAAATTTTCATCGAATACTGAAATCATTGAAGCTGTAAATGGATATTTTGAAGGTTTGGATAGTACTTATTTTTGTGAAGGGTTGAAGGGTCTTGAAAAGCGTTGGACTAAATGTGTAGAGCTGAAAGGAGACTATGTAGAAAAATAAATACGATTTAAATGGTAGGAAGGAACATAATCATCTACCACATACGACCAGGATGGGGTTTCAATATGGCGGAGTAGGTGCTTCCGGTTTTGTAACGAGTTATTTTCATTGGCGGTTCTCACTGTCTCGAAATGCTCACATAAACTACATAACCTCAATTTCAAAACGTAGTATTTTCAAATTAATCTTAGAATAGAAATTTTATATTGAATATTTTAAACAAACGAATACTTACTTATGAAATGTAATTCCCTTCTTCGTATTTGTCAGAGTTAGAGAAAAAAAATCAGATTTAGGCGGTGTCTGATGGAGGCCAGTGTGACGTCATATCCGTCGCTTTTAAATTTAATTGCGCCGGGTAGTTACGCTCCTTCCTACAGTTTTATATTCTAAGATAAACATCAAGCTAAAGTTAGTAAAGGCACATGATATTTATATAAAAGTAACTCAAATAATATAGTTAATTATTTGTTAACAAATATAAAATATAGTTTATATAGCAGTAGCTTGATTATTATATCATCCCTTTTTACTTATTGGAACTTTATGATAAGTTTACTGTATTGGGGCGTGCCAATAAACATAGATGACGTTGTATAATATCAAAATATCTTGAATATGCGGTAGTTGATGACGTAGTTTTTAGCGGTTGTTTTTGCTATGTTGTATTTTATTGATGATTGTAATTTTGACAGATTGAATTTAAGATTCGTGTTAATATTTATGATAATTTTAGGTAAATATTTAGACTATATTTTTTGAAATGTCATTAAAGTGGAATTGTCATTCATAAATTGCTCTTAATAATATGTTTACTGTACTGGTGATTATACATATTGCATCAGTGCTAACGCATAACTTCTTTTAAAAAATTCCGCGAGAGTGCAGACCAATCTTTGGCGCGTCCCAATCTTATCTAGGAAATCAAAGTTTGCCTCTCCCTAAGTGAAAATACTCCTGATGTCTCAGTTGTGCTTGTAATTAGTGTTGGTGTAAATATTTTCCTTTGTTAATAGACGATTACAGCACTTGTAGTATTATATAAAAAAGAATGTTACAATATTTACATCACCTTATAGCATATCCTAATTCAAATATGACAATACACTTTAGAATTGTTACAAAAAAACTCTTTTATACTATAAAATAAACTTTAAAATGAAAAAATTCGAAGTCTCATATATGTTCCGGGGGCGGGGGCTTTGGCCCCACAAGCAACCATAACAATTTATTTAAATTAACAAAAAACCTTTGGAGTATGTCATTGCCCATCGACATTACTCAATCAGAATCTATCATAAAAGAATTACATATAAAAACTGTCAAAACATGCTATTCTACTTTGAAATAACAGACACGTCTCCAAAATCCCTTGAATCCGTATAATTCAAACTATTTTTTCTCCTTGGATTAAAAATCCCTTTTTTTACAAGCTAAAAAGGTATAGCATGGCAACAGCACCTTTTTGTACTAGTAACAGAAAAATCAACTTTAAGGCGGTTGGGAAGAAAATATATTATGAGTAAGCTACATGCACGGAAAGTGTCTGCAGAACTCATAGTTTGTATTAAATTTATATTTTTTTAATAAAACAACATTTTTGTTTCTTTCAAACATACATAACTATTCTTGTTATCTTTTAGGTTGAAAATATCAGCATTTTAAATTCGGAGGAAAACGTTAGCGTTGCTGATTTTTCAGAAGTATTTAACAACAACCAATTACTATTAGATGTAAGACCTGAATTAGAATATCAAATGTGTCATCTACCAAATTCCTTAAACGTTCCATATACAAACATTCAAAAAAATAAAGGTCTGGAAGTTTTAAAAAACAAAATAAAAACAAAGTATACTAGTGAAGGATCATGTGGTAATTTTTACATTTTGTCTTATTGTGATTATTATCAATACATACATATGTTTGTTTTTAGTGTATGTTGTATGCAGAAGAGGTAACGATTCTCAACGAGCAGTATGTAAGCTTAAAGAAGAATTTTGTAATCTATCAGTTAGGTTTCTTAATATTAAAGGAGGACTTCATGCTTACTCTAAGTTGATAGATCCCAAATTTCCAGTTTATTAATATTTATGGTAGATACTATTTTGATGCCTGCAATAAAGACTACAGAAACTGATATACATATTTATCTTTTTCCATAGTAAATAAATGTTTGATTTGAAATTTCAATTACTATATTCTTTGTAGTAGTAGTTCATTTAAAACTAAGGCGTATCTCATCAGTTTTAAATAAATATTATATTAGAGTTCTTTCTTATGTTCCTGTTTTAGTCAATGAAAGAATCCTCTATATCAGTGGTGGTGAACCTATGGCGGGTCAGACACTGACCCATGAAAGCTTTTTAAATGACACATGCGTTAATTTTTATAAACTTATTTTTTATATCATAAAAGAGAGAACAGACAATCGAAAAAATTAAAGTATAAATATCTAATGTCGAATTTTGCTTTTCACTTGCAAAAGTAAAAGTTATAAAACAAAAAGGAAACAAACCTTTCTAGAGGATTTTAAAAGTGAGAGCCAAAAAAGGGGTCAACTGTCAAGTTTTTCTGTTAACAAATTTTCGGTTTCCAAATTATTGGTACCCTTTTTACCGCCCCCCCTTTCATGTGAAGCCAGTGACTTAGTGACCCATGGGCTAGTATTAAAAAAATAATGAACAAAATTTGACCCACTTCTCAAAAGTGTTCGTCATCACTGCTCTATATCAATATATAAGAAGATCAAAATTTAAATTTTAAACCCACTTCCAATATAGCTGTGAAGCTTCTAAAAAAATATACAAAGAATTGGAAAAAAGAATTATTCAAGTATATATCCAAGTCAAAAATAGCAATTAAAGAGTCAGTTAATGTACTGAAATATTGAAAGTTTAATCGCTCATACAATAGCACTTAGCTTTTTGGTAAGTGACTGGAAACCTGTCATTGTATGTCTGTCAGAAACTTGAGTAACAGATTGCATTATGGATCACGAAACTGGTTTTGAGGGATACTGAATGGTTAATACAATTTCACATAGTAGATACACTGGAGGAACAATTATATATGTAAAAGAAGAATTACAAGCCAAAACGCTTTTAATAAAGTCAATATCAAAAAATATATGGATAACAGGAGTGGAAATTGTAATAAAATGTAAAAACTTTTTCATATTTAGCATATATCATTCACCATCCACAAGTGATGCTGAGTTTTAAATACATTTGGAGAATATTTTTGAAGAATATACATGTAGAGTGGAGACTCTTATTTTTGTAGGAAATTACAATATTGATATGTTAATGAACACATTTTACGCTGAAAAATTAAAAAAATTAATATCTGGAAATGGTTTATATCAAAAAATAGGTAAATTTTACTAGAATAACGGCTCATAGTTCAACAATGATAGATCTTTTAATTACAAATGTGTCCATATAACACTAAAAATCACTGACCACTGCATTGTAACAGCTGATCTGGTGGATAAAATGAAAGAAAATGATACTGTAGAAACGGCTCGAGACTATAAACAGTACGACGAGCTAGATTTTCAACTAGACCTAATGCAAACTGAGTGGAATAGAGACTCCACAAACAATATAATGGCTGATGAACTGGTTATTGCTATAACTGATACATTAAACAAGCATGCCCCATTCAGAAAAAATTATAAAAAGTAAATGGGCAGACAAAAAGTGGTGGACACCAGAAATAGAGTTTCATATGCAAGAAAGGGGTCAGTTATACTGCAGAGCTACAATCACAACAATAGAAGAAGATTTTAACCAATACTGAAATTTTAACAGAAAACAGAGAAATAAAGTCGTCGATACAATAAGAAACAAGGATGATTCAATAGAAATGTGGAAAACTATTAAGAAATTGGTGGGAAAAAAAACAAGGATAGTAAATATGCAGGAATACAGTTTGACAACAATATCGAAACAAATGAATATGTAATTGCAGAAAAATTCAACAAATATTTTATAGAAAGTATTGAAAAAAGTAGTGGTAAGGTCAATGATCATGATATTCAGATGATAACAAGAAATAATGGATAACTGTGATGTTAACATAGATCACTTTAGACTAATTTCATTAACAGGACTTAAAAATATACTTAAAAATCTTAAAAAGAAGAGAAGTGTTAATGGAATAACAACTGAAATATTGCAAAAAGCATTTGAAGTGATTGGCAACAGATTTCTGCACATGATTAATACCAGCTTGGAATATGGAATATTTCCAGAAAGATGGAAGAAATCAACAGTGGTTCCAATAGAAAAGAAAGCAAATACAAATAGACGTGAAGAATATCACCCCATAAACATGGTACCAGTTTATGAAAAATTAGAAGTAGTAGTGAATCAACAACTTATAAACTATTTTGAATCTAATAATCTTTTAAGTATTTATCAGGCAGGATTTAGAAAAAATAACTCATGTGAAAGTGCATTACAGAGTGTATTAATAAACTGGAAAGGTACATTAAGCCATAAGAAGATTATTGCAGTGCTTTTTTTAGACTTCGGTAGGGCATTTGAAACTGTAGATCACACAATGCTTTTGGAAAAATTAAAAAAAATGGTATACAAGATATAGTGGTTAAGTGGTTTAAAAACTATATCGGCGAAGTCTGGAGACTAGATATAGAAACAACACTTCAGTGCCCATGGAAGATCGGCATGGTGTCCCACAAGGTACAGTGTTGGATCCAAATTTGTTTATAGTATATATAAATGATCTAACTAGATATCTGAATAAATGTAATATTCAAGTTTTTGCGGATGCTAAATAATCATACGTATTGCTGTGATATCTGTAGATGGAAATGTTAAATAGGTAATTTGGGTGCCTATCTTTCAGGCGTTCTTATTGAATCTTTGTTAAAAGGTTTATTTAATAGTATCAGAAGTATGGTTTAAGCTAGCTATATGCAGGAATTAAGTTAAATACATTCTTTTTGTAATAATTTCTTGTTAAAGTTACATTTCATGCAAGATTATTTAACGATCCGATCTATTCATTACATAACCTCAATTTTTGTAAATAATTTTTCAAAATGGGTTTCTTTAGAAGAATAATTTATTCACATTATGTTAACATGCATAAGAAGTTTTATATTTTAACAAAAAGGATACTATGTAGGTGGTGTATGATTTGATAATTGTAGATTATAATACAACGGTTGGTACGTTGAAGTGTTTTCCTTAAGGAACCGTCAATAGCTCAAACTTGGTAAATTGCACCTAGAATAAAATAAAACGGGCTATTATGAGTTAGTTAGCATCTATAAAAGAGACTTACCTTGCTTAATTTTCATAGGGTGATTATTTTTTCTTCTACGATACATGGTATTGGCTTGTCAAGCCACCGTTCTAATTTAATTAATTTAGGTTCATGATGTTATTGTGGAATTTCGTTGGATAACATCTTGGCTGTGGAAGTTGCATAAAGTTTTTGTTGTTCTATATAGTTGTTTTGTCAGCCGATTCAATTTAAATATGTCCATACACCTGTGCCGAGAATATATTTCTTTTTTAGTTAATTTTGTATTGTAAGTGTTTATTATGAATGTCAAATGATTGGGAAAAGGTAGATAATCAGATTATGTAAAGATTAATGGGTTAAATTGGTGGTTGGACAGATTTAAATGGAATTTATTACAATTTTTGTCAAGCGTGAATAGTTGTTTGTTCGACTCAAAATTGTGAGTTATTGTTGGGTTTTAGAAATAAAAATGTTATTTTATTAGTTTAAGGTAGTGTTGGGGATTCTTTTTATGTGTTCAAATCTAAAATTTAATGAAAATAATATTTTATTTAAAAATAATTTGAAATGTCAGATTTTGGTCCAAGGAATACTTGATTATGTTATTTTATTGTTTTTCTATATGTTTTAATGCAATTTGTATTGTGAAAAACAGTTAGTAATCTCTAAAACGTATTGGAAGGAGGACGTGTTGTTCTCATATTTTATAACCTAAAAAAAAACAAGCATGATAATAAATTGGAAGGATAAAGTGAGGTTACAAATTTTGAATAATTGAAATTCATGCATATAAATGGATATGGCTTACCTGTTTGTCAGTATGTCAAGAAAATTATAAATCATAGAATTGATTTGGATAATTTCAACACTTATGGAACTTATTATTTTGAAATACATTTGAAGAAGAATTTAATTTTCTGCAGACTTGCATTTTAAAAATCTCACCAACAGTCAAGAGTTTGGTTGTGGTTACCATAGCAGAATTTTCAAATCTGAAGAAGTGCCTAGTGTGCAACCGAGAATTGTAAGTGGATTTAAATTTATACTGGCCATTAACGTAAAATAAGTTAAAATAAAATAAAAAGATCATTTCGGACAAATTTTATTAAAATTATAAAAAATATATAACAAGACTTAACTATTGAGACAATTTAAACTATTTCTATTATATATTAAAAAAAAGAATTGAGAAAATTCGACTACATTAATTTTTATTTAAATTGTTGTTATAAGGTAGAAAGTCACCCAAACCTTACAACTCAAGAATTACATAATTTAAGTATATTTGGTAAATTCAATGTTGCTCTTTCGATTGATACCCGAAAAACGGCATTTCACCACGTATATGCCGAGAAAACGATTAACAAAGTTGCAGTCAAATACATTGATGTATATGGGTTTACACACTATGCCCAAGAACAACTTGAAAGTTTTATATTTAAACAACTCACCATGTATATGAAAAACTATGTAACAATAGTTTAGAAATTGTATTTTATATTGACGTTAAAAAAACTGCAGTTTACCTCTTAGTTATTTAGATATTTCGATTATAAACTTGTATTCTAGCTGTAACCGGAAACTGATGACTGAAGTCCCTGCACATGCAAAACCCTATTATATGATCTGGCAACGTTGCTTCGCGCGGAAATTCAAATTTGATATGTTAGATGAATTTATGTTGGTATTTTTTATATGACTTGAAAATAATGATATACGTAAATAAATTAAATAGATGAAATCAAATATAATAAATAAAATTGAATGTAATAAAATGAAAATTGTATTAACATTGATTTTTCTCATTACTTGTACGTGATCCCAGACGTGGTGCGGCGATGTGGTCGCGGACTACTGAGTGCGTGCTCTATATTAAAGAGACACTTTGAGTGGACAAATCAGTCTAATTTTTGATTAATAAGTGAGTAAATATGAAGTTCACTATTAACCGTTTATATGTGTATAAAAAGGATCGAAGTTCTGTACTGCAATATTGAAAAACAGTGATAAACTTACAACGGCCTTTTTATTGTTAGTTCCCGCTCTTGAAGCAAAGCTTTCTCGCAACTTTTTCTCCCTACTTGACTTCTCTATAATATCTGCTTACTTCAAAGTTGTTTTGCTCACAGCAGACATGTCAAGTGATGTGAGAATCGCGTTGATTTGACTTGCCCCAATACCGGCATCGATCATCGTTGAAGATCAATTTTTGATTAATTAATGTTATACACAAAAAATTATAATAATAATAGGAAATAGTATTAAGAATCTTCTACCTGCTGCAAGTTTTATATTCAAAACATGACGTTTTGTAGAATCATCATTGGGGGAGTATGTTTCTGATCTGTGAACGTATTTGATAACTTGGCCAGAAGGTCAGCGAATCGACCAAATTAAAGCTATACCACGCACTTGTTCTTTTATGATGTCATCAAAAAATAATTTTTGGTCACAATCATATTCATAACACCGCATAAAACTATTTAACGTGCAGCAGTCAATAATTTTTACCAAACTCTAACCTCACTTTGGTTTTACGTCAAATACTGATCGTACATTGCGTTGCCAAATCTTACGCATCAATGTATACTACGTTAGTAAAGCGAACAACGATGTTATCATTATTAATTTGTTTTCTGTTTTAAAATGACGATTTTTGTGTGCTAAACAACAAATAAATAATTTTTTAATTTTCTATAATGTTCATATGTGAATTAAAATTTGTTGATTTTATTCATATACAGCAGCTAGCTTGACTTTAGATTTGGGTGACTTTCTACCATAAGTAGTTTAGTTATAAGGTACAAAGATTGAAGTAGAAATCCCAAACATTAACATAACCTATAAAAAAAATATTAAAAGGCTGATTAGTAGTTTTTGTCAATTGTTTATTTTTTATTGGTGTTTAAATGAAATAAAAATTTCTGTTTCTTCCTATATATTGTTAATTTTTATTTATTGTTCATTTTTCTTCCTTGTGTGGAAATAATTTGTGATTTTCAGTTTGTTGCAATTTTCCCAGCTCAGGTGTTACGATTAAAGGTGGACCCATTGATAGTAGAAATTGGTAAGGTAAGGTTATTGTATTCTAAATTTCAGAGATATTTGTCGAGTGCTTTACTGAAACTAAAGTTGGAGCTAGTGACGGGGCAAAAATCTATTAATAAAATATTGTAGTGGTATGCTGTTGTGTTGTAATTTGTTTTGTTAAGGAATACACCATATCACTGCAGTATGCAGGGGTGTCGCTAAGGGGGGGGATGGGGGGGTAGCCTCCCCCTTCAATGACAGCCAAGTTGGGAAATTCATACATTAAGTTGGGAAAACGATCATCACATACAATTCATTTCTCGAGATTAATAAATCGTAAACTACAAGGCGTTTTTAATCTAACACCGTAAATATAACAATTGTTTCGCCACATATTGGCTTCTTCATGTACAAACTAAACTAAATAACTTACTGTGTAAAACTACAATTTTTGTGAATAATAGAACCTACCATAAACATTATATTACTAGTGTACGTGTAAAAATGCGAATTTGGATATATCTGTTATTGGCAAAAATACTATAAAATTTTGTAGTGTTCACAGCATAAATTTTAAACAAATTAATTTATAGATTTACATTTATTTATAAAATATTATTTCCTTAAATAAAACTATGTAATTTTTAACAATAAATGACATGGAACATGAAATAACTATAGACTATAGTAGGGTTGTAAAAGATTTTATATGGATAGGTTTAATAAGGGATCAACGGGGAGTTATTCAATTCTATTTCGTCGTTTAAAAGATCATTTGAAGCTTTGAGTTTATTAATTTCTAACGAACTAATGATTCAAGTAAATTTTGTTTAAAATAATATCTTTAAAATTTTTTGTAAAAATCTTTATAGTATTTTTGCCGATAACAGATGTATCCCAAATTCCCAACTCACATTTTAACACGTACTAGTAATAAAATTTTTATGGTAGGTTCTATTATTCACAAAAATTGTAGTTTTGCCCAGCGAGTTATTTAGTTTAGTTTATACATCTGAAGAAGCCGCTGTCTTATAACTAATTACTATTAGTTTGTATTTAAATTTCTAAATTACTTAGTTGATTTTAATTAGTGTTGGTGTAGTGGTGTGTATTACAAGTTTTACATTTGTAAATTGAACATTGGTTAATATACATAAATATTTGTTGGATATTTTGGTAAGTATATTATAATACTCGTATTTATTAGTTAATAAAACTACTTTTAGTAGTTGAGTCCTCCGACTTTGAAAGCGTAGATGTTGCTCGTAAGCTATTGAACCAAATGACCAAATATTTTAAAAACGAGTAAATTGTAAGTTTATTTCTAAATATAACAGTAAAATATGATATTTCTAAATACTATGCTTTTGTTTTAAACGTAATAAAAGATACTCATTTTTATGGGCAATTTCATTAAATTAATGTAAATTAAATAATTCTTTTCTCGGAAAGTATTGCCATATACATATACTATCTATCAGATTTTTGTAGGGATTAGAAAGAAACCTTGTGGTTTTTAATGCTATTAATTTTTAGACAAAAAACGTTTTATGTACAATGTATATGAAAAATCGCGAACTATGTTTTCTTGTTTAATAATAGAGATAGCGTTAACATTATTTCGCTAAATCAATACTTTTCATATGTAGGCATTATTTTCTTCAAAAAAATGTTGCTAGTTTTAACAATAAAAATGCAGTAGCAAAAAAACGATTTTTAGTGACAAGAGGTTTGGACAAAAAATGATTTTTTGATTATTGCATTTTTATTGTTAAAATTAGGAACATTCTTTTTGAAGAAAATGATATCTACATACGAAAAGTGTTAATTTAACTGAAAAAATTTACGCTATCTCTATTAATAAACAAGAAAACAGTTTGCTAGTTTTGCATATAAATCCTAAATAAAACGCTTTTTTGTCTAAAAATTAATAGCATAAGAACCACAAGGTTTCTTTCTAACCCCTACAACAATCTGATAGATATATGGTTTAAATACTTTCCGAGAAAAAATTAAACTTACATTTAATGAAATTGCTCCTAAAAATGGGTACCTTTTATTACGTATCGTCCGATAAAAACAAAAGCATAACACTTAGATATATAATATTTCACCGTTACATGCAGAAATAAATTTATTATTTGCTCGTTTTTAAAATGTTTAATTTGGTTCAGTAGTTTACGAGCAATACGCTATCAAAGTCAAGAGTACTTTAGAAAAGATATGGATAGTAGATATTGATATCATCGTATTATAAACATTATACCAATAATAATGTGTTACTATAAAATACACTTCAATATTTATTATTTAATTACTTGTTGAAAATACATGTGTTATGTTTAGGTATAAATGTGAAAATATACACAAAATGTATTTCAGTGACCCCTTTGGCCTTTGAGTGAGGTATCCTAATTTAAGGGCTCTAATTAATATTCAAAATTTAAAGTGTATTTAAAAATGATGGTAATTGCTTTTAAAATAAAATCTCTGATGACGTGCTTTTTTAACATGCCCCTTTCAGTATTATTTAAGTATTTTTGTGTTATTTGTTGCCTTTATGCTGCATTGAAACTTTCTTTACTCTAAAAATTTCCATTGCTAGAATTTTTGTCCGACGTTTCATCTTTTAATAATTTAATAAGTTAAAACGAAATTAAATTTTCAATTCAATATTCATTTCTGGTATTTTAATTGTCTTTTATGTTTAATAAATGCGGAATGTTTAGATTAGCATAGTTATCTACAATCAAATAAAAATCTGATGATAGTTTTGGAGATTTCTCAAAAATAAAGTAAGGAAAGGAAGTTTTTAGAAGCTTTATGAGTAATATTGGTATTTCATATTAAATTATGTAGTACAATTTTGCTAATTTCGATTTTTTCTCTTAAAGTTATCTTTTATTATTGTCTTCATTTCGTGTTTGATAATGAGCTGAATGTGATTCCTTGCCATATATCTGCTTAACTATTGCTTTTAGGTATTTGGTGATCATAAAATGAAGCCAAAAAGATATAAGGTTCAATGCTGTGAATGCAAATCCATATTCAATAATGATTATAGGGATCAACACGAAAAGGCAATACATAATAGGAAAAGAGTATCCATACAAAATATTGGGGCACCTTCTAACCCTTTTGAAGCAGCATTGAAAAGACGTAAAGTTGAAGTCGCCAAACAGGCAACTGAGGTAAAATAATAATAATAAGGAAAATATTTTATAAAAACAATGAGTTGTTTTTTGCAGGATTCCTCATCTCATGTTAGTACCCAGGCTACTGAACAGGATGATAAGTGCAGTACAGTTTTTAATGCAGAATATCACAGTAATTCCGGATTAAGTTCTGAAGATATATTAACACTTCCAAGTACAAGTCAGTTACAAATTTTTACAGAACCAGAACCACAAGACAAAGAACAACAACTTACAGAAATAGTCCAAGCAACAGACGAAAGTACAATTAATGATGAGGTGCCATTAAAAAGTACAACAGAGATTCCGATTTTGTCGAATGAAACTAGTTCAGAGAATAGAAACAGTTTTGTATCTCTCCTTGGAAAATTTTCATTTCTTTTGGAAAGTTTAAATGAGAATAAAACACGTTTAGACAAGTATTATTCCTCAGATGTTGTAAATGAGAAGGTTGCAACACTCGAAGTAATTAATTCTGTATCTTATCTTAAAAAAAATTGTAATATAGTGCTAGAAGTTGCAAATGAGGTGTTAAAAAAACTAGATAACAAATATGATACTTCTGTTGAGATTGACAGTAAGACCCTTACATCCGAGATAGTTAGCCATGATCCTGGATTGCGTCCTTTTAATTTAGACAATAATCAAAGAAAATATTTAGTTCAATTAGGCCCACACCAACCGCGTTTAGCGCTATTTCCATCAGATGGCAAAAATAGATTTAATGCCCAGTGGTATAGTGCATTTGAACATCTAGAGTACAGCACTGAAAAAGATGCTGGATTTTGCTTTGTCTGTTGTCTGTTTCCCACGGGTCCAGGACGTGAAAAAAGGGAAGATGCATGGGTGCAAGGAGGTGTAAAATCATGGGGAAAAATGAAAAGTGCTGGAAAAACAAAATTGGGCAAACTCCAACAACATTTCTCTTCAGCAGCTCATAAAGCAGCATTAGTTGATTACTGTAATTTTTTAATTAGAGAGCGACATATTGATGTTTTATTAGACAAAAATAAAAGACTTGCATTGATCGAAGAAGAAAAAATCGAAATGCAGAACAGAGAAGTCTTGCAGGTTTTAATGGATGTAATAAGAACATTAGGTACTCTGGGATTAGCGTTTCGGAAATCAGATGAAAACGAGGGAAACTTTAGCAAGATTGTTAATCTAATTTCTAGGCACAATAATATCGTAGCAAAATGGATTAAAGATAGAAAACTACGACCTTACCATGTCACATATATGAGTGGTGAGTCGCAAAATGAAATGATATTCCTAATAGCAGCAGAAGTTCGAAGTTCAATTGTTAAAGAAATTAAAAATAGTTTATTTTTTGCTATCATGGCCGATACTACTCCCGATTTATCACATAAGGACATACTTTCTATAGTGATACGGTATGCTGACAATCAGGGAAATATTTATGAAAGACTTGTTAAAACCATTGAATGTTGTGACAAATCTGGTCTAGGCATGGCTGAGTTATTAATTAAATGTTTAACAGAATTAGAAATAGATACATCAAAACTTGCATTCCAATCATATGACTTCGCTAGTAATATGTCTGGATGTTTTAACGGGGTACAAAAGAAGATCACTGATATTCTGGGGCATTCCGTGCCATATATTCCATGTCAAGATCATAGGACTAATACAGCTCTGGAACATGCATGTAATATAAGTATTTTAGTTAGAGATTTTTTTGAAGTTCTTGAAAATCTATATGTTTTTTTTACATCAAGTACCAAAAGATTCAAACACCTGCAGCAAAAAATACAGGGTATAGATAGTGCTGTACAACTAAAAAACCTATCTAAAACAAGATGGACAGCAAAGGCGGAATCTGTAAGAGCATTAAATCAATCAGTAGAAGAAATTCTTGAATTGCTATCAGAAATTTCAAAAAACAAACAATTTGATTGCTCCACAAGAACGAAGGCATTAGGACTCTACAAAAAAATTTACAATTTTGATTTTATAGCATCGCTCTTTTTTCTCAAAAATATTTTACCGAAAATAAAGATTTTGACCGAAACAATAGAATCACCTAATTTTAATATAATAGACTGCATTAATATCATTAAAGTTACTGCCCAACATTTATGCACAATTACCTCCGAGTGTAATAGTTTAGATGATTTTATTGAAAGTGCGATTTTCTATGCTGAGAAATTAGGAATTGATGCTAGAAGAGAATTTTCAAGGTATCATCGACGACGAGTTCCACCAAAGAAAATTGACGAAAATCCAAATTCTGCTGCTGATCTTGATTTAAAAGCTTTTTATAGAAAAGAATTTAAGGAAGTTTTGGATACGTTATCAGCAGGGTTGAATGAAAATCTTAAATACATTCAAAACAGTATTGGTCCAATATATTCAATATTACAATTTCCACTTAATAAGAAAAATCTTACCCTGGAAACTTTAGGTAATATTGTTAATATGTTTCCCACAGGATCTCATAAACCAGACTTACATTCATTACAAACTGAGTTGGAAGTATTGTATGACTTAAGTTCTGAAATACGTACCTTTCCAGAGCTTTTAATAAAAGCAAAAACATTGAAAGACACTCTTCAACAGGCTTTCTTGTTTTGTAGCTTTGTAATAACTGTTCCATATGGCGTCGCCACAAATGAAAGAAGTTTCAGTCAATTGAAATTGGTAAAATCTGTTTTAAGGACAACAATGTCAGATGAAAGACTTGACAGCTTGATGCTATTAAAATGTGAAGCAGACAAAGCAAATCAGTTAGATCTAGATAATATTATCAAGACGTGGGCTACGTTAAAGAAGAGACGGGTTCTTTTACATTAGTGCATTACCTATTTATTATTGTTTTGTTTTTGATATTAATGTTTTATATTTTTTAATTATAATATATAAATGCAGTTGGTATTATTTTTTATTTATTTAACGTCTACAATACGCGGGAACTAACATCAAAGGTCATATGTCCCCCATGTAACATGCTACAACACTATCACTCACACACACACACTCACACACACTCACACATGCACACGCACGCACGCACGCACGCACGCACACACACACACACACACACACTTAGTAGAGTATAAAAATATATACTTTAATATTAATAATTAATTAATATTAATTTACCGGATATTACTATTATTATCAAAAATAAAGTTGGGAAATTTACATAATTGGAGTTGAGAATTATTTGTCTTCCCCTCCCAAAAAAATATCCTAGCGACACCCCTGGCAGTATGTACTCGTTTTCAAAAAATATTTTATATTATGTACAAAAATCACAATTCAATTGTGATTTAGTACTTACAGCTAAATAATCATACGTATTGCTGTGATATTTGTAGATGGAAATGTTAAATAGGTAATTTGGGTTGCGCCTATCTTTCAGGCGTTCGTAATCGAATCTTTGTTAAAAGGTTTATTTAATAGTATCAGAAGTATGGTTGAAGCTAGCTATATACAGGAATTAAGTTAAATACATTCTTTTTGCGATAATTTCTTGTTAAAGTTACATTTCATGCAAGATTATTTAACGATCCGATCTATTCATTACATAACCTCAATTTTTGAAAATCATTTTCAAAATGGGGTTCTTTAGTAGAATAATTTATTCACATTATGTTAACATGCATAAAAAGTTTTATATTTCAACAAAAGGATACTATTTAAGTGTGTATATAATTTAATAATTGTAAATTTTAATACAACGTTTGGTACGTTAATTGTTTTTTTTTATCTACCGCCAATAGCTCAAACTTGGTAAATTGCACCTAGAATAAAATAAAACGGGATATTATGAGTTAATTAGCATATATAAAAGTAACTTACCTTGCTTAATTTTCAAAAGGGTGATTTTTTCTTCTGCGATACATGGTATTGGTTTGTCGAGCCACCGTTCTAATTAAATTAATTTAGGTTCAGGATGTTATTGTGGAATTTCGTTGGATAACATCTTGGCTGTGTAAGTTGTATAAAGTTTTTGTAGTTCTATAGTTGTTTTATCAGCCAATTCAATTTAAATATGTCCATATACCTGTTCCGAGAATAAAGTTAATTTTGTATTGTAAGTGTTTGTTATTGATGTCAAATGATTGGGAAAAGTTAGATAATCAGATTATGTAAAGATTAATGGGTTAAATTGGTGGTTGGACAGATTTAAATGGAATTTATTTCAATTTTTGTCAAGCGTGAATATTTGATTGTTCGACTCAAAATTGTGAGTTATTGTGGGGTTTTTGAAATAAAAATGTTATTTTATTAGTTTAAGGTAGTGTTGGGGATTCTTTTTGTCTAAATCTAAAATTTAAAGAAAATAATATTTTATTTAAAAATAATTTGAAATGTGAAATCTTGGTCCATGGAATACTTGATTATGTTATTTTATTGTTGTTTCTATATGTTTTAATGCAATTTGTATTGTGAAAAACAATTAGTAATCTCTAGAACGTATTAGAATGAGGACGTGTTGTTCTCATATTTAATAACCTAAAAAAAATAAGCATTTTAATAAAGTGGAAAGATAAAGTGAGGTTATGAATTTTGAATAAATGAAATCCATGCATATAAATGGATATAGCTTACCTGTTTGTCATTATATCAAGAAAATAATAAATCATAGAATTGATTTGGATAATTTCAACACTTATGGAACTTTTTTAGTTTGAAATATATTTGAAGAAGAATTTAATTTTCTGCAGACTTGCATTTTAGAAATCTCACCAACAGTCAAGAGTTTGGTTGTGGTTACTATAGCAGTATTTCCAAAGCTAAAGAAGTGCCTAGTGTGCGACCGAAAATTGTAAGTGAATTTAAATTTATACTGGCCAGTAACGTAAAATAAGGTAAAATAAAATAAAAAGATCATTTCGGACAATTTTTATTTAAATTATAAAAAATATATAACAAGACTTAACGATTGAGACAATTTAAACTATTTTTTTTTATATAAAAAAAAAGAATTGAGAAAATTCGGCTACATTAATTTTTAATTAAATTATTATTATAAGTAGTTTAGTTATAAGGTACAAAAATTGAAGTAGAAATCCCAAACATTAACATAACCTATAAAAAAAAAATATTAAAAGGCTGATTAGTAGTTTTTGTCAATTTTTTATTTATTATTTGTGTTTAAAGAAATAAAAATTTGTGTTTCTTTCTATATATTTAATTTTTATTTATTGTTCATTTTTCTTCCTTGTGTAGAAATAATTTGTGATTTGCAGCTTGTTACAATTTTCCCAGCTAAGGTGTTACGATTAAAGGTGGACCCACTGATGTTAGAAATTGGTAAGGTAAGGTTATTGTACTATAAATTTCAGAGATATTTGTCGATTGCTTTACTGAAACTAAAGTTGGAGCTAGTGACGGGGCAAAAATCTGTTATTTAAAAATATATTGTGGTGGTAAACTGTTGCGTTATGGTTTTATTTTGTTAAAGTATATACAACACCATTCACTGCATCTATTTTATGTCGAACCAACGTGGTGCCCGATTTTGTCAAAATTTAAGCCCACCATATATATTTATGGCGACCAAAACGATTTGGGAATTGTAACAATAAAATTTTTTAAATGGATAAAAAAACTGAGAGGGAGAAACGTTTATTAAGATTTGAAAGTTTAAGAGAACGTAGGATGATGGAAGGTGATGAAGGTAAGGGGGATGAGATTTTAAATGTGGAAATGGAAGGAGATGAACAATTAAAGAATGTAGAAGTTAATAAGTCAGGGGATTCAGATGCGATGCAAATGTTATTAAAAGCTATTAGTGGGTTAGAACAAAAAATGAATCTGGGACAGGAAAAATTTAATCAGAGACAGGCAAGGTTAGAACAAAGAATAGATATTCGAATACAAAAATTAGATGAGGAATTTTTAAATTTAGAAAAAAAAATAGGTACGGTAAAAAATAATTTAATAGTGGAAGAAGAGGAAATTTTGAATTTAGAAATAGAAACAGTTGTAGTAGATAATAAAGTTGAATTAGTAGAGCAGAATAATTTGGATACAGATGGAGAGGAAAATAAATTAGAAACAGAATTAGTCGAATATCAAACTCCAGTTTTAAAAATAAAATCATCACAAGCAAAGATTAAAATTAATAAAACTAGGGTAAAACGGAAGGTAAAGCGTACCAACAGAAAAGTTAGGAAAATAAAAAATGATAATGTAAACTTCTCGGATCAAAGAAAATTAAATTTAATGAATAAATTATTATTTGAGAAAGATAATAAAAATTTATTAGCAGATGAAACAAATTTTATTAATTTAATTCAGGATAGGTTGGAGGAAATTAAAAATTTTCCAAAGCTTAAAAAACTTAGATTGTACAAGGGGTACATAAAAATTTTAATTCATCACCGAAAAGTAGTGCCAAACTTTAGAAACAAATTGCTTTGTTTATTAGAGGTCCTTAAGAAAGGAATAAAACATTAATTTAGATTAGCTGAATTGAATTTCAATAAATAAATTGACCATTGCAAAGTTTTAATAAAAATGATTATCGGATAAAAGAATTTAATAATATGAAAGATAAGAGGGGGATGAAAGAACATAAAACAATATTTTTATTTGTTAGGTATTTGTTATCATTAAAGAATATTAGAAATTTTTTTTGCATACATTTAAAAGTAAGTGGTAGCAACGCAATGAACAATATCGTAATTAAAGATAGAATAGATTAGTAGGTGAACAGTAAATTTTAAAAAGTAATGAATTATTACAGCGTGTTAATTATCTAGGTTATCAAAGATAAAAATAGGCAGAATGAATTTAATAGAATGGTTTAAGCTTATAGAAAAGGGGGGAAATAAGACGTCGAATTATATAAAGTTACAGCGATAATGGCTGAATTATGAAATAAATATGAATTGAATATGAATTATTATAAATGATATTACCCAATAAATAGATTGGAGGATTAATAAATATATAGGGGATTAATTAATATTTTTATAAGCAAATGAATACATGATAGGACTGCCAGAAAAGAAGATTATGAAGATTTGAATGATAGATAAGGAATAAGCTTATAATTTAGAAAGATTGAACTGTTCACTGACAAGAAAAAAATTAAAAAGATTTTTTAGTTATATGTTGTTATATTTACATAAAAACAATTTCATTAACAAATGCAATTAATAATACCTATAGATAAAAATTTTGATTAGTTTAATTTTGGTATTAAATGGTTTATATTATTATTAGAGTTGTATAAATTCAATTGAAATATTTGGGAATATTTGCAATTTAATTTATAGAGAGGGAAAATGCTGTAATATTTGTAGATGGAAATGTTAAATAGGTAATTTGGGTTGCCTATCTTTCAGGCGTTCGTAATCGAATCTTTGTTAAAAGGTTTATTTAATAGTATCAGAAGTATGGTTGAAGCTAGCTATATACAGGAATTAAGTTAAATACATTCTTTTTGCGATAATTTCTTGTTAAAGTTACATTTCATGCAAGATTATTTAACGATCCGATCTATTCATTACATAACCTCAATTTTTGAAAATAATTTTTAAAATGGGGTTCTTTGGTAGAATAATTTATTCACATTATGTTAACATGCATAAAAAGTTTTATATTTCAACAAAAGGATACTATTTAAGTGTGTATATAATTTAATAATTGTAAATTTTAATACAACGTTTGGTACGTTAATTGTTTTTTTTTAATCTACCGTCAATAGCTCAAACTTGGTAAATTGCACCTAGAATAAAATAAAACGGGATATTATGAGTTAATTAGCATATATAAAAGTAACTTACCTTGCTTAATTTTCAAAAGGGTGATTTTTTTCTTCTGCGATACATGGTATTGGTTTGTCGAGCCACCGTTCTAATTAAATTAATTTAGGTTCAGGATGTTATTGTGGAATTTCGTTGGATAACATCTTGGCTGTGTAAGTTGTATAAAGTTTTTGTAGTTCTATAGTTGTTTTATCAGCCAATTCAATTTAAATATGTCCATATACCTGTGCCGAGAATAAAGTTAATTTTGTATTGTAAGTGTTTGTTATTGATGTCAAATGATTGGGAAAAGTTAGATAATCAGATTATGTAAAGATTAATGGGTTAAATTGGTGGTTGGACAGATTTAAATGGAATTTATTGCAATTTTTGTCAAGCGTGAATATTTGATTGTTCGACTCAAAATTGTGAGTTATTGTGGGGTTTTTGAAATAAAAATATTATTTTATTAGTTTAAGGTATATTTTAATATTTAATATTTTATTTAAAAATAATTTGAAATGTCAAATTTTGGTCCATGGAATACTTGATTATGTTATTTTATTGTTGTTTCTATATGTTTTAATGCAATTTGTATTGTGAAAAACAATTAGTAATCTCTAGAACGTATTAGAAGGAGGACGTGTTGTTCTCATATTTAATAACCTAAAAAAACAAGCATTTTAATAAAGTGGAAAGATAAAGTGAGGTTACAAATTTTGAATAAATGAAATCCATGCATATAAATGGATATAGCTTACCTGTTTATCATTATATCAAGAAAATAATAAATCATAGAATTGATTTGGATAATTTCAACACTTATGGAACTTTTTAGTTTGAAATATATTTGAAGAATTTAATTTTCTGCAGACTTGCATTTTAGAAATCTCACCAACAGTCAAGAGTTTGGTTGTGGTTACTATAGCAGTATTTCCAAATCTAAAGAAGTGCCTAGTGTGCGACCGAAAATTGTAAGTGAATTTAAATTTATACTGGCCAGTAACGTAAAATAAGGTAAAATGAAATAAAAAGATCATTTCGGACAATTTTTATTTAAATTATAAAAAAAATATAACAAGATAACGATTGAGACAATTTAAACTATTTTTTTTATATAAAAAAAAAGAATTGAGAAAATTCGGCTACATTAATTTTTAATTAAATTATTATTATAAGTAGTTTAGTTATAAGGTACAAAGATTGAAGTAGAAATCCCAAACATTAACATAACCTATAAAAAAAAATATTAAAAGGCTGATTAGTAGTTTTTGTCAATTGTTTATTTATTATTTGTGTTTAAAGAAATAAAAATTTGTGTTTCTTTCTATATATTTAATTTTTATTTATTGTTCATTTTTCTTCCTTGTGTAGAAATAATTTGTGATTTGCAGCTTGTTACAATTTTCCCAGCTCGGGTGTTACGATTAAAGGTGGACCCACTGATGTTAGAAATTGGTAAGGTAAGGTTATTGTACTATAAATTTCAGAGATATTTGTCGATTGCTTTACTGAAACTAAAGTTGGAGCTAGTGACGGGGCAAAAATCTGTTATTTAAAAATATATTGTGGTGGTAAACTGTTGCGTTATGGTTTTATTTTGTTAAAGTATATACAACACCATTCACTGCAGTATGTACTCGTTTTCAAAAAATAATTTATATTATGTACAAAAATCACAATTCAATTGTCAAGGTTATTAACCTCTGTGCAAAATGTCAAATATTCTCGCATTATGTAGCAAATTATAAATGTTTTCATTGTTTGTATTGTAATTTAGCAATAATAATAAAAAAAATTACATTAAAAATTATATAATAATGTAAAACATTAATTAATTTTACGTTTTAATTGAATAGCAATCATTGTAACTTTATATAATGAGAAAAAAACATCATTCAAAGGCGTCTCGATAGCTCAATGCTTACGCTGTAGCTACCAACCGAGCGATCCCGGTTCAATTCCCCGGGTCTGACCTTAGTTTTTTTTCTAGATGGATTTCCATTCGAAATATAATTTAATGTAAAATATTAATTAAACAAAATAAATTAACCTTTATCTAAAATTTATAAAATTTTATATTTCAAATAATTAATAATATAAATATTGCAAGTGGTGACATCTATGGCGTTTTAATAGAACTACGGATTAGTGAGAACTCCTTCCTCACATACGTTACCGTTGAGTTTGGAGATTGTTTGCAATTGGTTTTCACGGTTACTAGATTGTGCGGAATATGTAACTTTCTATGGTGGTCGTAGATAATAATACATTACATACCGAGGCCGAAAGTACTCCATTCCTGTCGAGAGAACAATATAGTTTACCGAGAGGCGATAGCCTCGAGGTGAACTAGTTCTCGAGACACAGGAATGGTACTTTTGCCGAGGTTTGTATACTATTTTATTCGCAATCGTCCTTTAAATACCGAATTATCTAAAATTCTTGACAGATGCAAAATGTCATCGGTTGGGATTGGCATAACGTATGTCGCCACTTACATCATCAAATTCGATCGCATAATATTTCGAGGATTTTATTGAATAGGAGTATTTATAAATTAATAATAATACCTGCGTACTCGTTCTTTAGCAGCCAAGGTCCGCAACATTACCAAACATGATTTATAGAGCCATTTATACACCGCATTTGGCGATGTAATCTTCTGCGCGCCACCTAGTAGCTGAATTTAAAGACACGTAGAGGTGCGAAAATAGGTCGTTTCGGACCATGAGAATGTCAAAGTTACAAACAATGATGCATTTTCGGACCTCTAAATGGTCAGGAATGGACTCATTACCAATACGATTGCGAATAAAGTATATTATCTGCATGATAAGCAATTCTCATGAGAAAGTTAATACTGCATTCTAAGCAGTTCCCACGATAGATAATACTTTATTCTTATCTTGAAATGTAATATGATATTATCTGCTTGCTGATAGTAAGCAGTATTTCTACTCAGCGATAAAACGTTTTAATATGGTTTTTATTTAAAACAATATTAAAATCAGTAAAAGGAAAATGAAAATTTTAATTTTCTGTGTTTTTATTTATCACAACTAAATCTTTATTTAGAAAGTCAATGAATTTTATTTTTAAGGAATTACCGTTTACAGATAAATATACAAAAATACTTATAACTAAAATTATAGCAATTATGGTTAATATAATAGATGATATGCTTAAATGATTAGTAGTCACATGATCAATTGATTTTAGTAGATAACCGTTATCGGTAATTTTGATTTGATTGTCAATTAACTTTTGTGTATCGATTGGAATTAAGTCGACTCTTGAGATGTCAACATTACTACTTGATTCAGATATTACTATTTGGTAATTTTAGGTCGATAATTTTGTTTGACGTAGTTTTAGCTACAAATAACATTTGCTCGTGATTAATTAACGCAGTGCAATCAGGGCTCAAATGTAAAATTTTAGAACCATAAAGTTCTTTTCAAAAATTTTGATTTTTACAATTAATATCTAGAATTGCTTTGGAAGGTACAGTTACTAGCCAAGTGGCAGTATCTATTTGAGAGATTTTAATATGAGTTAGATCAAAAAGATATGGGGTACATGTTTGGTTACTATTAAAAGAAAGTAATTGGGTTTCACATAATTTATCGTTTGGAATTTCAAAGTGATTATTTTGGTTACAAAAGTAAGTGTCTATTGTAACTAATAATCGAGTTCGATAGGGATACTCATTTTAGTATTAAACAATATATTATTGTAGGTTGGAATAATCATACGGAAATGACGGATGTTAATAAATATTGAAAAAGGTATCAATTGTATAAGTTGATATTGGTTAGTTTTAGAGGTTAGAGGAATTTCAAAGATGAAGGTGATTCTATTCGCAATTTTATAGGCTTTGGTAATAATGATACTTTCATATAGATTTCATATAGAAAACTGAATACGCAACTTATAGATCAAAACAAAAGACTAGAAGTGCTGGAAAAAGAATTACGTAAAAATAAAATAATCATACAAGGAATAAAGGAGCATGACAATGAACAGGAATTAACACTGAAGGAAGAAATAGGAAATATCCTAGACAAAATAGAAATAAAACTAAACATGGAAACAGAACTTCGTGAAATGAGAAGAATAGGCAAGAAAACACAAGAAACGGGAAAAGAACAGACCGGTGATGATAGAATTTAGTTCCCGGAACAAAAAAAATGAAGTCCTTAAAGCAAGTAACAAACTAAGAGGAACAGATATTTGGATTTCCGAAGACTACGAAACAGGAAAGAGAACAAAGAAGAACCCTAGTAACACACATGAAAGAAGCAAAGGCAATGAATCATAAAGCAAAGCTTGTCGGTAATAAATTAGTAGTAAATGGGAAATTCTACTCACTTGAACAACTAGAAATACAAGAAAATGAAGCCGCAGGAAATGAGAACGAAGAGGCAAAAAACAAGAAACGCACAGTGGCAGAAAGATCTCCAAATGAACAAGAAAAACCCCAAGAAAACAGAAATAAAAGAAAAACACAAGAAGCAGAAAGAATAAAACAAAACAGAAGCATAACTGAATGGACACAAACTTTGTTCTCGGGGGTTCCAGAAACAGAAAAAGAAACCAAACCAAAAAACCAACTATAGAAATAGAAATAGAAACCGATAGGAAGAAAAATACGACGACAATGGCAAGGAAATGGAAAAAGAATAAAAAGGCAAGAAAGAATAGAAATAAAACAAGAATAGGGACCTAAAAACATTGCTAGAAATAGGAAAAATTGAAGAAGTAAACAAAGAAAGGCAAAGGTATAAAATAGGCATACTAGCACTGCAAAAAGTGAGATGGGAGGATGAAGGACGAATAGATAAAGAGGAATATTCATTACTATATGTGAGAGAGGAGAAACAAGGAAGCAGGGGAACAGCGTTCATGATAGATAAAAAAATCAGAAATCAAATAATGGAATTCAGGAAAATAAATGGTAGAATCTCATATCTACGAGTAAAAAACCAGATAGCAAATATATCCATAATAAATGCATATGCACCAACCGAAGTAGCAACGACTGAAGAAAAGGATATATTCTACGAAACAATAGAAGAAACATGCGAGAAAACCCCAAAACATGACACGTTAATTGTGTTAGGTGATCTGAATGCTATGATAGGAAAAGAAGAATACATAAGAAATGTAGCCGGCAAAGAAACACTGCACGAAATAACTAACGACAATGGGACAAGACTATGCAACCTAGTAGAAGAAGCAAACTTGTTTATAATAAGCACGAAATACAGACATAAAAAAGAGCACAAAATCACATGGATGAAGCCAGGGCAAACCGGAGGAAACCAAATAGACCACATCCCTATCAAAAAGAAAAGAGAAAAAATAATAGAGGATGTTAAATCCTACAGAGGAACCAGCGTAAACACGGACCACAACCTAGTAATAGCAAAAGCAAAATTAAGAATGGTAAGAGATAACAAAACTAGAAGAAGAATTAAAAAATGGAATTTAGAATGCCTATATAATGAAGAAAATAAAAGAAAGTTCCAAGAAGAAATCAGTAAACAAATAGGATTGAGAAACAAAAAAGAAAATATAGAAGATGAATGGAAAAACCTAAAAAACGCAATAATCAATGCATCAGGAAAAACTATAAACACAAAGCAAATAGAGAAGAAAAATAACTGGAGTGCAACGAAATGATAAAGAAAAAAAGAGAAGCAAGAATAAAATGGATATGATCAAGCAAAGACGAAGACTACGAAAGGTTCAGACAAATACGAAAAGATGGAATAAAATTGATAAAAAACAAAAAACTGAAATGGATAGAAGTAAGAATGGACGAACTAGAAAAAGATAATAGGAATAACACAAAATTATATAGACAAATAAGACAACAACCAAGAAAGAATACAATAATTAAAATAAACAAAAAGAAATGGCAAGAGTACCTAGAGAAAGCGGAAACGACAGAGGAAGACACTAGCGAAGATGAAACAAATAACACACAAGAGGAAACAATGGAAAAACCAACACAAGAAGAAGTAAATAATATCATAAAGAATTTAAAAAATGGAAAGGCGCCAGGCTCAGATACTATCCACAACGAAATGATAAGAAATGGGGGGAATGAACTACAAGCAAGAATATACGAGCTACTAACAGCGATACGGGAAAAAGAAATAATGCCTGAAGAATGGCGACTAGGAATGATAGTGCCGATACCAAAAAACGGAGATCTAACAAAGTGCGACAATTATAGAAGAATAATGTTATTAAATATAGTGTACAAAGTATTATGATCAATAATATTAAAAAGGCTGAATAAGTTCACGCAAAGAGAAATAGGAGAATACCAGAATGGATTCAGCCAAGGAAAATCTACAGTTGACGCAATACATACACTAAACCAAGTGGTAGAAAAATGCTACGAAAGAGAGATTGAGCTACACATATTATATATAGACTATAAACAAGCATTCGACAGCCTAGAAAGGAAAGCCATAAAGGAAGACATATCAACGCTAGGAATACCAACAAAAATTAAAAGACTAATTAAAATGACGCTGGATAAATCGAAAGCTGCTGTGATAACACAAGAAGGACTAACCAACCTAGCGAAACAAACAAAAGGAGTAAGGCAGGGAGACGGCCAGGGAGAGACAAGAAAAGCTTGGAGAAGATAATAAAGAAAATGGATGAAGAGGCACGAAAAAGAGGACTATAAATAAACCAGAAGAAAACGAAATACATGAAAATTAGCAAAGAACAGAAATCAGATAACAAAACAGAAATAACATTAGGAACATATAGATTCGAGCAAGTTCAAACCTTTAAATACCTTGGAACAGTGATGAAGTAATAGAAACGACAGAAGCATAGAAATAGCACAAAGAATAAAAGCAGGACATGGCGCATACTACAGATTCAAGGAAATTATGAGAAGTAAACAGATAAGCAAGGAAACCAAAATGAGAGTGTACAAAGTAGCAATAAGGCCAGCGGTACTATATGCAAGCGAAACAATGTGTATTACAAATAAAGATGCTGAAAAACTAAAGGTATTCGAAAGAAAGATAATTAGAAGAATATATGGACCAAAGAAGATAAATAAAGAAATATATATAAGACTAACAAACCAGGAGATAGAAGAAAGACTAAAAGGAGAAAACATAGTAAAAGAAATTAAAGCCAGAAGATTACGTTGGTACGGACATATAAACAGAAAAGATGACAACTCAATTACGAAGAAGATACTGAAATGGAAACCACAAGAAACAAGACCAAGGGGGAGACCAAAAATAAGATGGGAAGACCAAGTAATAAACGATATAAAAACCATGAAAATTGAGAAATGGAGAGAGAGAATAAAAGATAGGGAAAAAATGGAGAAAAGTAGCAGAAGAAGCAAAGAAACACAACGACCTATAAAGAATAGTGAAGAACCACCCCACTAATACAGTCAAAAGAGCTCTAAAGAGCGGCACCAATTCCGCATAGGAATGTATTGCCAGATATATATATATATATATATATATATATATATATATATATATATATATATATATATATATATATATATATATATATATATATATATATATATATATATATATATATAAATTTTAGTTGAAATTAATTTTTATTAAGTTGAATAATGATTTTACATTAAATAATATTTAGAATGCAAATTCATATAGAAAAATTTATCATCGACTCTGCTGGGACTCGAACCCAGGACCCTCCACTGTCTAGGTGGTATCTCTACCAACTGAGCTACAGAGCACGACTACCAGCATAGCGAGAAATTTTCCTTATGAATTAGATATTTAAGCAGACATACAAAGTAACTAGATATTTTTTTGAATATTATTAATGAAGAGCAGAGTCGATGATAAATTTTTCTATATGAATTTGCATTCTAAATATTATTTAATGTAAAATCATTATTCAACTTAATAAAAATTAATTTCAACTAAAATTTATATATAATTAATTTCCTTTCGGAATGATTAAAAATAATCTAGATACTTTGAATATTGATGTTGTTGTCATGCGACTTGCTGATCTTCATTAATAATATTCAAAAAAAATATCTAGTTACTTTGTATGTCTGCTTAAATATCTAATTCATAAGGAAAATTTCTCGCTATGCTGGTAGTCGTGCTCTGTAGCTCAGTTGGTAGAGATACCACCTAGACAGTGGAGGGTCCTGGGTTCGAGTCCCAGCAGAGTCGATGATAAATTTTTCTATATGAATTTGCATTCTAAATATTATTTAATGTAAAATCATTATTCAACTTAATAAAAATTAATTTCAACTAAAATTTATATATAATTAATTTCCTTTCGGAATGATTAAAAATAATCTAGATACTTTGAATATTGATGTTGTTGTCATGCGACTTGCTGATCTTCATTAATAATATTCAAAAAAATATCTAGTTACTTTGTATGTCTGCTTAAATATCTAATTCATAAGGAAAATTTCTCGCTATGCTGGTAGTCGTGCTCTGTAGCTCAGTTGGTAGAGATACCACCTAGACAGTGGAGGGTCCTGGGTTCGAGTCCCAGCAGAGTCGATGATAAATTTTTCTATATGAATTTGCATTCTAAATATTATTTAATGTAAAATCATTATTCAACTTAATAAAAATTAATTTCAACTAAAATTTATATATAATTAATTTCCTTTCGGAATGATTAAAAATAATCTAGATACTTTGAATATTGATGTTGTTGTCATGCGACTTGCTGATCTTCATTAATAATATTCAAAAAAATATCTAGTTACTTTGTATGTCTGCTTAAATATCTAATTCATAAGGAAAATTTCTCGCTATGCTGGTAGTCGTGCTCTGTAGCTCAGTTGGTAGAGATACCACCTAGACAGTGGAGGGTCCTGGGTTCGAGTCCCAGCAGAGTCGATGATAAATTTTTCTATATGAATTTGCATTCTAAATATTATTTAATGTAAAATCATTATTCAACTTAATAAAAATTAATTTCAACTAAAATTTATATATAATTAATTTCCTTTCGGAATGATTAAAAATAATCTAGATACTTTGAATATTGATGTTGTTGTCATGCGACTTGCTGATCTTCATTAATAATATTCAAAAAAATATCTAGTTACTTTGTATGTCTGCTTAAATATCTAATTCATAAGGAAAATTTCTCGCTATGCTGGTAGTCGTGCTCTGTAGCTCAGTTGGTAGAGATACCACCTAGACAGTGGAGGGTCCTGGGTTCGAGTCCCAGCAGAGTCGATGATAAATTTTTCTATATGAATTTGCATTCTAAATATTATTTAATGTAAAATCATTATTCAACTTAATAAAAATTAATTTCAACTAAAATTTATATATAATTAATTTCCTTTCGGAATGATTAAAAATAATCTAGATACTTTGAATATTGATGTTGTTGTCATGCGACTTGCTGATCTTCATTAATAATATTCAAAAAAATATCTAGTTACTTTGTATGTCTGCTTAAATATCTAATTCATAAGGAAAATTTCTCGCTATGCTGGTAGTCGTGCTCTGTAGCTCAGTTGGTAGAGATACCACCTAGACAGTGGAGGGTCCTGGGTTCGAGTCCCAGCAGAGTCGATGATAAATTTTTCTATATGAATTTGCATTCTAAATATTATATATATATATATATATATATATTAGGGTGTATCGAAAAATTTTTTTTTCGCCGGCTTAGCAAAAAAATAATAGTTTTTGATGAAAAACAAGCCTTCATGATAATAATTCGTAATTTAAATTATGTTTAGGGGTGCCACCAGTGGCTCAAAAACCCAATTTTTGACTGTTTTTGTGGTTAGCCTCTTCCAACTTCTACCAGTTCAATCAGATAAACACTGATTTTGGATATTTTGTGCCCAGACCACTACTCTATAATTCCACAATACAAACCACTTAATACTATTATTCCCTAGTATGAAAAAAATCCCCTAAAAGTTACTATTTTTGCGATTTTCTGATATTCTTTAGCTAACTTTTGTTAATTCCATGACATAACAATGCGCGTTGGGGGTTTTGTGCTAAAATGAATACCCTATAATCCCACAATACAAAAAGCTTAATACTGTTACTTCCAAAAAAAAATCCCCTAAAAGTCACTATCTTAGCGATTTTCTGATATTCTTTAGCTAAACTTCTGTTAATTTCATCACATAACAATGCGCGTTGGGGGCTTTGTGCTAAGACGAATACCCTATAATCCCACAATACAAAAGACTTAATACTGTTACTCCCTAGTGAGAAAAAAATCCCCTAAAAGTCACTATTTTAGCGATTTTCTGAATCAACAAAAATTTCTAAGTCAACTAGTAACAGTGTTTACGAAGAAGAAAGTAAAACTGAACAACCTAGGAAACAGTTGAAGGTATTTCCTACTGACTCCACAACCTCTCCAAAACTGAAAGATTTATGAAGTACATTCAGAAAGAATTTGACGAATTTTACCAGCAATTTTATCCTAAAATGGCCTATGAAAGAGAAAGAGGAAGACAGCGCAGTGAAAGCAGACAATGTTTAAAAATATTTTTATTTGTATTTAGGATTTTCAGATTTCTTTTGTTAATATTAAGTTCAGTTGTTGTTTTGTCACAAACAGTGGCGGTCTTAGGCCTTTCGGCGCCCTCGGGAAGAGTCGTTCAGAGCGCCCTTATTAACTTTAAAAAGTAACTGTTATTGAATGATTTTACCAACTTCGGCGCCCCAAACAGCCTAGCGCCCTCGTGCTGCGCCCGACCTCGCACCCCCTCAAAGGTCGGCACTGGTCACAAAATACTTTTTTGCGTATTCTTTGCAATCAACGCAGAAACTGAACATGTCCACGTCTTACATGAATTTTTTTCTCTTAGAATACAAAACTTTAAGTAAATTGAATCATGTGATCTTACCTAATAGATACCCTTCTTTCATATCCCAAAAAGTCACGAAAGTCCATAAAAGCAACATTGAGTAATTCAGTTTTTCTTGTTTTTCTCAAAACAAGGTGGTTGGGACATATTCAGTTTCTGCTTTGACCAATTCAATTGTCCTTTTAGTATATTTTTGATGCTTCCAGATTGGATCTTTATTACAAAGTGTTTTTTGACTAATAGAATTCCATACAACACTTGACCCCTTTAGTTGAATCTAAGTCCGCGCTCGGATTGTATTCCCAGATAATTAAGTTTATTGTAATTAAAATAACTGTATTACGTTAATTGTATTTTGGAAAGTAGAGTATTGATCTTTGTACTAAATCTCCAACGCACATGGTTATCTGTTGGAATTGGTAGAAGTTAGATAAAAAAATATCAGAAAATCGCTAAAATAGTGGCTTTTAGGTGATTTCTTTCTCACTAGGGAGTAACAGTATAAAGTTTTTTGTATTGTGGGATTATAGGGTATTCGTCTTAGCACAAAATATCCAACGCGCATCGTTATGTGATGGAATTAACAGAAGTTAGCTAAAGAATATCAGAAAATCGCTAAAATAGTGACTTTTAGGGGATTTTTTTCTCACTAGGGAGTAACAGTATTAAGTTTTTTGTATTGTGGGATTATAGGGTATTCGTCTTAGCACAAAATATCCAACGCGCATTGTTATGTGATGGAATTAACAGAAGTTAGCTAAAGAATATCAGAAAATCGCAAAAATAGTGACTTTTAGGGGATTTTTTTCTCACTAGGGAGTAACAGTATTAAGTTTTTTGTATTGTGGGATTATAGGGTATTCGTCTTAGCACAAAGCCCCCAACGCGCATTGTTATGTGATGAAATTAACAGAAGTTTAGCTAAAGAATATCAGAAAATCGCTAAGATAGTGACTTTTAGGGGATTTTTTTTGGAAGTAACAGTATTAAGCTTTTTGTATTGTGGGATTATAGGGTATTCGTTTTAGCACAAAACCCCCAACGCGCATTGTTATGTCATGGAATTAACAAAAGTTAGCTAAAGAATATCAGAAAATCGCAAAAATAGTAACTTTTAGGGGATTTTTTTCATACTAGGGAATAATAGTATTAAGTGGTTTGTATTGTGGAATTATAGAGTAGTGGTCTGGGCACAAAATATCCAAAATCAGTGTTTATCTGATTGAACTGGTAGAAGTTGGAAGAGGCTAACCACAAAAACAGTCAAAAATTGGGTTTTTGAGCCACTGGTGGCACCCCTAAACATAATTTAAATTACGAATTATTATCATGAAGGCTTGTTTTTCATCAAAAACTATTATTTTTTTGCTAAGCCGGCGAAAAAAAAATTTTTCGATACACCCTAATATATATATATATATATATATATATATATATATATATATATATATATATATATATATACATACACATACACATACACATACACATACACATATACATATACCAGGGACGATACACAGCGACTACCATCAGCTTGGAAACCAGCTATAACCAGTATCACCGTCAAGAAGCGAAAACCAGCACAGCAGAACGATAAAAGCGAGAGAAAGCCACCCGATCAAGCGAGACCAATGACACGCAGCCGCGCCAAAAACCAGCCGACCGCAACCATGCGCAACTCCGTAACCGTATATAAAGACCAACCGCTGCAGCAAGACGTCAGTCTACATCGTGTAACCACGCGAAGCAGAAGGAAGTTAGAAGTGACCTGAAGATGGCAAGTGTGATCTTGCCGAAACGTCGTCAACCATTGTCTGGTTCCTCTAGGAGCCGAATAGTGAATACGCGGAGTGAAACCAGGAAAAGTGGTATATATATATATATATATATATATATATATATATATATATATATATATATATATATATTGATGCCTGTTAAGCTGTCACCTCCGTCATACAGAGGAGACGGCCTGACTTCCGGGTATTCCCGTGAATATATTGCTAAAAATTTGTTATATTTGTGATGAGGGGAACCTCTAGAATCCGAATCTCAAGAAAGGGGAAATTATTTCCCTTGTTTTATTTTGTCATATATAGAGTATACAGAAGATACGAACCGACCTCCAAAATGTATATATAAGAATATACTTATAGTTCGCTGCTACCTCCAGCAGCGCTGCCAAGTGTTCGGAGGTCAGAAGATACCACCGTTATGTGCAGTTATATATACAGAGCGTTGACTCCACATTCCATAGATGCACATTTCATAAAAAGGCTCTCTTGTGGGTTTCCAGATGTTGAAATCGGGTGGTTTAAATTGCTCGCCGAGGGCATTTTAGTGGCCAGATAACAAAAGGAAACAAGCGAGCATTCTCGATTTACTTATTTTTTACTTTTTGAGTTATAGTAAATTGTTTTTGTATTTCTTATGAATTGTTATTAAAGATATTAAAAAGCCGTTTCGACATTATTAAAGAGTCTTTATGAGCAGCACTGACTAGTTGAATAAGGCTTTTCTAATTATAATCATTGATTTCTGGTTTACTTCATAAAGTTGGATTTTTTAAATGAAAACTTTAATAATTTGATTAGAAATACTTAGATCGGTGATATATTAGAAAGAAATTTCTTTCTATAATGAATTGAAAATATAACAAAACCAGAAAAAGGGAATTGTCAATAAAAGTCAATAAGAACGCAACCAGTACCAATATTGCGTATAATTAGTATAGCACATTTTTGAAATTTAGGTGTATTAGACGTAAATCAGTTATGTAACGTAGTATTTGTATAAATATGATATTCTATAAAGTTTCTTTTAATCTCGGGAATAACGGTTAAATTGAATATGCTTTTATCCAGATTCCATTTCGATTGAAATAAAGGCAGATACTCTTTTAATTTTTACTAAACTCGATAAGAGTTTAATATAAACAAATTAAATATTGTGTTTTTTACAACAAATGCTTGTTGTTTCCGAAGTCAGGCACGTATCATGTAGGACCATTGAATTTCCCGTGATTTGATTAACAAAAAGAGTTACCAACTTTATTAACATTAAAACAAATCGAAACACAACAAATTAATCAACATTTTTATAGAATTTTTGCTTAAGACATTTTTCCAGCATTACTTGATCTAACGAAATATAGAATACGTATGTTACACTGTTATACATGTACCTACCTCTTGTAAATTTATGTTTTAACTTATGTTTTAAATAAAGCACTTACTAACGACAAAACATGAACGTTTTATGGAAGGTGTACTTTAAGTCCACATTAAAGACAGGTTTAACTTAATGTAGTCTTTTTTGATAACATTGTATAAAGCATAGATAAATAGTAGGTATATTGCGTTATCAGATTAAAAGTGGCAGTTTATTTGACGCTTAATTATGTTAGCAATCGCGGCTTTCCATGTAAAACAAAATACCACTATAAGCTTTTGTTTGAGACACTGCTAGACTAAAATAGGGATGATAATTTGATACCAAGCTTGGTCTCAGACATGGAAAGATCAGAGTTACCCAATATTGGTTATTATTGATTAAAACTAATACGTTATGCAATGTTTTGGCCAATAAATGACACCGATATCGCAATAAAACTAAAGTTCGTGTTGGACCGATCTTGAATGTTAATGTAGTACCAAGGCTGGTAATTGAGAAACAAAGCAACTACTACACAATCCTTTTCCTTTAATGAATGCTAGTGCAAACAAGCAACGAAGTCTACCATTATTGTTTCGCCGTAACTGAATGCAAAGTCAATCTTTGTGTTGGATATAAAATGTTCATTAACAAAATAAATACGAAGAAATCGAAAATTCGTATAAATGATTAATGTCTTAGAGCCTAAGACATTAATCATTTATCGAATTCGAATTCGAGAGTCTAAGACTTAGACTCTCAACACATATTGAGACCGTACAAACCTAACACTTTCATAGTGTACGTCTTCTTGTGCAAATATATATGTACAGTCGGTAAGTCAATATAGTTTACACTTTAGTCTTGCCAGTGTAAGTTTAAGTTCATAAAAATTCAGTAGGTTAGCAACCACTAATCTATCTTTATAATAAACCACATTTACAGAAATTTAGCAAAATATAATATGAATATTGACCCAACCTTGGCCGAAGGGTAAGAAACCAAGATTTTGAATTTTGAAGATTGATAAAACTGGGGTTAGTTTAGCAAACCTAAGATTCAAAGTTGGCTAAGGTTTTGGGTGATAAGTATGTAACCGGCACTTGATATGTAGGGATTGACTAAGACTAGCTAAAGCAAATTAGCGAAATAGTATCTGATATTTGACTTCAGTATATTCTATGGGTAACTGGCATCGACCTAACGGGTGAGAATTGGCTGAAACTTGGGCAACTCGTAAAGAACCTTGATTAGGTTCCTGAACATTGGCTCTGACTAGTACAACGTTTAGTGAACCGAAAATTAGTATCAGGGTGTTGATTAACCCTCGAGTGACAATTAAACAACCGAGACTCAGAATCTGAAAATAGCGCTGCAGCAGCTTTCACAGCCGTCTTAAATTTAAAATTCACTCAAGCAATAAAATTGTTTGAAGTACATCATCATTTTTACATATAAATCGCTTAAAGCGCTGACAGGTAAATAAACTGATAAATAAACGTCATATTAAACATGAGTTAGAGAACCAAAATTCGATATTTGAAAATTCGCCTACACTTGGATCAATGTCGAGAAAACGACATTTGACTGTCCAGTATTCAGCCACGCTGGGGTTTATTCAAAGACCTTTGTTTTAATATTATGCTTTGTCATTAAAATTGACGTTTTTCTTCTAATACAAAATTGTAGGTAATTGCTTGACTAATCATAGTGAGGAGATACTTTTAGCCCAAGTAGAAAAAAATAGTATGAATTATTTGGATTTAAAGTGACTTTGTTGCTATTTACGAGCTATAAATAACTCCACCTAAATAATAGATAAATAATAGTCTTATCATTTGTACAATTCCGCTATAGGGTAAATACAAGTATTTTACTTAATTGGGCTCGATTCCTATAATCTAGAATGGCTTTAGGGGAGTTCACGCATCCAAGCTGCGATGTGTAAACGGGTTTTCCAAATCGATTATGTGGATTGTCATCATAATACATCAATCCTAAATCCAAATATAACATGCAGGGAAACAAGATTGAGCGATGAAGATTTTTCACGTACATCTGCAAATGAGACTTGTTTCCAACTCTTCTTATTTCATTATGTCGAGCTGTTAACAAGTGTCCAGTTCTCATACTAAGGTCTTCCTTGATCAGTGGCGACATAGATCTGGAGCTCATGTCCATTTCCTTCGCCAACACTTTTTACGAATAGGATGTTATAAAAAGAAACATTTTTGATTTATAGTTATTTATGTTATAAATCTGGCAATGAGACTTTACAGAACGAGTTTGATCTTTGAAGGAAGACAGAAGTCGCATCTGAAAACTTGAAATGATAAGTAAGGAAAATCATTCACAGGATCTATAACGTTTTTTTTTCATGTGTTGCAATTTTTCCTTTTTGAACGAAAGTTCATTCATTCCCTGCTTTATAATAATCTAGTCATACTATACAGTAGAGTCAATTTTTGCTAAAAACATGCCTAAGTTCTTATTTTTTACTATCTAAAGATAGAGACTTGAAATCTTTTGTAATGCCTTCAGTACTGGACTAGTATAAAATGTAATATGTTTAAAATGGGGGCACGCCCTCCCTAGTGGTTGAGACCCCCATTTTGTACCCCTAATTTAATAACGCAACAAAATTGAGCGAAATTTATGTTGGAAGGGTTCTTGGAGTCGCTGATTATGAATCCAATAAGAAAACTGAAAAATTCAATACGGCGGACTCAAAATGGCGGTCCTAAAATAACGGCCTTTGAGATTGAGAATACGATTTACGCCTTTTCTATTGATTTTAGAGAAAAATTCAAAGAGTCAAAAAGTGTTTATAATGTGATTTTGCAAAGGACTACGCTATTTTGGTTACCTTATTATGTAATCCCTTCGCTCTGCCCTAGTAGTAGAGTCAATTTTTGGATAAGTTCTTATTTTTTACTATCTAAAGATAGAAACTTGAAATCTTTTGTAATGCCTTCAGTACTGGACCAATATAAAATGAACTAGTGAGAATGCGCAGAGCTAGCATTGCCATGACTACGGGGGACTCAACTGAGGAGACGAATCGGCAATGGGCGTTCCAAACATTTGCGTACCCAATGGCCTGTATTTTAAAAAATTTTCGTTAGAGGGCGCTTCGGTCCTTGACAACGCTCAGACCACGCTGGCCATTGTTGACAGTTCGCTGGAGTGCCATATGGGTCGCAATGTTTCATAAAAATTAGCCAGATTTGCGATAAAATTTGCGATAAATCGCATAATCTGTCAACACTGTCAGCGTTGTCCAGAATCGTAGCGCCATCTAGAAGTAACGTTCAAACTTGAATTAACGTTCAAGGTCGGGGACGCTTTATTTGACTCGTTTCGTCTCCTCAGTTGAGTCCCCCGTAGCCATGACGAACAAAAATAACTGTATCCTTAATAAACTAATTTATTTTTGAAAACTAATGTTGACGTAACACATTAGTTGTCATAAAAACTAAAATTCTAATCCTAAAATTTTTCGAATTTTTTTTGTTGCTAAAAATGTTTATTTTTTCGTAAATTTTTAAAAAATACTTTTTCATTTTTCAAAAATTTACCGAAATCTTCGGTGGTCATTTTGACACTTTCCCGAAGAGATACAAAAAAATGTTTCAAACAAAAGTTTCTTAAAATGCGATGTACTATAAGATTCCAAAAAGAAAAATTCAAAAAAGTCAACAGGGAAAAAGGCGACAGACCGACAGCAGACAGACAGGCAGACTTCACGAATTTAGAGACGAACTTTTTGTTCGTCGAATATGTTTAAAATGGGGGCACGCCCCCTCGGGGGGTTGAAACCCCCATTTTAAACTCCCAATTTAATGATTCTGGAAGTTTTCAACCAAGTTGAGCAAAAACTATGTTGGAGGGAGATTTGAGGTCGCTGATTATGAATGAAATGAGAAAATTAGAAAATTCAAAATGGCGGACCCAAGATGGCGGTATTTTAGATTAAAAATGCTATTTACGCCGTTTCTATTGATTTTTTAGAAGAATGAGAAAAGCCAGAAAGTGTGATGTGATTCTGCATAGGAATACATCATTCCGGTTACCTTATTATGTAACCCCTTCACTCTCACCTACTGAGAAGCCCACTAGGGAAGAGTGAAAGGGGTTACATAATAAGGTTACGAAAATAGTGTATTCCTATGCAAGATTACATCCTAAACACTTTCTGGCTTTTCTCATTTTTCTCTAAAATCAATAGAAACGGCGTAAATCCCATTTCTAATCTAAAATACCGCCATCATGAGTCCGCCATTTTGAATTTTCTGATTTTCTCATTTGATTCATAATCAGCGACCTCAAATTTCCCTCCAACATAGTTTTTGCTCAGCTTGGTTGAAACCTTCCCGAGTTATTAAATTGAGAGTTTAAAATGGGTGTTTCAACCCCCCGAGTTTTTTTAAACATATTACATTTTATATTGGTCCAGTACTAAAGGCATTACAAAAGATTTCAAGTCTCTATCTTTAGATAGTAGAAAATAAGAATTTAATGAGAAAATTGACACTACTACTAGGGCAGAGCGATGGGGTTACATAATAAGGTAACCAAAATAGTGTATTCCTTTGCAAAATCACACTCTAAACACTTCTTGACACTTTAAATTTCTCTCTAGAATCAATAGAAATGGCGTAAATCGCATTCTCATTCTCAAAGGCCGTTATTTTAGGACAGCCATTTTGGTTCTGCCATTTTGAATTTTTCAATTTTCTCATTGGATTCATAATCAGCGACTCCAAGAACTCTCCCAACATAAATTTCGCTCAATTTGATTGCGTTATTAAATTAGGGGTACAAAATGGGGATCTCAACCACCAGGGGAGGCGTGCTCCCATTTTAAACATATTACGTTTTATATTAGTCCAGTACTAAAGGCATTAGAAAAGATTTCAAGTCTGTATCTTTAGATAGTAAAAAATAAGAACTTAATGCAAAAATTGACTCTACTAATAATAAAAAGGCGACACTTTATGTTAAACTGAAGATTGTTTAAGCCTTTCAGTACCGAAAGGCTTCCTGTATTCTTTCCTTCATCAAATGCAAACATAGTTAGAATGTCAATGAAAACTTTATTAACCGGGTTTGTGAAATTTGCAAACTACATACCAAATGTTACATTATTTTGCTTAGTAAAATTACTTTTCTTTGAAAATTTATTAATTGTAATACAAAAAATATTGTTGATTTTGAACATAAATCTTTCTTTGTGGATGTGAGAATGAATGTTTCATATGTCATATGACAATTCCTAAAATAATAATCAAATAATAATAATCCAATTTTGAACAAGAATGAATTTTGAATTTTGTAAAAAGATGAACTTTTTATTTATAAATAATTACGACTAAAAAGTACTTCCTATTTAATTTTTTCATATCGCAAAGACAGTCGTTTTCAATTCAAAGTTTTTTTATGAAATAGAAATTATTATTTTATTGTTCTAAACTATCATTAACTATTTAAAAATGACGTACAATTCAAGCGATCCCTTAAATTTTCTGAGTAGTTTAGAAATATTAGTTTAAATGCAGCTACGATTCCCAAAAAAGTATGTGTAAATTTATGTAGCGTGAAATGGTCGAAACCACGCCAGATGTATGAGTTTCGATGGAATTCTATATACCTGAATGGTTAAGGTCTTGTATACGACGTTGCCAAACTCTGGAGCCTGCAACGTACCGTACATGATACAAAAAACTACATATACAGGCGGAGGTGACATCGTATTGGCAATTATACAACTAAGAGCGACGGCAACGCCAGCGATCTATAGCTGAACTAAAAATTAAATTTGTGAGTATAAGTGTGACGTTATCACCTCCAGACAAAAATTTGAATTTAGGCTTCTAACACCATCTATATGCTTATACAGTCGAAAACAGGGCAAAACGTTGTCACCTCCGAAAACGGAGGTCACAACGTTATATATGAGGTGAGAACGTACGCTGGGTATCTACTTTGGAGGTGACAAGGTACCCTTTATCAATATATATATATATATATATTCCGGGTTTCACTCCGCGTATTCACTATTCGGCTCCTAGAGGAACCAGACAATGGTTGACGACGTTTCGGCAAGATCACACTTGCCATCTTCAGGTCACTTCTAACTTCCTTCTGCTTTCCTTCTGCTTCGCGTGGTTACACGATGTAGACTGACGTCTTGCTGCAGCGGTTGGTCTTTATATACGGTTACGGTGTTACGCATGGTTGCGGTCGACTGGTTTTTGGCGCGGCTGCATGTCATTGGTCTCGCTTGATCCGGTGGCTTTCTCTCGCTTTCCCTTTTATCGTTCTGCTGTGCTGGTTTTCGCTTCTTACAACGGGATACAACGGAAATACCAAGTCCCAAATGAAATCATCGAGTTAACAAGACACTGCCTAAACAACACCTACTTCATCTACAAAGATCAACGGTACAAACAAGTGGAAGGAGCACCTATGGGATCACCTTTATCGCCGGTAATAGCGAACCTATTCATGGAAGAATTAGAAGTCCGAGCAATAGAAACGGCAAGTGACAAACCTAAACTATGGCTAAGATACGTAGACGATACTTTTATTATATGGACCCATGGAGAAGAAAAACTGCAGACCTTCTTACAGCATCTAAACAACATACACCAGAAGATCAAATTCACAATGGAGGTGGAAAAGGACAATCAACTACCTTTCCTAGATGTATCTATAATCAAGAAGGAAGACGGCAGCCTGGGATACACAGTATACCGAAAATCAACCCACACAAATCGCTACCTGAACGCGCAGTCACATCAGCACCCAGCGCAACTACAGTCAGTAGTCAAGACATTAATAACCAGATCACAACGATTGACTGATGACGATAATAAACATCAAGAACTAGAACAGGTGAAGTTGGCATTAAAACAAAATGGTTTCTCGTCCAGAAATATCAAGAAAGCGTTAACACCAAGGGACCCAAAGCCAAAGGAAGAAGAAACATCGGTATCCAAAGCGCACTTACCGTACATCAAAGGGACCACGGACAAAATAAGTAGAGTGCTGAGGAAACAACATCAACACCATCTTCAACACCGACAAAAAGATTGGAAACATGCTACCATCCGCAAAAACAAAAATACCACTAGAAAGCCAAGGAGTATACGAGATCCCATGTAAAGACTGCGGGGAATCCTACATAGGGCAGACCAACAGAAGAATTCAAGTAAGAAGAGAAGAACACCGAAATGCAGTCAACAAAAATGAGAGAACGTCTTCACTAGCACAACATGTAAGTGGTACATCTCATAACATAGATTTCGAAAATACAAAAGTTTTAGCGAATATACAACATAAGACCCGACGAACCATAAGAGAAGCCATTGAGATCGAGAAACGTCCGAACAATCTTAATACCAGGGACGATACACAGCGACTACCATCAGCTTAGAAACCAGCTATAACCAGCATTACCATCAAGAAGCGAAAACCAGCACAGCAGAACGATAAAAGGGAAAGCGAGAGAAAGCCACCGGATCAAGCGAGACCAATGACACGCAGCCGCGCCAAAAACCAGCCGACCGCAACCATGCGGAACACCGTAACCGTATATAAAGACCAACCGCTGCAACAAGACGTCAGTCTACATCGTGTAACCACGCGAAGCAGAAGGAAGTTAGAAGTGACCTGAAGATGTCAAGTGTGATCTTGCCGAAACGTCGTCAACCATTGTCTGGTTCCTCTAGGAGCCGAATAGTGAATACGCGGAGTGAAACCCGGAAAAGTAGTGAAGTAATATATATATATATATATATATATATATATATATATATATATATATATATATATATACAGTGAGGATTTTATTTCGCTGAACATCAGCACTATTAACCCTATGTTCAGTTTAAAAAAAAACATGTCAATACATTAAAAGCAATTACGAGTACAATATATCCAAGCAACCTCTAATAAAACAATTGCCATTAATGCCATTAAAAAGTGTCAAACAAATCGCAAACTTGTTGCATACTATCATTATTGCAATTGTACCAGCGTACAATAGCAGTTTTTTCATCTTTTAAATACATGCCGTAAACCCTCGTGTAAACCGCAAGTGCAAAAACTTAAAAAAAAAATCAGTTTTGACACTTTTTAAGGACATTAATGGCAATTGTTTTATCAGAGGTTGCTTGGCTATGTTGTAATTGCTTGTAATGCATTGACATGGTTTTTTAAAAACTGAACATAGGGTTAATACTTATAGTGCTGATGTTCAGCGAAATAAAATCCTCACTGTATATATATATATATATATATATATATATATATATATATATATATATATATATATATATATATATATATATATATATATATATATACCCAATCCAGATAACATCATATGATTACAACTATTCATTGTCTATTACAAACTTATATAACTATTCACGATTAAATATAACAATTACTAAACTTTAATACCCAATCCAGATAACATCATATGATTACAACTATTCATTGTCTATTACAAACTTATATAACTATTCACAATTGAATATATAACATTACTACCCTTTAATTCCCAATCCAGATAACGCACCAAACCCGAAGGAAAACCGACAGCAGCAAGGTAGTCACGTGCACGTTCAGTTGCAGCAATCCATTCACTATACGGTGTAACACATTTACATTTGATAAGAATGAAATCACATTTATCAGGCAACAAGTTAATAGTATGACGATGTATGAGCAACCCCTGTTCTGTACATGTGGAATTTTGTATATTTATAAGTTTACCATTTTTTAACAAATAATGGACTTCTACACCTGCACACGAAGTGTGTCGATAATCGTTTTCACTACGTACAACCACAGTGTTCGATAGTTTAGCTCTTTCGATTAACAACCCGGTATTGTGGGTTTTATAACGCGAAAATTTAATTTCACCCTTATCTGTTGTTTCAAGAACCTCTCTATACTCTTCTTTCAAGACTGGAGCGATTACATTTTCCACGTAGCTTATTCGTCTCTGAAATCGTACCCTATCCCTTGCTATTATCTCCCATGGACTTCTGCGTGCTTGACGATGTGCATACTCCCATGTTAACATGTAATGCATTTTGTTTTTACTTTCATCAAATGTCACTAAACCACCCATTTAATCCCTCCTCTATTAAGTCATATGCAAAGTCCCTTAGATGTTGCTCAATGAGCTTTTTTACCAAACACTCATCACAAATCACACCTCTAATGAAGTCTTGACACAACTGCACGCCTTTTCTATATCGTTGTGCTAACTCTTGACAATATTCTGGACTGAATATCCCCGTACCATGAACAGCTTCGTGTGCCGCATCCTCCTCTAGCGCTTCTAATTCACACCGTAGTTTCACCCTACCTTTGGCCATTTGCTTGATACGTCTTCACTGTTACGCGTCTCCATTGTATTTCACTACGTTACATCTAGACCATGTGTTCTTATATTCACCCGCTCCCCACCCTTTCCCCTCTTCATTCTTCCATTACGCAATACACCTTTTGACTTCCACATCCACTATTACCTTTTCTGGTAGATAATGCACAACTTCTAGCATTCCAAACACGTTCGGGATTTGCATCTTCATTAATGGTTCCAATATGTTTGTGATGTTCACTATGCAGTCACCTGACATGTTTACAACACCATCTATTATGCTATGGTAGAAATTGAAAAATTCCAAACCCTTCAGAAGGTTTAATCGATATGTTAGTAACGGTATTAACTGCCACAGCTCATATAAGGACTCCCACGCTAAATACAATTCATCATCTCCTGCATCAGTTATCTTTATAATTTTTGTTTTATCGTAATTTCTGTTAACACGCTCAAACGAGATAGTTTTTGTACCAATTTTCAAAGGAACCCCGACCTCTTCTCATGCTTTAAAGTACTTATTAATGACTCCTTCATTGGTTATTAACGCGTTCCACTCCGTTTCATCAAACAGCATACACTGATACTTTACTCCAGCTACTTTTATTACAGGAGTGAATCTCAAATGAGCACATAATCCAACAAATACAACTTTACTTTTTGATTTGTTTAAATAAAACACTGATTGATTCACTAGCGGTGCCCATTTAGCATCCTTAGGGAGCTCGTTTGGAGCCATTAACTGCTTTTCTAGAGCTTGCGCTTTCGCATTCTCAATTGATTTAGCGAGGCTTTCCAGTGTAATACTGCACTGTACACTGCAACTGCAAACGCTTTACTCTTCCCATACATGCGACCTGCTATATATATCTACAGCTTGACCTTGAATGGTGTTTGATAGCCTTGCAGAGTGGCCTTGAGTTCAAGGTTACAACACTGTTGTCATATTGTTGACCTTGAGAATGCGGTGTTGCCACGTTTAGGTGACAGAGATAGATTCAAGGTCAAGACCTTGAAAATGCGGTGTTGTCACGTTTAGAGAGATAGGTTCAAGGTCACCAGAGAGAGATAGGTTCAAGGTCAATTTTTTGATGAGTGACCTTGGGTTCAAGGTCAAAACATTGTTGTCATATTGTTGACCTTGAGAATGCGGTGTTGCCACGTTTACGTGACAGAGATAGGTTCAAGGTCACCATGTGTTAGAGAGAGATAGATTCAAGGTCAATGTTTTGATGACCTTGAAGAGTGGCCTTGAGTTCAAGATCAACACATTGTCATATTGTTGACCTTGAGAATGCGGTGTTGCCACGTTTACGTGACAGAGATAGTTCAAGGTCACCATGTGTTAGAGAGAGATAGGTTCAAGGTCAAGGTCAGGAGTGGGGGGTGGTCATAGAACTCTCCTATTTTCCCTACTTCTAAGCATGCTTGATCTTCTAGATGACCGTCTATCTGGTAGTTCTCCGGCTTCATTGGTATTGTCACTACTTAAATTGCTTGCTTTTTTAATTATACAAGTTCTGCTTCAGATAGTACTTTTCTCCTTAAGACAGACCTTACTTGATTAGATAGGATTTCTTTGGAAGCACTTCTATTTGGAAATTGGTTATTCCATAAATTAAGCATTCTAACGGGATAGTTTCTTTTCTCTTGTTCCAATTCCGTAACAATAAAGTACGCTTTGACTAAATAAATGTTTTCATCCTTCGTCCATCGCGTACGCCCTCCTCGATTGCTGGTTAATAACGGGAGCCCCACTCGGAGCATCCAAGCTATTATCGCTGACTGAATTTACTTCAGATGAGGATATGGGCCTTGTGGCTTGTGGGTCCGACCGCAGACGAGTGCCACTCGCTTCACTCTCATTGCCTGCGTGGGGCTGGACATCAGGACGATCCCGAACAGCTGCAACCCCTACATCTGTCACGCCCTGTTTCGCTTGTTTTCTTGTTTTCACAGCGATAATTATAAGACTATTGGCAGGGTTTCTGACCCCATAGCGCGAACACATTTTATACCTCCTGCCAGGTTTTCCTCCCTATTATTTTTAATTCCCCCATGTATGTAGAAGTGAGATCAAACATGACTAAGGTCGCTGGCTGTACCGTCTACCCGTCTAACAGTGAATCTTACGGTAGCAGGTCCAAAAAACCTGGCCAGACATTATTATTATTATTATTATTTTTAATCACCTTAACGGGTTGTATCATCCCTGCATGCGGAGTCTGGACTCAAGCAATACAGGTGTAGTCTATTGAGCACTTTTTGTTATTTCTATTGTATCCCGAACACTTCTCGTACGATCGACGTGCTAGCTAATAGTACCGCTTTTTGTGCTATGTCAATGACATACGTTGGTAATCCTAGAAGTTGAATAAATTCTATTGTCTGCTTTGGAATTATACCTATTGACGATATTACTATGAGTATTATCTTAACTGTGTTTAGTTGGTATGTATTTTTGATTATTATTATTATTATTATGCTTTTTACTTTTTCCTTTTTCCTCAGGTTTCCCTGGTGCTTGTTGCCGGAAGTGCACCGCACTCCTTAGGCTTCTGATATGTATGTACTTTAGTGTTGTGGTGTTATATCTAGAACTTTACGTAATATATGTGCCGTACCAAGTAGTACACTTTTCTGGAGACTTTGCATATATTGCACAGCGGGGATCATTTTGACATAATTTTTGAATTTTTTCGACACTGTCCCTAATGCTCCGATTATTATAGGTACTACTGTAGTCTTGCAGTTCCACATTCTTTCTGTTTCGATCGCTAAGTCACGGTACCTTAATAACTTTTCGGCCTCTTTATCGTGGATTCTGCGGTCATCCGGTACGGCTACATCTATTATAAAACAGATTTTATTTGTTTTAGTTTTTATCACAATGTCTGGTTTATTGGCTCGGATTTCACGGTCAGTTTGGATTTGTTGGTTCCATAGTAAAATCACATCATTCTTTTCCGTCACCTGCCTTGGCTCATGCTGATACCATTTCTTGCAAACGTCCATGCCGTATGCCTTACATAAATTGTAATGAATATTACGACATACTTGATCGTGTCGTTTTATATACTCCTTTTGAACCAGCACTCGACAACCTGATATTATATCTTCTGTTGTCTCGTCAAACTCCCCACATAATCTGCACTTTCCGTCTGTTTCTTGGTGTAAGATGTTCTTTGCAAAATATTTTGTATTGATTGCTTGATCTTGTGCAGCGATTATCGTGCTTTCTGTCTCTCCTTTCAACTTTCCATCCATCAACCAGTTGTAAGTCATTTCCTTGCTGATCATATTTGTGTTGTTCATAGCTCGAGGGTATTGACCATGCATTCCCTTAGAGTGCCATGCAGTTTTGATTTCATTCGCAACAGCTCGTTTTGTTGCAAATTTCCTTGCATTTTTCACGTCTTGGTCATTCTCTCTCACTCTCTCTCTCTCTCTCTCTCTCTCTCTCTCTCTCTCTCTCTCTCTCTCTCTCTCTCTCTCTCTCTCTCTCTCTCTCTCTCTCTCTCTCTCTCTCTCTCTGTCTCTGTCTCTGTCTCTGTCTCTGTCTCTGTCTCTGTCTCTGTCTCTGTCTCTGTCTCTGTCTCTGTCTCTGTCTCTGTCTCTGTCTCTGTCTCTGTCTCTGTCTCTGTCTCTGTCTCTGTCTCTGTCTCTGTCTCTGTCTCTGTCTCTGTCTCTGTCTCTGTCTCTGTCTCTGTCTCTGTCTCTGTCTCTGTCTCTGTCTCTGTCTCTGTCTCTGTCTCTGTCTCTGTCTCTGTCTCTGTCTCTGTCTCTGTCTCTGTCTCTGTCTCTGTCTCTGTCTCTGTCTCTGTCTCTGTCTCTGTCTCTGTCTCTGTCTCTGTCTCTGTCTCTGTCTCTGTCTCTGTCTCTGTCTCTGTCTCTGTCTCTGTCTCTGTCTCTGTCTCTGTCTCTGTCTCTGTCTCTGTCTCTGTCTCTGTCTCTGTCTCTGTCTCTGTCTCTGTCTCTGTCTCTGTCTCTGTCTCTGTCTCTGTCTCTGTCTCTGTCTCTGTCTCTGTCTCTGTCTCTGTCTCTGTCTCTGTCTCTGTCTCTGTCTCTCTCTCTCTCTCTCTCTCTCTCTCTCTCTCTCTCTCTCTCTCTCTCTCTCTCTCTCTCTCTCTATCTTTAGGTGGGATTGTAAATCTTTTGCTATTTTAATTACTGATTTACTAGGAGGGAGCTGTTGATCCTGTCTCGTTATAATTTCTTTGTAACGGTCTTGGCTAGCTCTCTGTAAATATTCAGCTAGGTTAATCATAGCGGCTTTATACGCTGCTACTACTTGTATGAGACCTCTTCCACCTTCTTTTCGAGACACATACAAGCGATCCACGTCAGCTTTAGGATGGTGTATTTTGTAACAAGTGAGTAGTTTTCGGGTCTTTGTATCAATATCTTCTAGTTCTTTTTTAGTCCAATCGAGAATCCCGAAGCTGTATGACAGTACCGGCGTTGGTAATGACCCTATTGCCATTAGTTTGTTCTTTCCGGTTAGATGTGTTTTTAGTATCGCCCTTACTCTTCTTCGATACTCTGATATCAGTTTTGTTTTCATCCCTGGTTGATCAAATCTTTCGTGTTTCTCTACTCCTAAATATTTGTACGTCTCTGTTTCGTCTAGGTTTCTTATAGCTTCTTCGGTTGTTAGTGTTATACTTTCTTTAATGGTTGATTTACCCCTCACGAGTGAAATTTTGGCACATTTTTCTAAGCCAAATTGCATCCTTATGTCTCTGCTGAACGTTGCTACGGTATTTAAAATATCTGATAGTGCTGTATCGCTTTTAGCAAATAGTTTTATATCGTCCATATACAAAGAATGGGAGATTTCTTTACGTTCTCCTTTAATGCAATATCCTCTGCTCATTTTATTGATCTCATTAGACAGTGGTGCTAAAGCAATACAAAACATCAATGGTGATAAGGAATCTCCCTGGAAAATGCCACGTTTGATGTTTACTTCACCGATATCCATGGAGCCTTGTTGATGGCTCATTTTCAGGTTGGTTTTCCACTGCTTCATGTTTTGTGAGATAAATGATAACAACTCACCTTTCACACCCATCATCTCTAACGACTTCTTGATCCAACTATGAGGTACGCTGTCGTAAGCCTTTTTATAATCTATTTTTATATATATTCTATATGTGTAACAATTGATTTTCTTTGTATTATATTTGTGTTTATTATTTTTAATTATCTCAGGGTAATTAAATTTTGTTGCTATAACCTTATTAATAAAGTTAGTTATGTGATGTTATTCTGAGGGTTCTGCTTAAATAACAACCACATCCAGTATATCAGATTATACTTGTTTTGACAGATCAAGAAATGACTCTTGACATTAGGTTATTTTAGTTTATGGTTATAATATGTCTCAGATAAAAAAATTAACCTTTTAATTTAGAATTTGTTTTATAATAATCGATTGATTATATACTATAGATATATCAAGATGTCAACAAATTTATAGTATACTCATACTTTACTATTACCTTTAACCTGCCATTATACTTGCATGTATCTTTACATGTGTTATCATTAATGGATGTAAGCATAAAAAGGATACACGTATTACTTACTGTCTATTTACCACTTCACTTTTAAAACACACCCTTCTGTTTTATTCAAGTTCCACTCCAATCCAATATGACCCAAACTTTGTAATTATGAATATCCAAATCTCTGCCTATTTGTTTTTTTTCTTTCTTTTTTATATATCACATCAATTCCATATTATTGACAGTAACTTGAACTATACCTTTTGGCACTGGACACCCTTTAGCAAGTTTATTCAATCTTCTTTACCAGACAGCTTCTATTTTATTTATTACCAATGAACGCTTATGTAAGTTTATTAAATTTTCCCAAGATATAACATTCTATTTTTTTGTGTTATTCTTAAATCTTAGAAGATTGTTTATAAATTGATTTTTTAATGTCTCTCTACTCAACTTCACAATTTAATGGTCCAATTTTTTATATACCTGGTTTATTATATTTTATGCTTATGCATAAGGTTTATCTTTGACATCAGCTAGTTTCTTTATTCAATAAAAAACTACAATAATCGTGAAAATGTTAGAATATTTATTAACTCCATTTACAGAGAAAAATTCATTTAATTTTCATAAAAATTATTCTTTTTTTTTTTATTATATTTAAAGTCTCTTGATCCCCAAATTATCATATTTCAACTCTCCATGGTTACATATTATATAATCTTTTAAAATCTCAGTCTATTATTATTGAACAATATTTTTATCAATCATGACGTCTCTTAGTATACTTACATCTCTTTGTTCATACATTACAATATTATATCCAATAGAATATTGCATGTTTAATGGCATTAGTTATCATTATTGTATTTAATAAATGATATTTATAAATTTTGTTGTAGGCATCTAACTTTTATAACATTTTATGTATGTGACGTAACAATATCCCATTATAACTCATAAATTGAAATAACGTACTAACAACAATTGTATCTACTGGAGTCAGCTGTAACTCAACAAATTTGCTCCAGAAAATAAGTTAACACTATATATGCTACACTAAGGTTCTTTTTGTGTCTTTTGCAGTCATTCATTATTATTTTCGTTAGCAACAGTTGATTTTTGCATCCTTTACTTCCTTGTGCACAGCCTTTCCGTTCAATTGGTAGTAGGTTATGTGTTATGAGGTGGCTTGACAGTCTTATGGAGATAATGCTAGTCAGGTTTTTGTAGATTGTTGAGAGGCATGTAATTGGCCGAAATTCTTTTGGATCATGGGTGTTTTCCGACTTCGGGATTAAAAATGTGACACCCATCGTCATCCATTCAGGAAGTAATTTAGGGTCTTTGATGATGCTATTATACTGCACTGCTAAGTGAAATTGGACAGTTGTTAATTTTTTTAACCAGAAGTTTGGAATTTTGGCTGGTCCTGTGGTCTTCCAATTTGCAGTAGCCTGAAGACTTTCCTTGACTTCCTTCTCGCTAATAGGATCCCATGCCATTTCTAGTCTTGCACTTTTGTCATGTCTCTTTATCCATTCTGCGTCAGCTGTGTGTGTCGTTTCATTTTCCCATATGTTTCTCCAATATTGTGCTGTTACTTGTGAATTAGGAAGTTGAATTGGTACAGCTTTTTTATTTATTATCCCTCTGTATTATTATTATTATTATTATTATTATTATTATTATTATTATTCCATTTCCCTTTTTTTCTCAGTTTTTTTTCTTTTACTGGTATTATCTGAGATACAGATGCGGGTCTAAGCCAAGACATCTTTTCTGCATATTGTTCTATTCATCCAGAAATTTGCGAACTATTCGACAGGTGTTAAGGATTGTTGCTTTCTGAATAATGACATCCAGGTTATTGCGTAGTTCTAATTGTTTGAGGTTGCTTAATGTAAGTTTTGGGAAAATGCCCGTGGTTGATATTGTAATAGGTAAGATGTACACCTTGGTCAGATTCCATATTCTCATTAGTTCATTCTTTAGATCGGTATATTTTCTAATCTTTTCTCGTATAGTATTGGAAAGGTTATGGGTGTTTGGTACAGCGATATCTATTAAATATACCTCGTTGTTTGTTTTGTCTTGGAGAACTATATCTGGTCTATTATTATGAATGGTTTGATCAGTCACGATAGATCGATCATAGTATAGTTTGTATGCTGCATTTTCGAAAACTGAGGTAGGCTTATACGTATAATAAGGCACTGTCTTGTTTTCAGATAATTTGTGTTTTATAGCCAAACCCTGGTGTATTATATTAGCCATTTGATTGTGGCGATGGGTATAATCATTTTGAGCTAATACAAGGCAGGCTCCTGTTATGTGCTGTATGTTTTCGGCCTTCTGCTTGCATTTTCTGCATTTGTCGTCGGTGACCGACGGGTCTTTCAGGATATGTTTTTTGTAATTTTTGGTATTGACAACCTGGTCCTGTATCGCCATTATATGTCCGGTGGTCTCTGGGAATAACTCTCCTACTCTTAGCCACGCATTGGACTTGTCTTTATCTATATCTTCGCTCTCAATATCGTATGCGTGTCTGCCATGCAGAGCTTTAGCTTTCCACGCATTTACTTTTTCCTGCGTTGTACGTATGGCTTCGTTTTGTTCTACCGCCTGGTCTTGTAGGTTAAGTAGTGTGTATTTTGTGTCAGCTTCGCAAATTATTCTGTAGAATCGAGAAATAGTTGTTCGACCGTGGAAATAATTTCTAAGAGATTTGATTGGGTGTTATGTAAATTATGTATATCGATGATTCCCATGCCACCCTCACAGCTTGGTAGGGTAATTCTCTCAACGCTTGAATTTTTGTGGTGCATACGGTGTTTTGTCAATTCAACTCTGATAATCCGTTCGAGTTTATTTAAGTCTGTATCTGTCCAATCTATTACGCCAAAGGAGTATGTCAGTGACGAGACAACATACGTATTAATGGCCTTTGCTAGATTTTTTCTGTTCAATTTAGTTTTTAGTATTGCATGTAGTCTTTATTATGTAGTTATGACTATTATTATTATTATTGTTATTATTATTATTATTTTTTAAATTAGAAGGTTTCGACTGCCAGGGTCATTTTACCGCCGTACTAATGAGATATTACTGAGTAATAATATTCTAATCAATAGCTATTATAATAGACAAAGACAACAGATACGCGACAGAATCAATGTATATATAAAACTGTATAAATAAATCAATAAAACGTAGAATTAATGTATAAATAAAATGATGTATGTATATATATATATATATATATATATATATATATATATATATATATATATATATATATATATATATATATATATATATGTTACATTTGAAGTTTCCGCGGATATTATATGATACTTCACTACTTTTCCGGGTTTCACTCCGCGTATTCACTATTCGGCTCCTAGAGGAACCAGACAATGGTTGACGACGTTTCGGCAAGATCACACTTGCCATCTTCAGGTCACTTCTAACTTTCTTCTGCTTCGCGTGGTTACACGATGTAGACTGACGTCTTGCTGTAGCGGTTGGTCTTTATATACGGTTACGGTATTGCGCATGGTTGCGGTCGGCTGGTTTTTGGCGCGGCTGCGTGTCATTGGTCTCGCTTGATCCGGTGGCTTTCTCTCGCTTTCCCTTTTATCGTTCTGCTGTGCTGGTTTTCGCTTCTTGACGGTGATGCTGGTTATAGCTGGTTTCCAAGCTGATGGTAGTCGCTGTGTATCGTCCCTGGTATTAAGATTGTTCGGACGTTTCTCGATCTCAATGGCTTCTCTTATGGTTCGTCGGGTCTTATGTTGTATATTCGCTAAAACTTTTGTATTTTCGAAATCTATGTTATGAGATGTACCACTTACATGTTGTGCTAGTGAAGACGTTCTCTCATTTTTGTTGACTGCATTTCGGTGTTCTTCTCTTCTTACTTGAATTCTTCTGTTGGTCTGCCCTATGTAGGATTCCCCGCAGTCTTTACAAGGGATCTCGTATACTCCTTGGCTTTCTAGTGGTATTTTTGCTTTTGCGGATGGAAGCATGTTTCCAATCTTCTTGTCGGTGTTGAAGATGGTGTCGATGTTGTGTTTTCTCAGCACTCTACTTATTTTGTCCGTGGTCCCTTTGATGTACGGTAAGTGCGCTTTGGATACCGATGTTTCTTCTTCCTTTGGCTTTGGGTCCCTTGGTGTTAACGCTTTCTTGATATTTCTGGAAGAGAAACCATTTTGTTTTAACGCCAACTTCACCTGTTCTAGTTCTTGATGTTTATTATCGTCATCAGTCAATCGTTGTGATCTGGTTATTAATGTCTTGACTACTGACTGTAGTTGCGCTGGGTGGTGATGTGACTGCGCGTTCAGGTAGCGATTTGTGTGGGTTGATTTTCGGTACACTGTGTATCCCAGGCTGCCGTCTTCCTTCTTGATTATAGATACATCTAGGAAAGGTAGTTGATTGTCCTTTTCCACCTCCATTGTGAATTTGATCTTCTGGTGTATGTTGTTTAGATGCTGTAAGAAGGTCTGCAGCTTCTCTTCTCCATGGGTCCATATAATAAAAGTATCGTCTACATATCTTAGCCATAGTTTAGGTTTGTCACTTGCCGTTTCTATTGCTCGGACTTCTAATTCTTCCATGAATAGGTTCGCTATTACCGGCGATAAAGGTGATCCCATAGGTGCTCCTTCCACTTGTTTGTACCGTTGATCTTTGTAGATGAAGTAGGTGTTGTTTAGGCAGTGTCTTGTTAACTCGATGATTTCATTTGGGACTTGGTATTTCCGTTGTATCATATCTACTGCTTCTTTTACTGGAACATTCGTGAATAACCTCGCATTCCTGGAACGCTGCCGGGACGAGAATATAATACCAAATTCCATGAAGCTGACGTTCCACAAAAAGAACAACCAAACGAGGAACATCTTGAGAAGAGCAAGCCTAGCATTGACAAGAGAAGCAATTCACGATACCAGAAGGGCGCTAAATAGCATCAACATCGATCTACTACAGTTACACCTACGTTTAAGTAACACAATTCATCCAGCTCTATGGTCCACACTAGATAACCTAACGGAGTTTCGCGCAGAAACTGACGCTAATTTGACAACTTCTAACCAGAAGAAGAAATTTGAGAAGCTACAAGCCGAACAACAGCCCAGGAAGTACATCAACCACCAAGTTGAACCAAAGAAAGTAGTTTTCAATCTTTCAGATCTACCGCTGGATGAAGCGACACATAGCGTGCTATCGAAAGGATTTAACTATGCAGTAGCGCCAAACCGGATTCCAATAGAAAACATTATTTGCGGAGTCGAAGCATCAATAACAGGGATCCCAGGAAATACCGCCGAAATTATACGTCAAGACGTGTCACGTATACTGAGAACAGCCAAGCCACCGAAGAAGAACTTATCCCACGAAGAAATCCAAGCTTTACGCGACCTACGGGCGAATACTAGCGTAATCGTGTTACCAGCAGACAAAGGCAACGCAACCGTAGTCATGGATAAGGGTGAATATGAACGAAAAATAGAAACCTTACTAAATGATCCTGGATACCAAACAATCTCAACGGATCCTACAACATACTTGGAAAAGACCACTAATGCCAAAATAAAAGCCTGCAGTTTCAGTCAAGAACAACAGTTACAACTAATTCCGAGAGAGAAGTCGTCATCATGCCCTAAGCTGTACGGATTACCAAAAGTCCACAAGGAAGGTGTACCACTAAGACCCATCGTAAGCTCCATTGGATCACCACTGCAACCTCTAGCGAAATTCCTGGCCAAGCAACTGCAACCTTATGCCGAAGAAGCCGAATCTTACGTAAAGAACGCAAGCCACTTCATCGAGCGTATAAAAGACATAACAGTGGCACCAGGAGATCTGCTGGTAAGCTTTGATGTAACCTCTTTATTCACGAATGTTCCAGTAAAAGAAGCAGTAGATATGATACAACGGAAATACCAAGTCCCAAATGAAATCATCGAGTTAACAAGACACTGCCTAAACAACACCTACTTCATCTACAAAGATCAACGGTACAAACAAGTGGAAGGAGCACCTATGGGATCACCTTTATCGCCGGTAATAGCGAACCTATTCATGGAAGAATTAGAAGTCCGAGCAATAGAAACGGCAAGTGACAAACCTAAACTATGGCTAAGATATGTAGACGATACTTTTATTATATGGACCCATGGAGAAGAGAAGCTGCAGACCTTCTTACAGCATCTAAACAACATACACCAGAAGATCAAATTCACAATGGAGGTGGAAAAGGACAATCAACTACCTTTCCTAGATGTATCTATAATCAAGAAGGAAGACGGCAGCCTGGGATACACAGTGTACCGAAAATCAACCCACACAAATCGCTACTTGAACGCGCAGTCACATCACCACCCAGCGCAACTACAGTCAGTAGTCAAGACATTAATAACCAGATCACAACGATTGACTGATGACGATAATAAACATCAAGAACTAGAACAGGTGAAGTTGGCGTTAAAACAAAATGGTTTCTCTTCCAGAAATATCAAGAAAGCGTTAACACCAAGGGACCCAAAGCCAAAGGAAGAAGAAACATCGGTATCCAAAGCGCACTTACCGTACATCAAAGGGACCACGGACAAAATAAGTAGAGTGCTGAGAAAACACAACATCGACACCATCTTCAACACCGACAAGAAGATTGGAAACATGCTTCCATCCGCAAAAGCAAAAATACCACTAGAAAGCCAAGGAGTATACGAGATTCCTTGTAAAGACTGCGGGGAATCCTACATAGGGCAGACCAACAGAAGAATTCAAGTAAGAAGCGAAGAACACCGAAATGCAGTCAACAAAAATGAGAGAACGTCTTCACTAGCACAACATGTAAGTGGTACATCTCATAACATAGATTTCGAAAATACAAAAGTTTTAGCGAATATACAACATAAAACCCGACGAACCATAAGAGAAGCCATTGAGATCGAGAAACGTCCGAACAATCTTAATACCAGGGACGATACACAGCGACTACCATCAGCTTGGAAACCAGCTATAACCAGCATCACCGTCAAGAAGCGAAAACCAGCACAGCAGAACGATAAAAGGGAAAGCGAGAGAAAGCCACCGGATCAAGCGAGACCAATGACACGCAGCCGCGCCAAAAACCAGCCGACCGCAACCATGCGCAACACCGTAACCGTATATAAAGACCAACCGCTACAGCAAGACGTCAGTCTACATCGTGTAACCACGCGAAGCAGAAGGAAGTTAGAAGTGACCTGAAGATGGCAAGTGTGATCTTGCCGAAACGTCGTCAACCATTGTCTGGTTCCTCTAGGAGCCGAATAGTGAATACGCGGAGTGAAACCCGGAAAAGTAGTGAAGTATCATATATATTGCTGTGGATGGTAGTTTCAAAATTTTGGAAAATTTTGAAAATTTTGTGAAAATCTAAAATCTTTGTTAAATACTAACACTTTTGGAATATTTTTATCAACTTTTCCAGTTAAAAATAAATTTGAGTTATTTTATGGTGTGTCATTGATTACACAACCAATGTATACTTTTTAATAAGGTTAAATAATACATGTTTCATTATTTATTAGCTTACTCACCGATTACTTAAGTGTACGTAACATCCAGTTGTTCGAAAGTTTTTGTTATGATGTAATTCAATTATGTATAATTTCAAATGAGCATTATCGACGGGTTATGTGATTCTTTTAATGTTTTGTTTATGTAAATAGTTCGTTATTATTGCGTAAAAGTATTGTGTAATTAATCTGTAATAGATGTGTCATTTTTATAAGAATATTAATCTGCTATTATGTATTATATGAGTGTACAGTTTGTATTAGTTTGTAAGATGACGTCAAATTGTGTAATATAATTATGTAAATAGTCTATAGTATATAAGCATAGAAAATCATAATTTTAGGAGAGTTCCTGATAGAAAGCGACGCAGTAAAGTCGTGTAAGAAATATAGTAAATATGTAAATAATCACTTACTGTTAAACGACGAAAGAGTAAAGATATTATAGTAAATCCAGTAAAGTCGTGGCTGATAATATTGTAAATAAATAGTTAAGTTGGTTGATGTATGGAATACGGCGAAAGTATTAAAAAGGTTGTAAATTGTAAAAGTGTATAAAGAACCACCTTTTAAAGTTATTTTACTTGCTAAATAAGCAAGATAATAAATCTTCGATTAAAACCATCAATCGGTGTTTTATTTAATTAAACACAAAAAGCAAATACAAGTTCTTCGAGAAAGGGATATATACCCGCAGTTAATAAACAAAAGTGAGTTCCAAAATCAAGTGTGTGGATGATATTATATGGAAAATCCATGCAAAAGGAAGAAAGTCAACCCTGAATTGGAAACCAGCCCTGGGTCAACATAAAGTGATCTACTCTGCCAATGGTTTGGGAAAGAGGACATCTATAGTAAAGGGAAAGAAGAAATATATAAAAAAAAGGTAGGAAGTTATTTCCTTTTTTGTATTGGCATTTGCTGAAGAAAAGACTATCGTTTGTAAAGTGTAGTAAAGTGATATGAACAATTTAGTAATAGTTAAAAAATTAATTAAGATTTCAATTTTAAAAGTGTTTTTAAATTTCAATTTGTATAATTTTTTTTTAATACCACAAGAATCCACATTCACCCTGAGATGAGTCTTTATTAAATATAATTCTGTTAATTTAAGTTATTTAACTGGCGCCCAACTCTCTTACGTAAACTTGAGTTAGTCAAGAACTAACGTAACATTAATATTATATAACCATTGCATTATTAAATCTATTAAAAGGTATTTTCAAATCATATTAGAATTTATAAAAGAGGGAAGTTAAAAAGCATTTCCAAAGTTCACAATTAAATTAAAAATCAATTTACTTATAAAGTAATTATCTACGATCGAACGGCAATTATTCACAGTTTCAAAATATATAGTAAAATTTTTAAAATAATTTATTATTTTTAATTATCCAATATCACTGCAATATATATATATATATATATATATATATATATATATATATATATATATATATATATATATATATATATATATATATATATATATATATATTAATGAAGACATAATTTGAATTATGAAAAATTATTATCTCTGACCAGGATTCGAACCCGGGCTTTCTGTTATCCGGGCAGATGCTCTACCGCTGATTTCTAATTTCTATTTCTAAATCATGAAACTATATATATATATATATATATATATATATATATATATATATATATATATATATGTAGCCATGGTAGCTCAGTGGGTATGGCACTTGACTACCATTCTTGAGGTCCTGGGTTCGAATCCCAGGAATGATACATTGGAATTTTTAAATATCTAAGGCTTCCAGGTCGACTCAGCCTGTGAAAATGAGTACCTGGGAAATCATTTCCTGGGGTAATAATAGGCGGTCGGTGCGTAAAGCTAGCCACTTTACCACCCTTGAGTACCGTACGGCTCGAGTAATAGCAGCCTACCCTGCTATACCCCAATGGGCCTTCATGGCCTGTGAAAGGGGACTATTATTATTATTATTTATATATATATATATATATATATATATATATATATATATATATATATATATATATATATATATATATATATATATATATATATATATATATGGGTCTCCCAAAATTCGCGGACCAACGCAACGGTACGTTATTAAGTAGTCATCAGGGAACACGAAAAAAATATTTAAAAAATTCTATCTCTATTAGTTTTCAAGATATAAGACTTCAAATGTCACACATTTGCTCTCAAATATCGTCATTATTAAAAAAGATTTTAATTATCAACTTGTATTGACTGTGTCTGATTGTGTCTGTTAACAATTATGATTTGGTTGTGTTTCATTTTCTTTGTGCTTTGTCGTAATTTTTAAAAGCGATTTTTTTGGATTTTCACCTAAAAAGCATATGGCAACATCGCATCGCTTGTTAAGTAATGCACGTGCATCATGTAGGTATGTGTTCACTTTTAGTAATGCAATTATTATTGTCAAAAAAAGTATTGTCACCATCTTGTCATTAGGTATCTGTTCCGTTAGAGTTAAAAGTTTTAATTGCCGTTGCATTTTGTATTGTTAAAATTGTCGTTCCTGTTCTTGTTTGAGTTTGAGTTTAGTTGCGTTCCGATTTTATTCGTATTTTTAAAAAAATGTTTACGAACAATGAGTATGCGGACATGCATCTGATTCTTGGGGAGTGTCGAAACAATGCCACCGCTGCTGCTAGACTCTACAGTGAAAGGTATCCCCTGAGAAATCATCCTAGCAAAAATGTTTTTCGAAGGCTAGAGCAAAGAATACGAGAAACGGGAAGCGTAGCACCACTGGGTGGATTTTATCGAGACAGGGGTCGTCCAAGGACTGCAAGGACACCACAAATGGAAGAGGCTGTTTTGGAATTGGTAGAAGAAGACCCAACATTGTCTACGAATTAAATCGCTGCTGTGCTTGATACGTCATCCAGTTTAGTTGGAAGAATTATTCATGACGAACACCTTCATCCATACTCATACACAAAAGTCCAAGCTTTACTCCCTACGGACTTCCCAATTCGTATGGATTATTGTGAATGGTTTTTGCAACAGCTACAAGAAAATCCACAGTTTGGTAGAAATATCTTGTGGACTGACGAAGCCAATTTTTCCAGAGATAAATTTTGGAATACACGAAATTCTCATTACTATGCATTTGAAAACCCACATGTGTTTCGACCAAGTAACCACCAGTTTAAATTTAGTGTAAATGTTTGGGCTGGAATTATCGGAAACCGTTTGCTTGGGCCAGTGATTATTCCTGATCGCCTCGCTGGAGATGATTTTCTGCAATTTTTAGAAAATGAATTTCAGGATCTTATTGACGAGCTACCTCTAGCTGTATTCAATAATATGTGGTTGCAGATGGATGGCGCCCCACCCCACTATGCAGCACCTGTTAGGAATTGGGTAAATGCAAATTTTTATGAAAGATTCTGTTCACGAGGAAATGCTTGAGAGAGTACAAGCGAATATCATTCGACGAGTTGAACTATGCAGAAATCAGCATGGGGAAAACTTTGAGCAGTTACTCTAAGTTTATAAAAAACGACTTAGTAAATAGGAAATTTGTAGCTGCTCCTTTCCTAAATGGAAAAATATTTAGAAGACTACAAAATCTTGAAGATTTATTTCAATGTTATCGTAATTTTAATGTTCACAGTTTATTGAAAAAAATAAATGACATTATTGAAAAAATATGATCATGATTGTTCTTTGTTATTTCTATGGTTACAAAAAAGAATCGAACATACCTATGCATTATTAAGGTAAATTAGATGTTGCCAAATTTACCCAAGAAAACAGTTCAATATCTAGCAGATTAACAGAGATAGAATTTTTTAAATATTTTTTTCGTGTTCCCTGATGACTACTTAATAACGTACCGTTGCGTTGGTCCGCGAATTTTGGGAGACCCTGAAAATGTTTTTACTGTTGAAATAGCAATTGTTTATGAATAAAACGCATTTAATGGAATGTGTTAATCAAGTTAATTAACATGGATATTGTTTTATCCCGATTCGCAGAAAATATTTCAAAAATAGATAATACATATTTTCTAATATATATATATATATATATATATATATATATATATATATATATATATATATATATATATATATATATTGCTGTGGATTTTAGTGTCAAAATTTTGGAAAATTTTGGAAAATTCTAAAATTTTCGTTGAAAACTAACACTTTTGAAATATTTTTATCAACTTTTCCTGGTAAAAATAAATTTAAGTTATTTAATGGAGTGTCATTGATTTTGAAATCAATGTGTATACTTTTTAATAAGGTTAAATAATACATGTTTCTATTTATTATCAAACAGCTTACTCACCGATTACTTAAGTATACGTAACATCCAGTTGTGCGCAAGTTATTGTTGTGATTCAATTATGTATAATTTCAAATGAGTATATCGACGGGTTATGTGATTCTTTAAGGTTTTGTTTTTGTAAATAGTTCGTTATTATTGCGTAAAAGTACTGTGTAATTAATGTGTAATAGATGTGTCACTTTTATAAAGAATATTAATCTGCTATTATGTATTATATGAGTGTACAGTTTGTATTAGTTCGTAAGGTGACGTCAGATTGTGTAATATAATTATGTAAATAGTCAATTGTATATAAGCTTAGAAAATTATAATTTTAAGAGAGTCAGTAAAATAAAGCGACGTAGTAAAGTCGTGTTTAATACAATAGTAAATATGTGAGGGAGTCAGTAATATAAGGCGACGCAGTAAAGTCGTGTTAAAGAGAATAGTAAAATGTAAATAGAGACTTCATGATAAACGACGACAGAGTAAAGTCGATATAAGAAATATAAATAAAATATGTAGAGTTCCTGATAGAAAGCGACGCAGTAAAGTCGTGTTTAATACAAGAGTGAGGAGTCAGTAAAATAAAGCGACGCAGTAAAGTCGTGTTAAAGACAATAATAAAATGTAAATAGACACTTCATGGTAAACAACGACGCAGTAAAGTCGTGTAAGAAATACAGTACAATGTAAATAGTTAAGTTAATTGAATACGGCAAAAGTATTAAAAAGGTTATAAATTGTAGAAGTGTATACGTTTATAAAGAACCTTTTAAAGTTAATTTACTTGCTAAGTAAGCAAGATAATAAATCTTCGATTAAAACCATCAATAGGTGTTTTATTTAATTAAACACAAAAAAAGCAAATACAAGTTCTTCGAAAAAGGGATATTGTACCCGTTATTAAAATAAAACAAAAGTGAGTTACCAAAACCAAGAGTGTGGATGGTGTTATGCAAAAGGAAGGAAGTCAACCGGAATTGGAAATGGGCACTGGGACAACATAAAGTGACCTGCTCTGCCAGTTGGATTTGGGAAAGGATATAACAGAAAGGAAGAACCATCGCTATATAAAAGGTAGGAAATATTCCTTCTGTATTGGTATCTTGTGAAAGAAAAGACAATTTGTGAAGTGCAATTAAGTGGATTGAACAATTTAATAATAGTTAAACTTAATTTAGATTTCAATTTTAAAAAGTGATTTCAATTTCAATTTGTATATTTTTAAAACCTACAGGAATCCACATTCACCCTGAGATGAGTCTTTATTAAATTTAATTCTGTTAATTTAAGTTATTTAACTGGCGCCCAACTCTCTTACGTAAACTTGAGTTAGTCAAGAACTAACGTAACATTAATTTTATATAACCATTGCATTATTAAATCTATTAAAAGGTATTTTTTTGAATCATATAAGAATTTATAAAAGAGGGAAGTTGAGAAGCATTTCCAAAGTACACAGTTTTTTTTAATTTAATTTATTTATAAATCAACTATTTACAAGCTAACAGCAATTATTCATTATTTGAATGTATTTTTGAATATAAAACAATATTTTATTTTTAATTAGCCAAATTCATTATATATATTTTTATTTTGCTAGCCGAGGTGGGAAAAGAAATCAAAATTATTCTGTTTATGCCAATTCATCGCAATATATATATATATATATATATATATATATATATATATATATATATATATATATGATACTTCACTACTTTTCCGGGTTTCACTCCGCGTATTCACTATTCGGCTCCTAGAGGAACCAGACAATGGTTGACGACGTTTCGGCAAGATCACACTTGCCATCTTCAGGTCACTTCTAACTTCCTTCTGCTTCGCGTGGTTACACGATGTAAACTTTGTAGAATATCATATTTATACAAATACTACGTTACATAACTGATTTATGTCTAATACATCTAAATTTCAAAAATGTGCTATACTAATTATACGCAATATTGGTACTGGTTGCGTTCTTATTGACTTTTATTGACAATAACAAAAGAATTCCCTTTTTCTGGTTTTGTTATAGTTTCAATTCATTATAGAAAGAAATTTCTTTCTAATATATAACCGATCTAAGTATTTCTAATCAAATTACTAAAGTTTTCATTTAAAAAATACAACTTTATGCAGTAAACCATAAATCAATGATTATAATTAGAAAAGCCTTATTCAACTAGTCAGTGCTACTCATAAAGACGCTTTAATAGTGTCGAAACGGCTTTTTAATATCTTTAATAACAATTCATAAGAAATACAAAAACGACAATTTCCTATAACTCAAAAAATAAAAAATAAGTAAATCGAGAATGCTCGCTTGTTTTCTTTTGTTATCTGGCCACTAAAATGCCCTCGGCGAGCAATTTAAACCACCCGATTTCAACATCTGGAGACCCACAAGAGAACCTTTTTATGAAATGTGCATCTATGGAATGTGGAGTCAACGCTCTGTATATATAACTGCACATAACGGTGGTATCTTCTGACCTCCGAACACTTGGCAGCGCTGCTGGAGGTAACAGCGAACTATAAGTATCTTCTTATATATAAATTTTGGAGGTCGGTTCGTATCTTCTGTATACTCTATATATGACAAAATAAAACAAGGGAAATAATTTCCCCTTTCTTGAGATTCGGATTCTAGAGGTTCCCCTCATCACAAATATAACAAATTTTTAGCAATATATCCACGGGAATACCCGGAAGTCAGGCCGTCTCCTCTGTATGACGGAGGTGACAGCTTAACATGCATCAATATATATATATATATATATATATATATATATATATATATATATATATATATATATATATATATATATATATATGTTACATTTTAAGTTTCCGCGGATATTATATGATACTTCACTACTTTTCCGGGTTTCACTCCGCGTATTCACTATTCGGCTCCTAGAGGAACCAGACAATGGTTGACGACGTTTCGGCAAGATCACACTTGCCATCTTCAGGTCACTTCTAACTTCCTTCTGCTTCGCGTGGTTACACGATGTAGACTGACGTCTTGCTGCTGCGGTTGGTCTTTATATACGGTTACGGTGTTGCGCATGGTTGCGGTCGGCTGGTTTTTGGCGCGGCTGCGTGTCATTGGTCTCGCTTGATCCGGTGGCTTTCTCTCGCTTTCCCTTTTATCGTTCTGCTGTGCTGGTTTTCGCTTCTTGACGGTGATGCTGGTTATAGCTGGTTTCCAAGCTGATGGTAGTCGCTGTGTATCGTCCCTGGTATTAAGATTGTTCGGACGTTTCTCGATCTCAATGGCTTCTCTTATGGTTCGTCGGGTCTTATGTTGTATATTCGCTAAAACTTTTGTATTTTCGAAATCTATGTTATGTGATGTACCACTTACATGTTGTGCTAGTGAAGACGTTCTCTCATTTTTGTTGACTGCATTTCGGTGTTCTTCTCTTCTTACTTGAATTCTTCTGTTGGTCTGCCCTATGTAGGATTCCCCGCAGTCTTTACATGGGATCTCGTATACTCCTTGGCTTTCTAGTGGTATTTTTGCTTTTGCGGATGGAAGCATGTTTCCAATCTTCTTGTCGGTGTTGAAGATGGTGTCGATGTTGTGTTTTCTCAGCACTCTACTTATTTTGTCCGTGGTCCCTTTGATGTACGGTAAGTGCGCTTTGGATACCGATGTTTCTTCTTCCTTTGGCTTTGGGTCCCTTGGTGTTAACGCTTTCTTGATATTTCTGGAAGAGAAACCATTTTGTTTTAATGCCAACTTCACCTGTTCTAGTTCTTGATGTTTATTATCGTCATCAGTCAATCGTTGTGATCTAGTTATTAATGTCTTGACTACTGACTGTAGTTGCGCTGGGTGGTGATGTGACTGCGCGTTCAGGTAGCGATTTGTGTGGGTTGATTTTCGGTATACTGTGTATCCCAGGCTGCCGTCTTCCTTCTTGATTATAGATACATCTAGGAAAGGTAGTTGATTGTCCTTTTCCACCTCCATTGTGAATTTGATCTTCTGGTGTATGTTGTTTAGATGCTGTAAGAAGGTCTGCAGCTTCTCTTCTCCATGGGTCCATATAATAAAAGTATCGTCTACATATCTTAGCCATAGTTTAGGTTTGTCACTTGCCGTTTCTATTGCTCGGACTTCTAATTCTTCCATGAATAGGTTCGCTATTACCGGCGATAAAGGTGATCCCATAGGTGCTCCTTCCACTTGTTTGTACCGTTGATCTTTGTAGATGAAGTAGGTGTTGTTTAGGCAGTGTCTTGTTAACTCGATGATTTCATTTGGGACTTGGTATTTCCGTTGTATCATATCTACTGCTTCTTTTACTGGAACATTCGTGAATAAAGAGGTTACATCAAAGCTTACCAGCAGATCTCCTGGTGCCACTGTTATGTCTTTTATACGCTCGATGAAGTGGCTTGCGTTCTTTACGTAAGATTCGGCTTCTTCGGCATAAGGTTGCAGTTGCTTGGCCAGGAATTTCGCTAGAGGATGCAGTGGTGATCCAATGGAGCTTACGATGGGTCTTAGTGGTACACCTTCCTTGTGGACTTTTGGTAATCCGTACAGCTTAGGGCATGATGACGACTTCTCTCTCGGAATTAGTTGTAACTGTTGTTCTTGACTGAAACTGCAGGCTTTTATTTTGGCTTTAGTGGTCTTTTCCAAGTATGTTGTAGGATCCGTTGAGATTGTTTGGTATCCAGGATCATTTAGTAAGGTTTCTATTTTTCTTTCATATTCACCCTTATCCATGACTACGGTTGCGTTGCCTTTGTCTGCTGGTAACACGATTACGCTAGTATTCGCCCGTAGGTCGCGTAAGGCTTGGATTTCTTCGTGGGATAAGTTCTTCTTCGGTGGCTTGGCTGTTCTCAGTATACGTGACACGTCTTGACGTATAATTTCGGCGGTATTTCCTGGGATCCCTGTTATTGATGCTTCGACTCCGCAAATAATGTTTTCTATTGGAATGCGGTTTGGCGCTACTGCATAGTTAAATCCTTTCGATAGCACGCTATGTGTCGCTTCATCCAGCGGTAGATCTGAAAGATTGAAAACTACTTTCTTTGGTTCAACTTGGTGGTTGATGTACTTCCTGGGCTGTTGTTCGGCTTGTAGCTTCTCAAATTTCTTCTTCTGGTTAGAAGTTGTCAAATTAGCGTCAGTTTCTGCGCGAAACTCCGTTAGGTTATCTAGTGTGGACCATATAGCTGGATGAATTGTGTTACTTAAACGTAGGTGTAACTGTAGTAGATCGATGTTGATGCTATTTAGCGCCCTTCTGGTATCGTGAATTGCTTCTCTTGTCAATGCTAGGCTTGCTCTTCTCAAGATGTTCCTCGTTTGGTTGTTCTTTTTGTGGAACGTCAGCTTCATGGAATTTGGTATTATATTCTCGTCCCGGCAGCGTTCCAGGAATGCGAGGTTGCACAGCAGCTTGTTTCTTTTGGATCGTAGCTTCTCGTAGCTTTTGGAAGAAGAAACATCGGTATCCAAAGCGCACTTACCGTACATCAAAGGGACCACGGACAAAATAAGTAGAGTGCTGAGAAAACACAACATCGACACCATCTTCAACACCGACAAGAAGATTGGAAACATGCTTCCATCCGCAAAAGCAAAAATACCACTAGAAAGCCAAGGAGTATACGAGATCCCATGTAAAGACTGCGGGGAATCCTACATAGGGCAGACCAACAGAAGAATTCAAGTAAGAAGAGAAGAACACCGAAATGCAGTCAACAAAAATGAGAGAACGTCTTCACTAGCACAACATGTAAGTGGTACATCACATAACATAGATTTCGAAAATACAAAAGTTTTAGCGAATATACAACATAAGACCCGACGAACCATAAGAGAAGCCATTGAGATCGAGAAACGTCCGAACAATCTTAATACCAGGGACGATACACAGCGACTACCATCAGCTTGGAAACCAGCTATAACCAGCATCACCGTCAAGAAGCGAAAACCAGCACAGCAGAACGATAAAAGGGAAAGCGAGAGAAAGCCACCGGATCAAGCGAGACCAATGACACGCAGCCGCGCCAAAAACCAGCCGACCGCAACCATGCGCAACACCGTAACCGTATATAAAGACCAACCGCAGCAGCAAGACGTCAGTCTACATCGTGTAACCACGCGAAGCAGAAGGAAGTTAGAAGTGACCTGAAGATGGCAAGTGTGATCTTGCCGAAACGTCGTCAACCATTGTCTGGTTCCTCTAGGAGCCGAATAGTGAATACGCGGAGTGAAACCCGGAAAAGTAGTGAAGTATCATATAATATCCGCGGAAACTTAAAATGTAACATATATATATATATATATATATATATATATATATATATATATATATATATATATATATATATATATTGATGCATGTTAAGCTGTCACCTCCGTCATACAGAGGAGACGGCCTGACTTCCGGGTATTCCCGTGGATATATTGCTAAAAATTTGTTATATTTGTGATGAGGGGAACCTCTAGAATCCGAATCTCAAGAAAGGGGAAATTATTTCCCTTGTTTTATTTTGTCATATATAGAGTATACAGAAGATACGAACCGACCTCCAAAATTTATATATAAGAAGATACTTATAGTTCGCTGTTACCTCCAGCAGCGCTGCCAAGTGTTCGGAGGTCAGAAGATACCACCGTTATGTGCAGTTATATATACAGAGCGTTGACTCCACATTCCATAGATGCACATTTCATAAAAAGGTTCTCTTGTGGGTCTCCAGATGTTGAAATCGGGTGGTTTAAATTGCTCGCCGAGGGCATTTTAGTGGCCAGATAACAAAAGAAAACAAGCGAGCATTCTCGATTTACTTATTTTTTATTTTTTGAGTTATAGGAAATTGTCGTTTTTGTATTTCTTATGAATTGTTATTAAAGATATTAAAAAGCCGTTTCGACACTATTAAAGCGTCTTTATGAGTAGCACTGACTAGTTGAATAAGGCTTTTCTAATTATAATCATTGATTTATGGTTTACTGCATAAAGTTGTATTTTTTAAATGAAAACTTTAGTAATTTGATTAGAAATACTTAGATCGGTTATATATTAGAAAGAAATTTCTTTCTATAATGAATTGAAACTATAACAAAACCAGAAAAAGGGAATTCTTTTGTTATTGTCAATAAAAGTCAATAAGAACGCAACCAGTACCAATATTGCGTATAATTAGTATAGCACATTTTTGAAATTTAGATGTATTAGACATAAATCAGTTATGTAACGTAGTATTTGTATAAATATGATATTCTACAAAGTTTCTTTTAATCTCGGGAATAACGGTTAAATTGAATATGCTTTTATCCAGATTCCATTTCGATTGAAATAAAGGCAGATACTCTTTTAATTTTTACTAAACTCGATAAGAGTTTAATATAAACAAATTAAATATTGTGTTTTTTACAACAAATGCTTGTTGTTTCCGAAGTCACGCACGTATCATGTAGGACCATTGAATTTCCCGTGATTTGATTAACAAAAAGAGTTACCAACTTTATTAAGATTAAAACAAATCGAAACACAACAAATTAATCAACATTTTTATAGAATTTTTGCTTAAGACATTTTTTCCAGCATTTGTTGATCTAACGAAATACAGAATACGTATGTTACACTGTTATACATGTACCTACCTCTTGTAAATTTGTGTTTTAACTTATGTTTTAAATAAAGCACTTACTAACGACAAAACATGTACGTTTTATGGAACGTGTACTTTAAGTCCACATTAAAGACAGGTTTAACTTAATGTAGTCTTTTTTGATAACATTGTATAAACCATAGATAAATAGTAGGTATATTGCGTTATCAGAATTAAAAGTGGCAGTTTATTTGACGCTTAATTATGTTAGCAATCGCGGCTCTCCATTTAAAACAAAATACCACTATAAGCTTTTGTTTGAAACAATGTTTATCAACCTTGGCACAACCTTAATATCCGAAAATGGCCCACTGCTAGACTAAAGTAGGGATGATAATTTGATACCAAGCTTGGTCTCAGACATGGAAAGATCAGAGTTACCCAATATTGGTTGTTATTGGCTAAAACCAATACGTTAAGCAATGTTTTGGACAATAAATGACACCGATATCGCAATAAAACTAAAGTTAGTCTTGGACCGATCTTGAATGTTAATGTAGTACCAAGGCTGGTAATTGAGAAACAAAGCAACTATTACACAATCCTTTTCCTTTAATGAATGCTAGTGCAAACAAGCAACGAAGTCTACCATTACTGTTTCGCCGTAACTGAATGCAAAGTCGATTTTTGTGTTGGATATAAAATGTTCATTAACAAAATAAATACGAAGAAATCGAAAATTCGTATAAATGATTAATGTCTTAGACTCTCAACACATATTGAGGCCGTACAAACCTAACACTTTCATAGTGTACGTCTTCTTGTGCAAATACATATGTACAGTCGGTAAGTCAATATAGTTTACACTTTAGTCTTGCCAGTGTAAGTTTAAGTTCATAAAAATTCAGTAGGTTAGCAACCACTAATCCATCTTTACAATAAACCACATTTACAGAAATTTAGCAAAATATAATATGAATATTGACCCAACCTTAGCCGAAGGGTGAGAAACCAAGATTTTGAATTTTGAAGATTGCTAAAACTGGAGTTAGTTTAGCGAACCTAAGATTCAAAGTTGGCTAAGGTTTTGGGTGATAAGTATGTAACCGGCACTTGATATGTAGAGATTGACTAAAGGTAAGTACTCACAGCAGCGGATCCGCAGGCGGATGTCATACGATTGGTCGGTTTGAGTCAAATCGACTCAATCCGACCAATCGTATGACATCCGCCTGCGGATCAGCTGCTGTGAGTACTTAGCTTTAGACTAGCTAAAGCAAATTAGCGAAATAGTATCTGATATTTGACTTAAGTATATTCTATGGGTAACTGGCATTGACCTAACGGGTGAAAATTGGCTGAAGCTTGGGCAAGTTGTAAGGAACCCTGATTCGGTTTCTGAACATTGGCTCCGACTTGTACAACGTTTAGTGAACCGAAAATTAGTATCAGGTTGTTGATTAACCCTCGAGTGACAATTAAACAACCGAGACTCAGAATCTGAAAATTGCTTGAAACGTGGTTGAAAATAGGTGCGTCCAACACACCGCTGGAAATATAGTGCTGCAGCAGTTTTCACAGCCGTCTTAGATTTAACAATCACCCAAGCAATAATATTGTTTGAAGTACATCATCATTTTATACATATAAAACGCTTAAAAATAAATACATATTAAACATGAGTTAGAGAACCAAGATTCGATATCTGAAAATTCGCCTACACTTGGATCAATGTCGAGAAAACGACATTTGACTGTCCAGTATTCAGCCACGCTGGGGTTTATTCAAAGACCTTTGTTTTAATTTTTTTTCTTCTAATAAAAAATTGTTGGTATTGCTAGACTAAACTTCTAATCATAGAGAGGAAGCACTTTTACCCTAGAAAAAAAAAATAGTATGTTTTATTTGGATTTAAAGTGACTTTGTTTGTTGCTATTTACGAGCGATAAATAACTCCGCCTAAATAATAAATAAATAATAATCTTATCATGTGAACAACTCCGCTGTAGGGTAAATACAAGTATTTTACTTAATTGGGCTCGATTCCTATAAGGAATCTAAATAGAATGACTTTAGGAGAGTTCACGCATCCTAGCTGCGATGTGCAAACGGGTTTTCCAAATCAACTATGTGGATTGTTTGACAATTACTTTAATTGTAATCATAATGCATCAATCCTAAATCCAAATATAAAATGCAGGGAAACAAGATTGGGCGATGAAAATTTTTCACCTATCTCTGCAAATGAGACTCGTCTCCAACTCTTCTTATTTCATTATGTCGAGCTGTTAACAAGTGTCCAGTCCTCATACTAAGATCTTCCTTGATCAGTGGCGACATAGATCTGGAGCTCATGTCCATTTCCTTCGCCAACAAACGAATAGGATAGGATGTTAGTATAGGATTTTTTTACGAATAGAATGTTATAAAAAGAAACATTTTTGATTTATAGTTATTTATGTTATAAATCCGGCAATGAAACTCTACAGAACGAGTTTGATCTCTGAAGGAAGACAGAAGTCGCGTCTGAAATCTTGAAACGATAACTAAGGAGAATCATTTACAGGACCTATAACGTTTTTTTTCATGTGTTGCAATTCTTTCTCTTTGAACGAAAGTTCATTCATCCCCTGCTTTATAATAATCTAGTCATTCTATATAGTAGAGTAAATTTTTGCAAAAAACATGCCTAAGTTCTTATTTTTTACTATCTAAAGATAGAGACTTGAAATCTACTGTAATGCCTTCAGTACTGGACCAGTATAAAATGTACTATGTTTAAAATGGGGGCACGCCCCCCCCTAGTGGTTGAGACCCCCATTTTGTACCCTTAATTTAATAACGCAAACAAATTGAGCGAAATTTATGTTGGGAGGGTTCTTGGAGTCACTGATTATGAATCCAATGAGAAAATTGAAAAATTCAAAATGGCGGTCCTAAAATAACGGCCTTTGAGATTCAGAATGCGATTTACGACGTTTCTATTGATTTTAGAGAAAAATTCATGTGATTTTGCAAAGGAATACACTATTTCGATTACCTTATTATGTAACCCCTTTGCTCTGCCCTAGTAGTAAAGTCAATTTTTGCATAAGTTCCTATTTTTTACTATCTAAAGATAGAGACTTGAGATCTTTTCTAATGCCTTCAGTACTGAACCAATATAAAATGTAATATGTTTAAAATGGCGGTTTTACCCCTCGGGGGGTTGAAACCCCCATTTTACACTCCCAACTTAATAACTCGGGAAGTTTTCCATTAACTTGAGTGAAATTCATGTTGGGGTGGTTTTGGTGTTCCTGATTATGAGTCTAATGAGAAAATTAAGAAATACAAAATGGCGAACTCAAAATGGCGAACTCAAAATGGCGGTATTTGAGATTGAAAATGCGATTTACGCCCGTTTCTATTGATTTTAGAGAAAAATCCAAAGAGTCAAAGAGTGTTTAGAATGTAATCTTGCATACGAATACACTATTTTGGTTACCTTATTATGTAACCCCCTTCAATCAAGCCTAGTGGGCTTCTTAGTAGGGGAGAGTGAAGGGGTTACATAATAAGGTAACCGGAATTATGTATTCCTATGCAGAATCACATTCTAAACACTTTCTGGCTTTTCTCATTTTTCTCTAAAATCAATAGGACCGGCGTAAATCGCATTTTCAATCTAAAATACCGCCATTTTGTGTCCGCCATTTTGAATTTTGTGATTTTCTTATTTGATTCATAATCAACGACCTCACAGCTCCCTCCAACATAGTTTTTGCTCAACTTGTTGAAAACTTCCCGAGTTGTTAAATTGGGAGTTTAAAATGGGGATTTCAACCCCCCGAGGGGGCGTGTCCCTATCTTAAACATATTACATTTGATATTGGTCTAGTACTGAAGGCATTACAAAAGATTTCAAGTCTCTATCTTTAGATAGTAAAAAATAAGAACTTAATGCAGAAATTGACTCTACTACTAGGGCAGAGCGAAGGGGTTACATAATAAGGTAACCAAAATAGCGCAGTCCTTTGCAAAATCACATTATAAACACTTTTTGATTCTTTGAATTTCTCTCTAGAATCAATAGAAATGGCGTAAATCGCATTCTCAATATCAAAGGCCGTTATTTTAGAGCCGCCATTTTGGGTCTGCTATTTGAATTTTTTAATTTTCTCATTGGATTCATAATCAGCGACCCCAAGAACACTCCCAACACAACTTTGCTCAATTTGGTTGCGTTATTAAATCAGGGGTACAAAATGGGGGTCTCAACCACCAGGGGGGCGTGCCCCCATATTAAACATATTACATTTTATATTGGTCCAGTACTAAAGGCATTAGAAAAGATTTCAAGTCTCTATCGTTAGATAGTAAAAAATAAGAACTTAATGCAAAAATTGACTATACTAATAATAAAAATACGACACTTTATGTTAAACTGACGTTTGTTTAAGCCTTTCAGTACGTAAAGCTTTATGTCAAGATTATGACGTAAGGTTTTATTTTCCGCTACAATATGGAATTTAATAGAAAATATGTTTTAGTCGTAATTATGTAAAAATATAAACAGTTAATATTTTTTATTTCATTTCGTATTTCAAACAATTCTTTATATACCACAATTAGTAATATAAAGTATATCTTGATCTCCGTTGTCAATGATACCGGAGTTCAAGACGTTCTTGATCTCCGTTGTTGTTGGCAACGTAAATAATTTGATGTTGCATTATAGCCACATGCATGCATGCATGCTGCTTTTTATCTCCTTAGTTACGCGTATGATGACACAGACAAGGCAACTTGCTTCTTTATACAATAAATTCGGATGGATTTTAAAAGGGACTGAAATACGAAATAAAATAAAACAACTTATGCAATACGGAGATCAAGCTTCTTTAAATCCTCAAAGATGTTATAACGCCTCGGCTGGCGCCTCGGCGTTAAACATCTTCTTGGATTTAAAATATCGCTTGATCTCCTAATTACATAATATATATTACAAAATGAGTATTTCAGACTGATTCTTTCCTTCATCAAATGTAAACATATGTCAATGAATTTAATGTCAATGAAAACTTTATTAACCGGGTAATTTGGTGAAATTTGCAAACTACATACCAAATGTTACATTATTTTGCTTAGTAAAATTATTTTTCTTTGAAAATTATATTAATTATATTAATTGTAATACTAAAAATATTGAAGATTTTAAAGATTTTAAATCTTTCTTTGTGGATGCGAGAATGAATATATTATATGTCATATGACAATTCCTAAAATAATAATCAAATAATAATAATCCAGTAAATCCGAAATGATCATTTTGTAAAAAGATGAATTTTTTATTTATACATAATTACGACTAAAACGTATTTCCTATTTAATTTTTTTCATATCTCAAAGAGAGTCGTTTTCAATTCAAAACTTTTTAAATGAAATAGAAATTATTATTTTATTGTTCTTAAGTATCATTAACTATTTAAAAATGACGTACAATTCAAGAGATCCCTTAGATTTTCTGAGTAGTTTACAAATATTTATTTAAATGCTGCTACTATACCCAAAAAGTGTCTGTAAAAATTCAGGTAGCGTGAAATGGCCGAAACTATGCCAGGGGTACTGGTTTCGATGGAATTCTATATACCTGAGTGGTTTAGGTCTTGTACACAACGTTGCCAATGTGTGGAGCCTGCAACGTACCGTACATGATACAAAAAACAACATATACAGGCGGAGGTGACATCGTATTGGCAATTATACAACTAACAGCGACGGCAACGCCAGCGATCTATAGCTGAACTAAAAATTAATTTTGTGAGTATAAGTATGACGTTATCACCTCCAAACAAAAATTTGAATTTAGGCTTCTAACACCATCTATATGCTTATACAGTCGAAAACAGGGCAAAACGTTGTGACCTCCAAAAACGGAGGTCACAACGTTATATATGAGGTGACAACGTATGCTGGGTATCTACTTTGGAGGTGACAAGGTACCCTTTATCAATATATATATATATATATATATATATATATATATATATATATATATATATATATATATATATATATATATATATATATATGTTACATTTTAAGTTTCCGCGGATATTATATGATACTTCACTACTTTTCCGGGTTTCACTCCGCGTATTCACTATTCGGCTCCTAGAGGAACCAGACAATGGTTGACGACGTTTCGGCAAGATCACACTTGCCATCTTCAGGTCACTTCTAACTTCCTAGTAGTGAAAAGTAGTGAAGTATCATATATATATATATATATATATATATATATATATATATATATATATATATATATATATATATATATATAAAATTAACTCTATCTAAAAATATATATATATATATATATATATATATATATATATATATATATATATATATATATCTATAGGGCACCACTAAGCGTCCCCCCATGTAAAATCTTAGGTTCAAGCAGCGTCCGAAGTCACTCGGCGTCTGGATATACGGACGCTGAGTGACTTGTGCCTCAAAATTGCACCACATGAAGCTTAAAGTGTCTAGATGACGAAAATGTAAAAATTAGCTCTGCGCAGTTTGACACCCATTCCTGATTCGTGTATAAAATCGTAGTTCGAGCGTTTGCAACATGCAGCGCTAATAGCGCGCGATTTGTATACACTTGTATACAAATCGGCAACGGTTTACCCTGCGTCCCCACACTTAACAGTAATTTTGTTGGTAACACTGATGGCTTTATCGCTAGATAGTGACGTCATTTCAACGGGACTTCACTTTATGCATTGTATTTCTGAGTAAAGATTGCGTCATTTAAGGTGACAAAAATTCTTTCATATTATATTTTGTTAAAGCTAATAAACACTTTTAATACATTTCATTTATGCGTCAATTAAATATCGTTATTAAAACGGATTTGCTTGCTACTACAAATGGGCGATAATTTTAATAAAATTATAAGATGGATAAGAATTTAAGGAGATTCTTTCGTTCTCAAAATATGTGTGGGATATTTACACGTAATTAAAAGCTTTATCTATTTAAATTAAGCAAACATTACGCATTATTATATTATCCTTGAGTATTTAATCAATCACTGATGCTGTTAGATAATAATAAATCAAAATATACAATTAAAATATAATTTTAAGGCATTTATTATATTACGTTAAGGGCCGGTAGTATAAAACTTTTTACTTCCTAGATAAAATTTACTTTGAGAGTAAATTAATTTATTCTGACAATTTGCATATTAAATTGACAGAACAAATGAATTTACTCTCAAAGTAAATTTTATCTAGGAAGTAAAAAGTTTTATAATACAGGCCCTAATTTTAACAAACTTTAAAATAAATATGTAGGATGTCGATTTTTATAAATCTTCACATTTCTTATGTATCAGAGTAGTGACTTTACAACATTTTTTAAGTTGCCCTGTAAAACAAGAACGTCAATTTAGCAGCCCTTGTTTTTATGTAAAGAAATAAGCAATACAGTCCACTCACTCTGTCATTTGACAACACATGACATGTAGAAAAATAAATTAAGCAATTTCTGTTGATGGATTAAGTTATTGAAGTATATATCGGAATTTGGAATAAACAACATTTTACATTTGCTGTCAAACTTTGAAAATTCTAAAGGGTGACACTAAGATGGAGTCCATACTGACTAAAGTATAATTTAATTGCTGAAACCTTTAACCTGAGGATGTTTCAAGTCGCTGATTTTAAATCTGATTTCAAAATTTGGAACTTCAAAAGGACTTCTCCAATATTTCGTCAATACTAACTTAAGTATAACTAAATTGATAAAACCGGTAGTCTGGGGGTTTTTAAAGTCGCTGATTTCAAAATTTGGAACTTCAAAAGAACGGCTTCAATATTTCGTCAATACTAACTAAAGTATAATTAAATTGCCAAAACCTATAATCTGAGGTTTTCTGAAGTCGCTGATTTCAAATATGATTTCAAAATTTGGAACTTCAAAAGGAAGGCTTCAATATTCCGTCAATACTAACTAAAGTATAATTAAATGCCAAAACCTATAATCTAAGGTTTTCTGAATTCGCTGATTTCAAATCTGATTTCAAAATTTGGAATTTCAAAAGGACGGCTTCAATACTTCGTAAATACTGACTAAGGTGTAATCGAACAGCAGAAACCATTAATCTGAGAGTTTTGATGTCGCTGATTTCAAATGTGATTTCAAAATTTGGAACTTCAAAAGGACGGCTTCAGTACTTCGTAAATGCTAACTAAGGTATAATCGAAAGGCTGAAACCTTTATTCTGAGAGTTTTGAAGTCGCTGATTTCAAATCTGATTTTAAAATTTGGAATTTAAAAAGGACGGCTTCACTACTTCGTAAATGCTAACTAAGGTATAATCGAAAGGCTGAAACCTTTATTCTGAGAGTTTTGAAGTCGCTGATTTCAAATCGGATTTCAAAATTTGGAACTTCAAATGGAAGGCTTTAATATTCCGTCAATACTAACTAAAGTATAAGTAAATTGCCAAAAACTATAATCTGAGGTTTTCTAAAGTCGCTGATTTCAAATCTGATTTCAAAATTTGGAATTTCAAAAGGACGGCTTCAATACTTCGTAAATGCTAACTAAGGTATAATCGAAAGGCTGAAACCTTTAATCTGAGAGTTTTGAAGTCGCTGATTTCAAATTTGATTTCGAAATTTAGAATTTGAAAAGGACGGCTTCAAAACTTCGTAAATACTAACTAAGGTGTAATCGAACAGCAGAAACCATTAATCGGAGAGTTTTGAAGTCGCTGATTTCAAATCTGATTTCAAAATTTGGAATTACAGAAGAACGGCTTCACTACTTAGCAAATGCTAACTAAGGTATAATCAAAAGGCTGAAACCTTTAATCTGAGAGTTTTGAAGTCGCTGATTTCAAATCTGATTTCGAAATTTAGAATTTGAAAAGGACGGCTTCAAAACTTCGTAAATACTAAGGTGTAATCGAACAGCAGAAACCATTAATCGGAGAGTTTTGAAGTCGCTGATTTCAAATCTGATTTCAAAATTTGGAATTACAGAAGGACGGCTTCAACACTTCGTAAATGCTAACTAAGGTATAATCGAAAGGCTGAAAGCTTTAATCTGAGTTTTGAAGTCGCTAATTTCAAATCTGATTTCAAAATTAGGAATTTCAAAAGGACGACTTCAATACTTCGTAAATGCTAACTAAGGTATAATCAAATGGCTGAAACCTTTAATCTGAGAGTTTTTAAATCGCTGATTTTAAATCTGATTTCAAAATTTGGAATTTCAAAAGGACGGCTTCAATACTTCGTAAATACTGACTAAGGTGTAATCGAACTGCAGAAACCATTAATCTGAGAGTTTTGATGTCGCTGATTTCAAATCTGATTTCAAAATTTGGAATTTCGAAAGGACGGCTTCAATACTTCGTAAATACTGACTAAGGTGTAATCGAACGGCAGAAACCATTGATCTGATAGTTTTGATGTCGCTGATTTCAAATCTGATTTCAAAATTTGGAACTTCAAAAGGAAGGCTTCAATATTCCGTCAATACTAACTAAAGTATAATTAAATTGCCAAAACCTATAATCTGAGGTTTTCTAAAGTCGCTGATTTCAAATTTGATTTCAAAATTTAGAATTTGAAAAGGACGGCTTCAATACTTCGTAAATACTAACTAAGGTGTAATCGAACAGCAGAAACCATTAATCGGAGAGTTTTGAAGTCGCTCATTTCAAATCTGATTTCAAAATTTGGAATTTCAGAAGAACGGCTTCACTACTTCGTAAATGCTAACTAAGGTATAATCGAAAGGCTGAAACCTTTAATCTGAGTTTTGAAGTTGATAATTTCAAATCTGATTTCAAAATTTGGAGTTTCAAAAGGACGGCTTCAATACTTCGTAAATGCTATGTATAACCAAAAGGCTGAAACCTTTAATCTGAGAGTTTTTAAATCGCTGATTTCAAATCTGATTTCAAAATTTGGAATTTCAAAAGGACGGCTTCAGTACTTCGTAAATGCTAACTAAGGTATAATCGAAAAGTTGAAACTTTTATTCTGAGAGTTTTGATGTCGCTGATTTCAAATCTGATTTCAAAATTTGGAATTTCAAAAGGACGGCTTCAGTACTTCGTAAATGCTAACTAAGGTATAATCGAAAGGCTGAAACCTTTAATCTGAGAGTTTTGAAGTCGCAGATTTCAAATCTGATTTCAAAATTTGAAATTTGAAAATGACGTCTTCAATACTTCGTAAATGCTAACTAAGGTATAATTAAAGGCTGAAACATTTAATCTGAGTTTTGAAGTTGCTAATTTCAAATCTGATTTCAAAATTTGGAATTTCAAAAGGACGGCTTCAATACTTCGTAAATGCTAACTAAGGTATAATCAAAAGGCTGAAACCTTTAATCTAAGAGTTTTTAAATCGCTGATTTTAAATCTGATTTCAAAATTTGGAACTTCAAAAGGAAGGCTTCAATATTCCGTCAATACTAACTAAAGTATAAATAAATTGCCAAAACCTATAATCTGAGGTTTTCTGAAGTCGCTGATTTCAAATATGATTTCAAAATTTGGAATTTCAAAAGGACGGCTTCAATACTTCGTAAATACTCACTAAGGTGTAGTCGAACGGCAGAAACCATTAATCTGAGAGTTTTGATGTCGCTGATTTCAAATCTGATTTCAAAATTTGGAATTTCAAAAGGACGGCTTTAGTACTTCGTAAATGCTAACTAAGGAATAATCGTATGGCTGAAACTTTTATTCTGAGAGTTTTGATGTCGCTGATTTCAAATCTGATTTCAAAATTTAGAATTTCAAAAGGACGGCTTCAACACTTCGTAAATGCTAACTAAGGTATAATCGAAAGGCTGAAAGCTTTAATCTGAGTTTTGAAGTCGCTAATTTCAAATCTGATTTCAAAATTTGGAGTTTCAAAAAGACGGCTTCAATACTTCGTAAATGCTAACTAAGGTATAATCGAAAGGCTGAAACCTTTAATCTGAGTTGTGAAGTTGCTAATTTCAAATCTGATTTCAAAATTTGGAGTTTCAAAAGGACGGCTTCAATACTTCGTAAATGCTAACTAATGTATAATCAAAAGGCTGAAACCTTTAATCTGAGAGTTTTTAAATCGCTGATTTTAAATCTGATTTCAAAATTTGGAATTTCAAAAGAACGGCTTCAATACTTCGTAAATACTCACTAAGGTGTAATCGAACGGCAGAAACCATTAATCTGAGAGTTTTGATGTCGCTGATTTCAAATCTGATTTCAAAATTTGAAATTTCAAAAGGACGGCTTCAATATTTCGTAAATACTGACTAAGGTGTAATCGAACGGCAGAAACCATTAATCTGAGAGTTTTGATGTCGCTGATTTCAAATCTGATTTCAAAATTTGGAATTTCAAAAGGACGGCTTCAGTACTTCGTAAATGCTAACTAAGGTATAATCGAAAGGATGAAACTTTTATTCTGAGAGTTTTGATGTCGCTGATTTCAAATCTGGTTTCAAAATTTGGAATTTCAAAAGGACGGCTTCACTACTTCGTAAATGCCAACTAAGGTATAATCAAAATTCTGAAACCTTTAATCTGAGAGTTTTGAAGTCGCTGATTTCGAATCTGATTTCAAAATTTGGAATTTCAAAAGGACGGCTTCAAAACGTAGTAAATGCAAACTAAGGTATAATCGAAATTCTGAAACCTTTAATCTGAGAGTTGTGAAGTCGCTGATTTCAAATCTGATTTTAAATTTGGAATTTCAAAAGGACGGCTTCAATATTTCGTCAATACTGACTAAAATGTAATTAAATTGCCAAAACCTATTATCAACGGTTTTTGAGGTCGCTGATTTCAAATCTATTTCAAAATTTGCAACTTCAAAAGGACTTCTTCAATATTTCGTCAATACTGACTAAGGTGTAATCGAACGGCAGAAACCATTAATCTGAGAGTTTTGAAGTCGCTGATTTCAAATCTGATTTCAAAATTTGGATTTTCAAAAGGACGGCTTCAGTACTTCGTAAATGCTAACTAAGGTATAATCGAAAGGCTGAAACTTTTATTCTGAGAGTTTTGATGTCGCTGATTTGAAAATTTGGAATTTCAAAAGGACGGCTTCAGTACTTCGTAAATGCTAACTAAGATATAATCGAAAGGCTGAAACCTTTAATCCGAGAGTTTTGAAGTCGCTGATTTCGAATCTGATTTCAAAATTTGGAATTTCAAAAGAACGGCTTCACTACTTCGTAAATGCTAACTAAGGTATAATAGAAAGGCTGAGACCTTTATTCTGAGAGTTTTGAAGTCGCTGATATCAAATCTGATTTCAAAATTTGGAATTTCAAAAGGACTGCTTCAATACTTCGCAAATGCTAACGAAGGTATAATCGAAAGGCTGAAACCTATATTCTGAGAGTTTTGAAGTCGCTGATTTCGAATCTGATTTCAAAATGTGGAATTTCGAAAGGACGGCTTCAATACTTCCTAAATGTTAACTTAGGTATAATCGAAAGACTGAAACCTTTAATATGAGAGTTTTGAAGTCGCTGATTTCAAATCTGATTTCAAAATTTGGAATTTCAAAAGGACGGCTTCAATACTACGCAAATGCTAACTAAGGTATAATCGAAAGGCCGAAACCTTTAATCTGAGAGTTTTGAAGTCGCTGATTTTAAATCTGATTTCAAAATTTGGAATTTCGAAAGGACGGCTTCAATACTTCGTAAATACTGACTAAGGTGTAATCAAACGGCAGAAACCATTGATCTGATAGTTTTGATGTCGCTGATTTCAAATCTGATTTCAAAATTTGGAATTTCAAAAGGACGGCTTCAATACTTCGCAAATGCTAACTAAGGAATAATCGAAAGGCTGAAACCTTTAACCTGAGAGTTCTGAAGTCGCTGATTTCAAATCTTATATCAAAATTAGGAATTTCAAAAGCAAGGCTTCAATATTCCGTCAATACTAACTAAAGTATAATTAAATTACCAAAACCTATAATCTGTGGTTTTCTGAAGTAGCTGATTTCAAATCTGATTTCAAAATTTGGAATTTCAAAAGGACGGCTTAAGTGCTTCGTAAATACTGACTAAGGTATAATCGAAAGGCTGAAACCTTTATTCTGAGAGTTTTGATGGCGGTGATTTCAAATCTGATTTCAAAATTTGGAATTTCAAAAGGACTGCTTCAATACTTCGCAAATGCTAACGAACGTATAATCGAAAGGCTGAAAACTTTAATCTGAGAGTTTTGAAGTCGCTGATTTCTAATCTGATTTCAAAATTTGGAACTTCAAAAGTACGGCTTCGATATTTCGTCAATACTAACTAAAGTATAATTAAATTGCCAAAACCTATAACCTGAGGTTTTCTTAAGTCGCTGAATTCAAATCTGATTTCAAAATTTGGAATTTCAAAAGGACGGCTTCAATACTTCGCAAATGCTAACGAAGGTATAATCGAAAGGCTGAAACCTTTATTCCGAGAGTTTTGAAGTCGCTGATTTCGAATCTGATTTCAAAATGTGGAATTTCGAAAGGACGGCTTCAATACCTCCTAAATGCTAACTTAGGTATAATCGAAAGACTGAAACCTTTAATATGAGAGTTTTAAAGTCGCTGATTTCAAATCAGATTTCAAAATTTGGAACTTCAAAAGCAAGGCTTCAATATTCCATCAATACTAACTAAAGTATAATTAAATTACCAAAACCTATAATCTGTGGTTTTTTGAAGTAGCTGATTTCAAATCTGATTTCAAAATTTGGAATTTCAACAGGACTGCTTCAGTACTTCGTAAATACTGACTAAGATGTAATCGAACGGCAGAAACCTTTAATCTTATAGTTTTGAAGTCGCTGTTTTCAAATCTGATTTCAACATTTGGAATTTCAAAAGGACGGCTTCAGTACTTCGTAAATGCTAACTAAGGTATAATCTAAATGCTGAAACCTTTATTCTGAGAGTTTTGAAGTCGCTGATTTCAAATCTGATTTCAAAATTTGGAATTTCAAAAGGACGGCTTCAATACTTCGCAAATGAAACTAAGGTATAATCGAAAGTCTGAAAGCTTTAATCTGAGTTTTGAAGTCGCTAATTTCAAATCATTTCAAAATTTGGAATTTCAAAAGGACGTCTTCAATACTTCGTAAATGCTAACTAAGGTATAATCGAAAGGCTAAAACCTTTAATCTGAGTTTTGAAGTTGCTAATTCTAAATCTGATTTCAAAATTTGGAGTTTCAAAAGGACGGCTTCAATACTTCGTAAATGCTATGTGTAATCAAAAGGCTGAAACCTTTAATCTGAGTTTTGAAGTTGCTAATTTCAAATCTGATTTCAAAATTTGGAATTTCAAAAGGACGGCTTCAGTACTTCGTAAATGCTAACTAAGGTATAATCGAAAGGCTGAAACCTTTAATCTGAGTTTTGAAGTTGCTAATTTCAAATCTGATTTCAAAATTTGGAATTTCAAAAGGACGGCTTCAATACTTCGTAAATGCTAACTAAGGTATAATCAAAATGCTGAAACCTTTAATCTAAGAGTTTTTAAATCGCTGATTTTAAATCTGATTTCAAAATTTGGACCTTCAAAAGGAAGGCTTCAATATTCCGTCAATACTAACTAAAGTATAATTAAATTGCCAAAACCTATAATCTGAGGTTTTCTAAAGTCGCTGATTTCAAATTTGATTTCAAAATTTAGAATTTGAAAAGGACGGCTTCAATACTTCGTAAATACTAACTAAGGTGTAATCGAACAGCAGAAACCATTAATCGGAGAGTTTTGAAGTCGCTCATTTCAAATCTGATTTCAAAATTTGGAATTTCAGAAGAACGGCTTCACTACTTCGCAAATGCTAACTAAGGTATAATCGAAAGGCTGAAACCTTTAATCTGAGAGTTTTGAAGTCGCAGATTTCAAATCTGATTTCAAAATTTGAAATTTGAAAAGGACGTCTTCAATACTTCGTAAATGCTAACTAAGGTATAATCGAAAGGCTGAAACATTTAATCTGAGTTTTGAAGTTGCTAATTTCAAATCTGATTTCAAAATTTGGAATTTCAAAAGGACGGCTTCAATACTTCGTAAATGCTAACTAAGGTATAATCAAAAGGCTGAAACCTTTAATCTAAGAGTTTTTAAATCGCTGATTTTAAATCTGATTTCAAAATTTGGAACTTCAAAAGGAAGGCTTCAATATTCCGTCAATACTAACTAAAGTATAAATAAATTTCCAAAACCTATAATCTGAGGTTTTCTGAAGTCGCTGATTTCAAATATGATTTCAAAATTTGGAATTTCAAAAGGACTGCTTCAATACTTCGCAAATGCTAACGAAGGTATAATCGAAAGGCTGAAACCTATATTCTGAGAGTTTTGAAGTCGCTGATTTCGAATCTGATTTCAAAATGTGGAATTTCGAAAGGACGGCTTCAATACTTCCTAAATGTTAACTTAGGTATAATCGAAAGACTGAAACCTTTAATATGAGAGTTTTAAAGTCGCTGATTTCAAATCTGATTTCAAAATTTGGAATTTCAAAAGGACGGCTTCAATACTTCGAAAATGCTAACTAAGGTATAATCGAAAGACTGAAACCTTTAACCTGAGAGTTTTGAAGTCGCTGATTTCAAATCTGATTTCAAAATTTGGAATTTCAAAAGGACGGCTTCAATACTACGCAAATGCTAACTAAGGTATAATCGAAAGGCCGAAACCTTTAATCTGAGAGTTTTGAAGTCGCTGATTTTAAATCTGATTTCAAAATTTGGAATTTCGAAAGGACGGCTTCAATACTTCGTAAATACTGACTAAGGTGTAATCAAACGGCAGAAACCATTGATCTGATAGTTTTGATGTCGCTGATTTCAAATCTGATTTCAAAATTTGGAATTTCAAAAGGACGGCTTCAATACTTCGCAAATGCTAACTAAGGAATAATCGAAAGGCTGAAACCTTTAACCTGAGAGTTCTGAAGTCGCTGATTTCAAATCTTATATCAAAATTAGGAATTTCAAAAGCAAGGCTTCAATATTCCGTCAATACTAACTAAAGTATAATTAAATTACCAAAACCTATAATCTGTGGTTTTCTGAAGTAGCTGATTTCAAATCTGATTTCAAAATTTGGAATTTCAAAAGGACGGCTTAAGTGCTTCGTAAATACTGACTAAGGTATAATCGAAAGGCTGAAACCTTTATTCTGAGAGTTTTGATGGCGGTGATTTCAAATCTGATTTCAAAATTTGGAATTTCAAAAGGACTGCTTCAATACTTCGCAAATGCTAACGAACGTATAATCGAAAGGCTGAAAACTTTAATCTGAGAGTTTTGAAGTCGCTGATTTCTAATCTGATTTCAAAATTTGGAACTTCAAAAGTACGGCTTCGATATTTCGTCAATACTAACTAAAGTATAATTAAATTGCCAAAACCTATAACCTGAGGTTTTCTTAAGTCGCTGAATTCAAATCTGATTTCAAAATTTGGAATTTCAAAAGGACGGCTTCAATACTTCGCAAATGCTAACGAAGGTATAATCGAAAGGCTGAAACCTTTATTCCGAGAGTTTTGAAGTCGCTGATTTCGAATCTGATTTCAAAATGTGGAATTTCGAAAGGACGGCTTCAATACCTCCTAAATGCTAACTTAGGTATAATCGAAAGACTGAAACCTTTAATATGAGAGTTTTAAAGTCGCTGATTTCAAATCAGATTTCAAAATTTGGAACTTCAAAAGCAAGGCTTCAATATTCCATCAATACTAACTAAAGTATAATTAAATTACCAAAACCTATAATCTGTGGTTTTTTGAAGTAGCTGATTTCAAATCTGATTTCAAAATTTGGAATTTCAACAGGACTGCTTCAGTACTTCGTAAATACTGACTAAGATGTAATCGAACGGCAGAAACCTTTAATCTTATAGTTTTGAAGTCGCTGTTTTCAAATCTGATTTCAACATTTGGAATTTCAAAAGGACGGCTTCAGTACTTCGTAAATGCTAACTAAGGTATAATCTAAATGCTGAAACCTTTATTCTGAGAGTTTTGAAGTCGCTGATTTCAAATCTGATTTCAAAATTTGGAATTTCAAAAGGACGGCTTCAATACTTCGCAAATGAAACTAAGGTATAATCGAAAGTCTGAAAGCTTTAATCTGAGTTTTGAAGTCGCTAATTTCAAATCATTTCAAAATTTGGAATTTCAAAAGGACGTCTTCAATACTTCGTAAATGCTAACTAAGGTATAATCGAAAGGCTAAAACCTTTAATCTGAGTTTTGAAGTTGCTAATTCTAAATCTGATTTCAAAATTTGGAGTTTCAAAAGGACGGCTTCAATACTTCGTAAATGCTATGTGTAATCAAAAGGCTGAAACCTTTAATCTGAGTTTTGAAGTTGCTAATTTCAAATCTGATTTCAAAATTTGGAATTTCAAAAGGACGGCTTCAGTACTTCGTAAATGCTAACTAAGGTATAATCGAAAGGCTGAAACCTTTAATCTGAGTTTTGAAGTTGCTAATTTCAAATCTGATTTCAAAATTTGGAATTTCAAAAGGACGGCTTCAATACTTCGTAAATGCTAACTAAGGTATAATCAAAATGCTGAAACCTTTAATCTAAGAGTTTTTAAATCGCTGATTTTAAATCTGATTTCAAAATTTGGACCTTCAAAAGGAAGGCTTCAATATTCCGTCAATACTAACTAAAGTATAATTAAATTGCCAAAACCTATAATCTGAGGTTTTCTAAAGTCGCTGATTTCAAATATGATTTCAAAATTTAGAATTTGAAAAGGACGGCTTCAATACTTCGTAAATACTAACTAAGGTGTAATCGAACAGCAGAAACCATTAATCGGAGAGTTTTGAAGTCGCTCATTTCAAATCTGATTTCAAAATTTGGAATTTCAGAAGAACGGCTTCACTACTTCGCAAATGCTAACTAAGGTATAATCGAAAGGCTGAAACCTTTAATCTGAGAGTTTTGAAGTCGCAGATTTCAAATCTGATTTCAAAATTTGAAATTTGAAAAGGACGTCTTCAATACTTCGTAAATGCTAACTAAGGTATAATCGAAAGGCTGAAACATTTAATCTGAGCTTTGAAGTTGCTAATTTCAAATCTGATTTCAAAATTTGGAATTTCAAAAGGACGGCTTCAATACTTCGTAAATGCTAACTAAGGTATAATCAAAAGGCTGAAACCTTTAATCTAAGAGTTTTTAAATCGCTGATTTTAAATCTGATTTCAAAATTTGGAATTTCAAAAGGACGGCTTCAATACTTCGTAAATACTCACTAAGGTGTAGTCGAACGGCAGAAACCATTAATCTGAGAGTTTTGATGTCGCTGATTTCAAATCTGATTTCAAAATTTGGAATTTCAAAAGGACGGCTTCAGTACTTCGTAAATGCTAACTAAGGAATAATCGTATGGCTGAAACTTTTATTCTGAGAGTTTTGATGTCGCTGATTTCAAATCTGATTTCAAAATTTAGAATTTCAAAAGGGCGGCTTCAACACTTCGTAAATGCTAACTAAGGTATAATCGAAAGGCTGAAAGCTTTAATCTGAGTTTTGAAGTCGCTAATTTCAAATCTGATTTCAAAATTTGGAATTTCAAAAGGACGGCTTCAATACTTCGTAAATGCTAACTAAGGTATAATCGAAAGGCTGAAACCTTTAATCTGAGTTGTGAAGTTGCTAATTTCAAATCTGATTTCAAAATTTGGAGTTTCAAAAGGACGGCTTCAATACTTCGTAAATGCTAACTAATGTATAATCAAAAGGCTGAAACCTTTAATCTGAGAGTTTTTAAATCGCTGATTTTAAATCTGATTTCAAAATTTGGAATTTCAAAAGGACGGCTTCAATACTTCGTAAATACTCACTAAGGTGTAATCGAACGGCAGAAACCATTAATCTGAGAGTTTTCATGTCGCTGATTTCAAATCTGATTTCAAAATTTGGAATTTCAAAAGGACGGCTTCAATATTTCGTAAATACCGACTAAGGTGTAATCGAACGGCAGAAACCATTAATCTGAGAGTTTTGATGTCGCTGATTTCAAATCTGATTTTAAAATTTGGAATTTCAAAAGGACGGCTTCAGTACTTCGTAAATGCTAACTAAGGTATAATCGAAAGGATGAAACTTTTATTCTGAGAGTTTTGATGTCGCTGATTTCAAATCTGGTTTCAAAATTTGGAATTTCAAAAGGACGGCTTCACTACTTCGTAAATGCTAACTAAGGTATAATCAAAATTCTGAAACCTTTAATCTGAGAGTTTTGAAGTCGCTGATTTCGAATTTGATTTCAAAATTTGGAATTTCAAAAGGACGGCTTCAAAACGTAGTAAATGCAAACTAAGGTATAATCGAAATTCTGAAACCTTTAATCTGAGAGTTGTGAAGTCGCTGATTTCAAATCTGATTTCAAAATTTGGAATTTCAAAAGGACGGCTTCAATATTTCGTCAATACTGACTAAAATGTAATTAAATTGCCAAAACCTATTATCAACGGTTTTTGGGGTCGCTGATTTCAAATCTATTTCAAAATTTGCAACTTCAAAAGTACTTCTTCAATATTTCGTCAATACTGACTAAGGTGTAATCGAACGGCAGAAACCATTAATCTGAGAGTTTTGAAGTCGCTGATTTCAAATCTGATTTCAAAATTTGGAATTTCAAAAGGACGGCTTCAGTACTTCGTAAATGCTAACTAAGGTATAATCGAAACGCTGAAACTTTTATTCTGAGAGTTTTGATGTCGCTGATTTCAAAATTTGGAATTTCAAAAGGACGGCTTCAGTACTTCGTAAATGCTGACTAAGGTATAATCGAAAGTCTGAAACCTTTAATCTGAGTTTTGAAGACGCTAATTTCAAATCTGATTACAAAATTTGGAATTTCAAAAGGACGGCTTCAATACTTCGTAAATGCTAACTAAGATATAATCGAAAGGCTGAAACCTTTAATCCGAGAGTTTTGAAGTCGCTGATTTCGAATCTGATTTCAAAATTTGGAATTTCAAAAGAACGGCTTCACTACTTCGTAAATGCTATGTGTAATCAAAAGGCTGAAACCTTTAATCTGAGTTTTGAAGTTGCTAATTTCAAATCTGATTTCAAAATTTGGAATTTCAAAAGGACGGCTTCAGTACTTCGTAAATGCTAACTAAGGTATAATCGAAAGGCTGAAACCTATATTGTGAGAGTTTTGAAGTCGCTGATTTCGAATCTGATTTCAAAATGTGGAATTTCGAAAGGACGGCTTCAATACCTCCTAAATGCTAACTTAGGTATACTCGAAAGACTGAAACCTTTAATATGAGAGTTTTAAAGTCGCTGATTTCAAATCTGATTTCAAAATTTGGAATTTCAAAAGGACGGCTTCAATACTTCGAAAATGCTAACTAAGGTATAATCGAAAGACTGAAACCTTTAACCTGAGAGTTTTGAAGTCGCTGATTTCAAATCTGATTTCAAAATTTGGAATTTCAAAAGGACGGCTTCAATACTACGCAAATGCTAACTAAGGTATAATCGAAAGGCCGAAACCTTTAATCTGAGAGTTTTGAAGTCGCTGATTTCAAATCTGATTTCAAAATTTGAAAATTGAAAAGGACGGCTTCAATACTTCGTAAATACTAACTAAGGTGTAATCGAACAGCAGAAACCATTAATATGAGAGTTTTGAAGTCGCTGATTTCAAATCTGATTTCAAAATTTGGAATTTCAGAAGGACGGCTTCAACACTTCGTAAATGCTAACTAAGGTATAATCGAAAGGCTGAAAGCTTTAATCTGAGTTTTGAAGTTGCTAATTTCAAATCTGATTTCAAAATTTGGAGTTTCAAAAGGACGGCTTCAATACTTCGTAAATACTAACTAATGTATAATCAAAAGGCTGAAACCTTTAATCTGAGAGTTTTTAAATCGCTGATTTTAAATCTGATTTCAAAATTTGGAATTTCAAAAGGACGGCTTCAATACTTCGTAAATACTCACTAAGGTGTAATCGAACGGCAGAAACCATTAATCTGAGAGTTTTCATGTCGCTGATTTCAAATCTGATTTCAAAATTTGGAATTTCAAAAGGACGGCTTCAATATTTCGTAAATACTGACTAAGGTGTAATCGAACGGCAGAAACCATTAATCTGAGAGTTTTGATGTCGCTGATTTCAAATCTGATTTCAAAATTTGGAATTTTAAAAGGACGGCTTCAGTACTTCGTAAATGCTAACTAAGGTATAATCGAAAGGATGAAACTTTTATTCTGAGAGTTTTGAAGTCGCTGATTTCGAATTTGATTTCAAAATTTGGAATTTCAAAAGGACGGCTTCAAAACGTAGTAAATGCAAACTAAGGTATAATCGAAATTCTGAAACCTTTAATCTGAGAGTTGTGAAGTCGTTGATTTCAAATCTGATTTCAAAATTTGGAATTTCAAAAGGACGGCTTCAATATTTCGTCAATACTGACTAAAATGTAATTAAATTGCCAAAACCTATTATCAACGGTTTTTGGGGTCGCTGATTTCAAATCTATTTCAAAATTTGCAACTTCAAAAGTACTTCTTCAATATTTCGTCAATACTGACTAAGGTGTAATCGAACGGCAGAAACCATTAATCTGAGAGTTTTGAAGTCGCTGATTTCAAATCTGATTTCAAAATTTGGAATTTCAAAAGGACGGCTTCAGTACTTCGTAAATGCTAACTAAGGTATAATCGAAACGCTGAAACTTTTATTCTGAGAGTTTTGATGTCGCTGATTTCAAAATTTGGAATTTCAAAAGGACGGCTTCAGTACTTCGTAAATGCTGACTAAGGTATAATCGAAAGTCTGAAACCTTTAATCTGAGTTTTGAAGACGCTAATTTCAAATCTGATTACAAAATTTGGAATTTCAAAAGGACGGCTTCAATACTTCGTAAATGCTAACTAAGATATAATCGAAAGGCTGAAACCTTTAATCCGAGAGTTTTGAAGTCGCTGATTTCGAATCTGATTTCAAAATTTGGAATTTCAAAAGAACGGCTTCACTACTTCGTAAATGCTAACTAAGGTATAATAGAAAGGCTGAGACCTTTATTCTGAGAGTTTTGAAGTCGCTGATTTCAAATCTGATTTCAAAATTTGGAATTTCAAAAGAACTGCTTCAATACTTCGCAAATGCTAACGAAGGTATAATCGAAAGGCTGAAACCTATATTGTGAGAGTTTTGAAGTCGCTGATTTCGAATCTGATTTCAAAATGTGGAATTTCGAAAGGACGGCTTCAATACCTCCTAAATGCTAACTTAGGTATAATCGAAAGACTGAAACCTTTAATATGAGAGTTTTAAAGTCGCTGATTTCAAATCTGATTTCAAAATTTGGAATTTCAAAAGGACGGCTTCAATACTTCGAAAATGCTAACTAAGGTATAATCGAAAGACTGAAACCTTTAACCTGAGAGTTTTGAAGTCGCTGATTTCAAATCTGATTTCAAAATTTGGAATTTCAAAAGGACGGCTTCAATACTACGCAAATGCTAACTAAGGTATAATCGAAAGGCCGAAACCTTTAATCTTAGAGTTTTGAAGTCGCTGATTTCAAATCTGATTTCAAAATTTGAAAATTGAAAAGGACGGCTTCAATACTTCGTAAATACTAACTAAGGTATAATCGAAAGGCTGAAAGCTTTAATCTGAGTTTTGAAGTCGCTAATTTCAAATCTGATTTCAAAATTAGGAATTTCAAAAGGACGACTTCAATACTTCGTAAATGCTAACTAAGGTATAATCAAATGGCTGAAACCTTTAATCTGAGAGTTTTTAAATCGCTGATTTTAAATCTGATTTCAAAATTTGGAACTTCAAAAGGAAGGCTTCAATATTCCGTCAATACTAACTAAAGTATAAATAAATTGCCAAAACCTATAATCTGAGGTTTTCTGAAGTCGCTGATTTCAAATCTGATTTCAAAATTTGGAATTTCAAAAGGACGGCTTCAATACTTCGTAAATACTGACTAAGGTGTAATCGAACTGCAGAAACCATTATTCTGAGAGTTTTGATGTCGCTGATTTCAAATCTGATTTCAAAATTTGGAATTTCGAAAGGACGGCTTCAATACTTCGTAAATACTGACTAAGGTGTAATCGAACTGCAGAAACCATTGATCTGATAGTTTTGATGTCGCTGATTTCAAATCTGATTTCAAAATTTGGAATTTCAAAAGGACGGCTTCAGTACTTCGTAAATGCTAACTAAGGAATAATCGTATGGCTGAAACTTTTATTCTGAGAGTTTTGATGAGCTGATTTCAAATCTGATTTAAAAATTTGGAACTTCAAAAGGAAGGCTTCAATATTCAGTCAATACTAACTAAAGTATAATTAAATTGCCAAAACCTATAATCTGAGGTTTTCTAAAGTCGCTGATTTCAAATTTGATTTCAAAATTTAGAATTTGAAAAGGACGGCTTCAATACTTCGTAAATACTAACTAAGGTGTAATCGAACAGCAGAAACCATTAATCGGAGAGTTTTGAAGTCGCTCATTTCAAATCTGATTTCAAAATTTGGAATTTCAGAAGAACGGCTTCACTACTTCGCAAATGCTAACTAAGGTATAATCGAAAGGCTGAAACCTTTAATCTGAGAGTTTTGAAGTCGCTGACTTCAAATCTGATTTCAAAATTTGGAATTTCAAAAGGACGGCTTCAATACTACGCAAATGCTAACTAAGGTATAATCGAAAGATTGAAACCTTTAATCTGAGAGTTTTGAAGTCGCTGATTTTAAATCTGATTTCAAAATTTGAAATTTTAAAAGGACGGCTTCAATACATCGTAAATACTAACTAAGGTGTAATCAAACAGCAGAAACCATTAATCTGAGAGTTTTGAAGTCGCTGATTTCAAATCTGATTTCAAAATTTAGAATTTCAAAAGGACGGCTTCAACACTTCGTAAATGCTAACTAAGGTATAATCGAAAGGCTGAAAGCTTTAATCTGAGTTTTGAAGTCGCTAATTTCAAATCATTTCAAAATTTGGAATTTTAAAAGGACGTCTTCAATATTTCGTAAATGCTAAATAAGGTATAATTGAAAGGCTGAAACCTTTAATCTGAGTTTTGAAGTTGCTAATTTCAAATCTGATTTCAAAATTTGGAATTTCAAAAGGACGGCTTCAATACTTCGTAAATGCTAACTAAGGTATAATCAAAAGGCTGAAACCTTTAATCTAAGAGTTTTTAAATCGCTGATTTTAAATCTGATTTCAAAATTTGGAACTTCAAAAGGAAGGCTTGAATATTCCGTCAATACTAACTAAAGTAAAAAATAAATTGCCAAAACCTATAATCTGAGGTTTTCTGAAGTCGCTGATAACTAAGGAATAATCGTAAGGCTGAAACTTTTATTCTGAGAGTTTTGATGTCGCTGATTTCAAATCTGATTTTAAAATTTAGAATTTCAAAAGGACGGCTTCAACACTTCGTAAATGCTAACTAAGGTATAATCGAAAGGCTGAAAGCTTTAATCTGAGTTTTGAAGTCGCTAATTTCAAATCATTTCAAAATTTGGAATTTCAAAAGGACGTCTTCAATACTTCGTAAATGCTAACTAAGGTATAATCGAAAGGCTGAAACCTTTAATCTGAGTTTTGAAGTTGCTAATTTCAAATCTGATTTCAAAATTTGGAGTTTCAAAAGGACGGCTTCAATACTTCGTAAATGCTATGTGTAATCAAAAGGCTGAAACCTTTAATCTGAGAGTTTTTAAATCGCTGATTTCAAATCTGATTTCAAAATTTGGAATTTCAAAAGGACGGCTTCAGTACTTCGTAAATGCTAACTAAGGTATAATCGAAAGGCTGAAACCTTTAATCTGAGTTTTGAAGTTGCTAATTTCAAATCCGTTTTCAAAATTTGGAATTTCAAAAGGACGGCTTCAATACTTCGTAAATGCTAACTAAGGTATAATCAAAATGCTGAAACCTTTAATCTAAGAGTTTTTAAATCGCTGATTTTAAATCTGATTTCAAAATTTGGAACTTCAAAAGGAAGGCTTCAATATTCCGTCAATACTAACTAAAGTATAAATAAATTGCCAAAACCTATAATCTGAGGTTTTCTGAAGTCGCTGATAACTAAGGAATAATCGTAATGCTGAAACTTTTATTCTGAGAGTTTTGATGTCGCTGATTTCAAATCTTATTTCAAAATTTAGAATTTCAAAAGAACGGCTTCAACACTTCGTAAATGCTAACTAAGGTATAATCGAAAGGCTGAAAGCTTTAATCTGAGTTTTGAAGTCGCTAATTTCAAATCATTTCAAAATTTGGAATTTCAAAAGGACGTCTTCAATACTTCGTAAATGCTAACTAAGGTATAATCGAAAGGCTGAAACCTTTAATCTGAGTTTTGAAGTTGCTAATTTCAAATCTGATTTCAAAATTTGGAATTTCAAAAGGACGGCTTCAATACTTCGTAAATGCTATGTATAACCAAAAGGCTGAAACCTTTAATCTGAGAGTTTTTAAATCGCTGATTTCAAATCTGATTTCAAAATTTGGAATTTCAAAAGGACGGCTTCAGTACTTCGTAAATGCTAACTAAGGTATAATCGAAAAGTTGAAACTTTTATTCTGAGAGTTTTGATGTCGCTGATTTCAAATCTGATTTCAAAATTTGGAATTTCAAAAGGACGGCTTCAGTACTTCGTAAATGCTAACTAAGGTATAATCGAAAGTCTGAAACCTTTAATCTGAGAGTTTTGAATTCGCTGATTTCAAATCTGATTTCAAAATTTGGAACTTCAAAAGGAAGGCTTCAATATTCCGTCAATACTAACTAAAGTATAATTAAATTGCCAAAACCTATAATCTGAGGTTTTCTAAAGTCGCTGATTTCAAATTTGATTTCAAAATTTAGAATTTGAAAAGGACGGCTTCAATACTTCGTAAATACTAACTAAGGTGTAATCGAACAGCAGAAACCATTAATCGGAGAGTTTTGAAGTCGCTCATTTCAAATCTGATTTCAAAATTTGGAATTTCAGAAGAACGGCTTCACTACTTCGTAAATGCTAACTAAGGTATAATCGAAAGGCTGAAACCTTTAATCTGAGTTTTGAAGTTGCTAATTTCAAATCTGATTTCAAAATTTGGAGTTTCAAAAGGACGGCTTCAATACTTCGTAAATGCTATGTATAACCAAAAGGCTGAAACCTTTAATCTGAGAGTTTTTAAATCGCTGATTTCAAATCTGATTTCAAAATTTGGAATTTCAAAAGGACGGCTTCAGTACTTCGTAAATGCTAACTAAGGTATAATCGAAAAGTTGAAACTTTTATTCTGAGAGTTTTGATGTCGCTGATTTCAAATCTGATTTCAAAATTTGGAATTTCAAAAGGACGGCTTCAGTACTTCGAAAATGCTAACTAAGGTATAATCGAAAGGCTGAAACCTTTAATCTGAGAGTTTTGAAGTCGCAGATTTCAAATCTGATTTCAAAATTTGAAATTTGAAAAGGACGTCTTCAATACTTCGTAAATGCTAACTAAGGTATAATTAAAGGCTGAAACATTTAATCTGAGTTTTGAAGTTGCTAATTTCAAATCTGATTTCAAAATTTGGAATTTCAAAAGGACGGCTTCAATACTTCGTAAATGCTAACTAAGGTATAATCAAAAGGCTGAAACCTTTAATCTAAGAGTTTTTAAATCGCTGATTTTAAATCTGATTTCAAAATTTGAAACTTCAAAAGGAAGGCTTCAATATTCCGTCAATACTAACTAAAGTATAAATAAATTGCCAAAACCTATAATCTGAGGTTTTCTGAAGTCGCTGATTTCAAATATGATTTAAAAATTTGGAATTTCAAAAGGACGGCTTCAATACTTCGTAAATACTCACTAAGGTGTAGTCGAACGGCAGAAACCATTAATCTGAGAGTTTTGATGTCGCTGATTTCAAATCTGATTTCAAAATTTGGAATTTCAAAAGGACGGCTTCAGTACTTCGTAAATGCTAACTAAGGAATAATCGTATGGCTGAAACTTTTATTCTGAGAGTTTTGATGTCGCTGATTTCAAATCTGATTTCAAAATTTAGAATTTCAAAAGGACGGCTTCAACACTTCGTAAATGCTAACTAAGGTATAATCGAAAGGCTGAAAGCTTTAATCTGAGTTTTGAAGTCGCTAATTTCAAATCTGATTTCAAAATTTGGAGTTTCAAAAGGACGGCTTCAATACTTCGTAAATGCTAACTAAGGTATAATCGAAAGGCTGAAACCTTTAATCTGAGTTGTGAAGTTGCTAATTTCAAATCTGATTTCAAAATTTGGAGTTTCAAAAGGACGGCTTCAATACTTCGTAAATGCTAACTAATGTATAATCAAAAGGCTGAAACCTTTAATCTGAGAGTTTTTAAATCGCTGATTTTAAATCTGATTTCAAAATTTGGAATTTCAAAAGAACGGCTTCAATACTTCGTAAATACTCACTAAGGTGTAATCGAACGGCAGAAACCATTAATCTGAGAGTTTTGATGTCGCTGATTTCAAATCTGATTTCAAAATTTGAAATTTCAAAAGGACGGCTTCAATATTTCGTAAATACTGACTAAGGTGTAATCGAACGGCAGAAACCATTAATCTGAGAGTTTTGATGTCGCTGATTTCAAATCTGATTTCAAAATTTGGAATTTCAAAAGGACGGCTTCAGTACTTCGTAAATGCTAACTAAGGTATAATCGAAAGGATGAAACTTTTATTCTGAGAGTTTTGATGTCGCTGATTTCGAATCTGATTTCAAAATTTGGAATTTCAAAAGGACGGCTTCAAAACGTAGTAAATGCAAACTAAGGTATAATCGAAATTCTGAAACCTTTAATCTGAGAGTTGTGAAGTCGCTGATTTCAAATCTGATTTTAAATTTGGAATTTCAAAAGGACGGCTTCAATATTTCGTCAATACTGACTAAAATGTAATTAAATTGCCAAAACCTATTATCAACGGTTTTTGAGGTCGCTGATTTCAAATCTATTTCAAAATTTGCAACTTCAAAAGGACTTCTTCAATATTTCGTCAATACTGACTAAGGTGTAATCGAACGGCAGAAACCATTAATCTGAGAGTTTTGAAGTCGCTGATTTCAAATCTGATTTCAAAATTTGGATTTTCAAAAGGACGGCTTCAGTACTTCGTAAATGCTAACTAAGGTATAATCGAAAGGCTGAATGTTTTATTCTGAGAGTTTTGATGTCGCTGATTTGAAAATTTGGAATTTCAAAAGGACGGCTTCAGTACTTCGTAAATGCTGACTAAGGTATAATCGAAAGTCTGAAACCTTTAATCTGAGTTTTGAAGACGCTAATTTCAAATCTGATTACAAAATTTGGAATTTCAAAAGGACGGCTTCAATACTTCGTAAATGCTAACTAAGATATAATCGAAAGGCTGAAACCTTTAATCCGAGAGTTTTGAAGTCGCTGATTTCGAATCTGATTTCAAAATTTGGAATTTCAAAAGAACGGCTTCACTACTTCGTAAATGCTAACTAAGGTATAATAGAAAGGCTGAGACCTTTATTCTGAGAGTTTTGAAGTCGCTGATTTCAAATCTGATTTCAAAATTTGGAATTTCAAAAGGACTGCTTCAATACTTCGCAAATGCTAACGAAGGTATAATCGAAAGGCTGAAACCTATATTCTGAGAGTTTTGAAGTCGCTGATTTCGAATCTGATTTCAAAATGTGGAATTTCGAAAGGACGGCTTCAATACCTCCTAAATGTTAACTTAGGTATAATCGAAAGACTGAAACCTTTAATATGAGAGTTTTAAAGTCGCTGATTTCAAATCTGATTTCAAAATTTGGAATTTCAAAAGGACGGCTTCAATACTTCGAAAATGCTAACTAAGGTATAATCGAAAGACTGAAACCTTTAACTTGAGAGTTTTGAAGTCGCTGATTTCAAATCTGATTTCAAAATTTGGAATTTCAAAAGGACGGCTTCAATACTACGCAAATGCTAACTAAGGTATAATCGAAAGGCCGAAACCTTTAATCTGAGAGTTTTGAAGTCGCTGATTTCAAATCTGATTTCAAAATTTGGAATTTCGAAAGGACGGCTTCAATACTTCGTAAATACTGACTAAGGTGTAATCGAACGGCAGAAACCATTGATCTGATAGTTTTGATGTCGCTGATTTCAAATCTGATTTCAAAATTTGGAATTTCAAAAGGACGGCTTCAATACTTCGTAAATGCTAACTAAGGTATAATCGAAAGGCTGAAACCTTTAACCTGAGAGTTCTATAGTCGCTGATTTCAAATCTTATATCAAAATTAGGAATTTCAAAAGCAAGGCTTCAATATTCCGTCAATACTAACTAAAGTATAATTAAATTACCAAAACCTATAATCTGTGGTTTTCTGAAGTAGCTGATTTCAAATCTGATTTCAAAATTTGGAATTTCAAAAGGACGGCTTAAGTACTTCGTAAATACTGACTAAGGTATAATCGAAAGGCTGAAACCTTTATTCTGAGAGTTTTGATGGCGGTGATTTCAAATCTGATTTCAAAATTTGGAATTTCAAAAGGACTGCTTCAATACTTCGCAAATGCTAACGAAGGTATAATCGAAAGGCTGAAAACTTTAATCTGAGAGTTTTGAAGTCGCTGATTTCTAATCTGATTTCAAAATTTGGAACTTCAAAAGTACGGCTTCGATATTTCGTCAATACTAACTAAAGTATAATTAAATTGCCAAAACCTATAACCTGAGGTTTTCTTAAGTCGCTGAATTCAAATCTGATTTCAAAATTTGGAATTTCAAAAGGACGGCTTCAATACTTCGCAAATGCTAACGAAGGTATAATCGAAAGGCTGAAACCTTTATTCCGAGAGTTTTGAAGTCGCTGATTTCGAATCTGATTTCAAAATGTGGAATTTCGAAAGGACGGCTTCAATACCTCCTAAATGCTAACTTAGGTATAATCGAAAGACTGAAACCTTTAATATGAGAGTTTTAAAGTCGCTGATTTCAAATCAGATTTCAAAATTTGGAACTTCAAAAGCAAGGCTTCAATATTCCATCAATACTAACTAAAGTATAATTAAATTACCAAAACCTATAATCTGTGGTTTTTTGAAGTAGCTGATTTCAAATCTGATTTCAAAATTTGGAATTTCAACAGGACTGCTTCAGTACTTCGTAAATACTGACTAAGATGTAATCGAACGGCAGAAACCTTTAATCTTATAGTTTTGAAGTCGCTGTTTTCAAATCTGATTTCAACATTTGGAATTTCAAAAGGACGGCTTCAGTACTTCGTAAATGCTAACTAAGGTATAATCTAAATGCTGAAACCTTTATTCTGAGAGTTTTGAAGTCGCTGATTTCAAATCTGATTTCAAAATTTGGAGTTTCAAAAGGACGGCTTCAATACTTCGCAAATGAAACTAAGGTATAATCGAAAGGCTGAAAGCTTTAATCTGAGTTTTGAAGTCGCTAATTTCAAATCATTTCAAAATTTGGAATTTCAAAAGGACGTCTTCAATGCTTCGTAAATGCTAACTAAGGTATAATCGAAAGGCTGAAACCTTTAATCTGAGTTTTGAAGTTGCTAATTCAAATCTGATTTCAAAATTTGGAGTTTCAAAAGGACGGCTTCAATACTTCGTAAATGCTATGTGTAATCAAAAGGCTGAAACCTTTAATCTGAGTTTTGAAGTTGCTAATTTCAAATCTGATTTCAAAATTTGGAATTTCAAAAGGACGGCTTCAGTACTTCGTAAATGCTAACTAAGGTATAATCGAAAGGCTGAAACCTTTAATCTGAGTTTTGAAGTTGCTAATTTCAAATCTGATTTCAAAATTTGGAATTTCAAAAGGACGGCTTCAATACTTCGTAAATGCTAACTAAGGTATAATCAAAATGCTGAAACCTTTAATCTAAGAGTTTTTAAATCGCTGATTTTAAATCTGATTTCAAAATTTGGAACTTCAAAAGGAAGGCTTCAATATTCCGTCAATACTAACTAAAGTATAATTAAATTGCCAAAACCTATAATCTGAGGTTTTCTAAAGTCGCTGATTTCAAATTTGATTTCAAAATTTAGAATTTGAAAAGGACGGCTTCAATACTTCGTAAATACTAACTAAGGTGTAATCGAACAGCAGAAACCATTAATCGGAGAGTTTTGAAGTCGCTCATTTCAAATCTGATTTCAAAATTTGGAATTTCAGAACAACGGCTTCACTACTTCGCAAATGCTAACTAAGGTATAATCGAAAGGCTGAAACCTTTAATCTGAGAGTTTTGAAGTCGCAGATTTCAAATCTGATTTCAAAATTTGAAATTTGAAAAGGACGTCTTCAATACTTCGTAAATGCTAACTAAGGTATAATCGAAAGGCTGAAACATTTAATCTGAGTTGTGAAGTTGCTAATTTCAAATCTGATTTCAAAATTTGGAGTTTCAAAAGGACGGCTTCAATACTTCGTAAATGCTAACTAATGTATAATCAAAAGGCTGAAACCTTTAATCTGAGAGTTTTTAAATCGCTGATTTTAAATCTGATTTCAAAATTTGGAATTTCAAAAGAACGGCTTCAATACTTCGTAAATACTCACTAAGGTGTAATCGAACGGCAGAAACCATTAATCTGAGAGTTTTGATGTCGCTGATTTCAAATCTGATTTCAAAATTTGAAATTTCAAAAGGACGGCTTCAATATTTCGTAAATACTGACTAAGGTGTAATCGAACGGCAGAAACCATTAATCTGAGAGTTTTGATGTCGCTGATTTCAAATCTGATTTCAAAAATTGGAATTTCAAAAGGACGGCTTCAGTACTTCGTAAATGCTAACTAAGGTATAATCGAAAGGATAAAACTTTTATTCTGAGAGTTTTGATGTCGCTGATTTCAAATCTGGTTTCAAAATTTGGAATTTCAAAAGGACGGCTTCACTACTTCGTAAATGCCAACTAAGGTATAATCAAAATTCTGAAACCTTTAATCTGAGAGTTTTGAAGTCGCTGATTTCGAATCTGATTTCAAAATTTGGAATTTCAAAAGGACGGCTTCAAAACGTAGTAAATGCAAACTAAGGTATAATCGAAATTCTGAAACCTTTAATCTGAGAGTTGTGAAGTCGCTGATTTCAAATCTGATTTTAAATTTGGAATTTCAAAAGGACGGCTTCAATATTTCGTCAATACTGACTAAAATGTAATTAAATTGCCAAAACCTATTATCAACGGTTTTTGAGGTCGCTGATTTCAAATCTATTTCAAAATTTGCAACTTCAAAAGGACTTCTTCAATATTTCGTCAATACTGACTAAGGTGTAATCGAACGGCAGAAACCATTAATCTGAGAGTTTTGAAGTCGCTGATTTCAAATCTGATTTCAAAATTTGGATTTTCAAAAGGACGGCTTCAGTACTTCGTAAATGCTAACTAAGGTATAATCGAAAGGCTGAATGTTTTATTCTGAGAGTTTTGATGTCGCTGATTTGAAAATTTGGAATTTCAAAAGGACGGCTTCAGTACTTCGTAAATGCTGACTAAGGTATAATCGAAAGTCTGAAACCTTTAATCTGAGTTTTGAAGACGCTAATTTCAAATCTGATTACAAAATTTGGAATTTCAAAAGGACGGCTTCAATACTTCGTAAATGCTAACTAAGATATAATCGAAAGGCTGAAACCTTTAATCCGAGAGTTTTGAAGTCGCTGATTTCGAATCTGATTTCAAAATTTGGAATTTCAAAAGAACGGCTTCACTACTTCGTAAATGCTAACTAAGGTATAATAGAAAGGCTGAGACCTTTATTCTGAGAGTTTTGAAGTCGCTGATTTCAAATCTGATTTCAAAATTTGGAATTTCAAAAGGACTGCTTCAATACTTCGCAAATGCTAACGAAGGTATAATCGAAAGGCTGAAACCTATATTCTGAGAGTTTTGAAGTCGCTGATTTCGAATCTGATTTCAAAATGTGGAATTTCGAAAGGACGGCTTCAATACCTCCTAAATGTTAACTTAGGTATAATCGAAAGACTGAAACCTTTAATATGAGAGTTTTAAAGTCGCTGATTTCAAATCTGATTTCAAAATTTGGAATTTCAAAAGGACGGCTTCAATACTACGCAAATGCTAACTAAGGTATAATCGAAAGACTGAAACCTTTAACTTGAGAGTTTTGAAGTCGCTGATTTCAAATCTGATTTCAAAATTTGGAATTTCAAAAGGACGGCTTCAATACTACGCAAATGCTAACTAAGGTATAATCGAAAGGCCGAAACCTTTAATCTGAGAGTTTTGAAGTCGCTGATTTCAAATCTGATTTCAAAATTTGGAATTTCGAAAGGACGGCTTCAATACTTCGTAAATACTGACTAAGGTGTAATCGAACGGCAGAAACCATTGATCTGATAGTTTTGATGTCGCTGATTTCAAATCTGATTTCAAAATTTGGAATTTCAAAAGGACGGCTTCAATACTTCGCAAATGCTAACTAAGGTATAATCGAAAGGCTGAAACCTTTAACCTGAGAGTTCTGAAGTCGCTGATTTCAAATCTTATATCAAAATTAGGAATTTCAAAAGCAAGGCTTCAATATTCCGTCAATACTAACTAAAGTATAATTAAATTACCAAAACCTATAATCTGTGGTTTTCTGAAGTAGCTGATTTCAAATCTGATTTCAAAATTTGGAATTTCAAAAGGACGGCTTAAGTACTTCGTAAATACTGACTAAGGTATAATCGAAAGGCTGAAACCTTTATTCTGAGAGTTTTGATGGCGGTGATTTCAAATCTGATTTCAAAATTTGGAATTTCAAAAGGACTGCTTCAATATTCCATCAATACTAACTAAAGTATAATTAAATTACCAAAACCTATAATCTGTGGTTTTTTGAAGTAGCTGATTTCAAATCTGATTTCAAAATTTGGAATTTCAAAAGGACGGCTTAAGTACTTCGTAAATACTGACTAAGGTATAATCGAAAGGCTGAAACCTTTATTCTGAGAGTTTTGATGGCGGTGATTTCAAATCAGATTTCAAAATTTGGAACTTCAAAAGCAAGGCTTCAATATTCCATCAATACTAACTAAAGTATAATTAAATTACCAAAACCTATAATCTGTGGTTTTTTGAAGTAGCTGATTTCAAATCTGATTTCAAAATTTGGAATTTCAACAGGACTGCTTCAGTACTTCGTAAATACTGACTAAGATGTAATCGAACGGCAGAAACCTTTAATCTTATAGTTTTGAAGTCGCTGTTTTCAAATCTGATTTCAACATTTGGAATTTCAAAAGGACGGCTTCAGTACTTCGTAAATGCTAACTAAGGTATAATCTAAATGCTGAAACCTTTATTCTGAGAGTTTTGAAGTCGCTGATTTCAAATCTGATTTCAAAATTTGGAGTTTCAAAAGGACGGCTTCAATACTTCGCAAATGAAACTAAGGTATAATCGAAAGGCTGAAAGCTTTAATCTGAGTTTTGAAGTCGCTAATTTCAAATCATTTCAAAATTTGGAATTTCAAAAGGACGTCTTCAATACTTCGTAAATGCTAACTAAGGTATAATCGAAAGGCTGAAACCTTTAATCTGAGTTTTGAAGTTGCTAATTCAAATCTGATTTCAAAATTTGGAGTTTCAAAAGGACGGCTTCAATACTTCGTAAATGCTATGTGTAATCAAAAGGCTGAAACCTTTAATCTGAGTTTTGAAGTTGCTAATTTCAAATCTGATTTCAAAATTTGGAATTTCAAAAGGACGGCTTCAGTACTTCGTAAATGCTAACTAAGGTATAATCGAAAGGCTGAAACCTTTAATCTGAGTTTTGAAGTTGCTAATTTCAAATCTGATTTCAAAATTTGGAATTTCAAAAGGACGGCTTCAATACTTCGTAAATGCTAACTAAGGTATAATCAAAATGCTGAAACCTTTAATCTAAGAGTTTTTAAATCGCTGATTTTAAATCTGATTTCAAAATTTGGAACTTCAAAAGGAAGGCTTCAATATTCCGTCAATACTAACTAAAGTATAATTAAATTGCCAAAACCTATAATCTGAGGTTTTCTAAAGTCGCTGATTTCAAATTTGATTTCAAAATTTAGAATTTGAAAAGGACGGCTTCAATACTTCGTAAATACTAACTAAGGTGTAATCGAACAGCAGAAACCATTAATCGGAGAGTTTTGAAGTCGCTCATTTCAAATCTGATTTCAAAATTTGGAATTTCAGAACAACGGCTTCACTACTTCGCAAATGCTAACTAAGGTATAATCGAAAGGCTGAAACCTTTAATCTGAGAGTTTTGAAGTCGCAGATTTCAAATCTGATTTCAAAATTTGAAATTTGAAAAGGACGTCTTCAATACTTCGTAAATGCTAACTAAGGTATAATCGAAAGGCTGAAACATTTAATCTGAGTTGTGAAGTTGCTAATTTCAAATCTGATTTCAAAATTTGGAGTTTCAAAAGGACGGCTTCAATACTTCGTAAATGCTAACTAATGTATAATCAAAAGGCTGAAACCTTTAATCTGAGAGTTTTTAAATCGCTGATTTTAAATCTGATTTCAAAATTTGGAATTTCAAAAGAACGGCTTCAATACTTCGTAAATACTCACTAAGGTGTAATCGAACGGCAGAAACCATTAATCTGAGAGTTTTGATGTCGCTGATTTCAAATCTGATTTCAAAATTTGAAATTTCAAAAGGACGGCTTCAATATTTCGTAAATACTGACTAAGGTGTAATCGAACGGCAGAAACCATTAATCTGAGAGTTTTGATGTCGCTGATTTCAAATCTGATTTCAAAAATTGGAATTTCAAAAGGACGGCTTCAGTACTTCGTAAATGCTAACTAAGGTATAATCGAAAGGATAAAACTTTTATTCTGAGAGTTTTGATGTCGCTGATTTCAAATCTGGTTTCAAAATTTGGAATTTCAAAAGGACGGCTTCACTACTTCGTAAATGCCAACTAAGGTATAATCAAAATTCTGAAACCTTTAATCTGAGAGTTTTGAAGTCGCTGATTTCGAATCTGATTTCAAAATTTGGAATTTCAAAAGGACGGCTTCAAAACGTAGTAAATGCAAACTAAGGTATAATCGAAATTCTGAAACCTTTAATCTGAGAGTTGTGAAGTCGCTGATTTCAAATCTGATTTTAAATTTGGAATTTCAAAAGGACGGCTTCAATATTTCGTCAATACTGACTAAAATGTAATTAAATTGCCAAAACCTATTATCAACGGTTTTTGAGGTCGCTGATTTCAAATCTATTTCAAAATTTGCAACTTCAAAAGGACTTCTTCAATATTTCGTCAATACTGACTAAGGTGTAATCGAACGGCAGAAACCATTAATCTGAGAGTTTTGAAGTCGCTGATTTCAAATCTGATTTCAAAATTTGGATTTTCAAAAGGACGGCTTCAGTACTTCGTAAATGCTAACTAAGGTATAATCGAAAGGCTGAATGTTTTATTCTGAGAGTTTTGATGTCGCTGATTTGAAAATTTGGAATTTCAAAAGGACGGCTTCAGTACTTCGTAAATGCTGACTAAGGTATAATCGAAAGTCTGAAACCTTTAATCTGAGTTTTGAAGACGCTAATTTCAAATCTGATTACAAAATTTGGAATTTCAAAAGGACGGCTTCAATACTTCGTAAATGCTAACTAAGATATAATCGAAAGGCTGAAACCTTTAATCCGAGAGTTTTGAAGTCGCTGATTTCGAATCTGATTTCAAAATTTGGAATTTCAAAAGAACGGCTTCACTACTTCGTAAATGCTAACTAAGGTATAATAGAAAGGCTGAGACCTTTATTCTGAGAGTTTTGAAGTCGCTGATTTCAAATCTGATTTCAAAATTTGGAATTTCAAAAGGACTGCTTCAATACTTCGCAAATGCTAACGAAGGTATAATCGAAAGGCTGAAACCTATATTCTGAGAGTTTTGAAGTCGCTGATTTCGAATCTGATTTCAAAATGTGGAATTTCGAAAGGACGGCTTCAATACCTCCTAAATGTTAACTTAGGTATAATCGAAAGACTGAAACCTTTAATATGAGAGTTTTAAAGTCGCTGATTTCAAATCTGATTTCAAAATTTGGAATTTCAAAAGGACGGCTTCAATACTTCGAAAATGCTAACTAAGGTATAATCGAAAGACTGAAACCTTTAACTTGAGAGTTTTGAAGTCGCTGATTTCAAATCTGATTTCAAAATTTGGAATTTCAAAAGGACGGCTTCAATACTACGCAAATGCTAACTAAGGTATAATCGAAAGGCCGAAACCTTTAATCTGAGAGTTTTGAAGTCGCTGATTTCAAATCTGATTTCAAAATTTGGAATTTCGAAAGGACGGCTTCAATACTTCGTAAATACTGACTAAGGTGTAATCGAACGGCAGAAACCATTGATCTGATAGTTTTGATGTCGCTGATTTCAAATCTGATTTCAAAATTTGGAATTTCAAAAGGACGGCTTCAATACTTCGCAAATGCTAACTAAGGTATAATCGAAAGGCTGAAACCTTTAACCTGAGAGTTCTGAAGTCGCTGATTTCAAATCTTATATCAAAATTAGGAATTTCAAAAGCAAGGCTTCAATATTCCGTCAATACTAACTAAAGTATAATTAAATTACCAAAACCTATAATCTGTGGTTTTCTGAAGTAGCTGATTTCAAATCTGATTTCAAAATTTGGAATTTCAAAAGGACGGCTTAAGTACTTCGTAAATACTGACTAAGGTATAATCGAAAGGCTGAAACCTTTATTCTGAGAGTTTTGATGGCGGTGATTTCAAATCTGATTTCAAAATTTGGAATTTCAAAAGGACTGCTTCAATACTTCGCAAATGCTAACGAAGGTATAATCGAAAGGCTGAAAACTTTAATCTGAGAGTTTTGAAGTCGCTGATTTCTAATCTGATTTCAAAATTTGGAACTTCAAAAGTACGGCTTCGATATTTCGTCAATACTAACTAAAGTATAATTAAATTGCCAAAACCTATAACCTGAGGTTTTCTTAAGTCGCTGAATTCAAATCTGATTTCAAAATTTGGAATTTCAAAAGGACGGCTTCAATACTTCGCAAATGCTAACGAAGGTATAATCGAAAGGCTGAAACCTTTATTCCGAGAGTTTTGAAGTCGCTGATTTCGAATCTGATTTCAAAATGTGGAATTTCGAAAGGACGGCTTCAATACCTCCTAAATGCTAACTTAGGTATAATCGAAAGACTGAAACCTTTAATATGAGAGTTTTAAAGTCGCTGATTTCAAATCTGATTTCAAAATTTGGAATTTCAACAGGACTGCTTCAGTACTTCGTAAATACTGACTAAGATGTAATCGAACGGCAGAAACCTTTAATCTTATAGTTTTGAAGTCGCTGTTTTCAAATCTGATTTCAACATTTGGAATTTCAAAAGGACGGCTTCAGTACTTCGTAAATGCTAACTAAGGTATAATCTAAATGCTGAAACCTTTATTCTGATAGTTTTGAAGTCGCTGATTTCAAATCTGATTTCAAAATTTGGAGTTTCAAAAGGACGGCTTCAATACTTCGCAAATGAAACTAAGGTATAATCGAAAGGCTGAAAGCTTTAATCTGAGTTTTGAAGTCGCTAATTTCAAATCATTTCAAAATTTGGAATTTCAAAAGGACGTCTTCAATACTTCGTAAATGCTAACTAAGGTATAATCGAAAGGCTGAAACCTTTAATCTGAGTTTTGAAGTTGCTAATTTCAAATCTGATTTCAAAATTTGGAGTTTCAAAAGGACGGCTTCAATACTTCGTAAATGCTATGTGTAATCAAAAGGCTGAAACCTTTAATCTGAGTTTTGAAGTTGCTAATTTCAAATCTGATTTCAAAATTTGGAATTTCAAAAGGACGGCTTCAGTACTTCGTAAATGCTAACTAAGGTATAATCGAAAGGCTGAAACCTTTAATCTGAGTTTTGAAGTTGCTAATTTCAAATCTGATTTCATAATTTGGAATTTCAAAAGGACGGCTTCAATACTTCGTAAATGCTAACTAAGGTATAATCAAAATGCTGAAACCTTTAATCTAAGAGTTTTTAAATCGCTGATTTTAAATCTGATTTCAAAATTTGGAGCTTCAAAAGGAAGGCTTCAATATTCCGTCAATACTAACTAAAGTATAATTAAATTGCCAAAACCTATAATCTGAGGTTTTCTAAAGTCGCTGATTTCAAATTTGATTTCAAAATTTAGAATTTGAAAAGGACGGCTTCAATACTTCGTAAATACTAACTAAGGTGTAATCGAACAGCAGAAACCATTAATCGGAGAGTTTTGAAGTCGCTCATTTCAAATCTGATTTCAAAATTTGGAATTTCAGAAGAACGGCTTCACTACTTCGCAAATGCTAACTAAGGTATAATCGAAAGGCTGAAACCTTTAATCTGAGAGTTTTGAAGTCGCAGATTTCAAATCTGATTTCAAAATTTGAAATTTGAAAAGGACGTCTTCAATACTTCGTAAATGCTAACTAAGGTATAATCGAAAGGCTGAAACATTTAATCTGAGTTTTGAAGTCGCTAATTTCAAATCATTTCAAAATTTGGAATTTCAAAAGGACGTCTTCAATACTTCGTAAATGCTAACTAAGGTATAATCGAAAGGCTGAAACCTTTAATCTGAGTTTTTAAATCGCTGATTTTAAATCTGATTTCAAAATTTGGAATTTCAAAAGGACGGCTTCAATACTTCGTAAATGCTAACTAAGGTATAATCAAAAGGCTGAAACCTTTAATCTAAGAGTTTTTAAATCGCTGATTTTAAATCTGATTTCAAAATTTGGAACTTCAAAAGGAAGGCTTCAATATTCCGTCAATACTAACTAAAGTATAAATAAATTTCCAAAACCTATAATCTGAGGTTTTCTGAAGTCGCTGATTTCAAATATGATTTCAAAATTTGGAATTTCAAAAGGACGGCTTCAATACTTCGTAAATACTCACTAAGGTGTAATCGAACGGCAGAAACCATTAATCTGAGAGTTTTGATGTCGCTGATTTCAAATCTGATTTCAAAATTTGGAATTTCAAAAGGACGGCGTCAGTACTTCGTAAATGCTAACTAAGGAATAATCGTATGGCTGAAACTTTTATTCTGAGAGTTTTGATGTCGCTGATTTCAAATCTGATTTCAAAATTTAGAATTTCAAAAGGACGGCTTCAACACTTCGTAAATGCTAACTAAGGTATAATCGAAAGGCTGAAAGCTTTAATCTGAGTTTTGAAGTCGCTAATTTCAAATCTGATTTCAAAATTTGGAGTTTCAAAAGGACGGCTTCAATACTTCGTAAATGCTAACTAAGGTATAATCGAAAGGATGAAACCTTTAATCTGAGTTGTGAAGTTGCTAATTTCAAATCTGATTTCAAAATTTGGAGTTTCAAAAGGACGGCTTCAATACTTCGTAAATGCTAACTAATGTATAATCAAAAGGCTGAAACCTTTAATCTGAGAGTTTTTAAATCGCTGATTTTAAATCTGATTTCAAAATTTGGAATTTCAAAAGGACGGCTTCAATACTTCGTAAATACTCACTAAGGTGTAATCGAACGGCAGAAACCATTAATCTGAGAGTTTTCATGTCGCTGATTTCAAATCTGATTTCAAAATTTGGAATTTCAAAAGGACGGCTTCAATATTTCGTAAATACTGACTAAGGTGTAATCGAACGGCAGAAACCATTAATCTGAGAGTTTTGATGTCGCTGATTTCAAATCTGATTTCAAAATTTGGAATTTCAAAAGGACGGCTTCAGTACTTCGTAAATGCTAACTAAGGTATAATCGAAAGGATGAAACTTTTATTCTGAGAGTTTTGATGTCGCTGATTTCAAATCTGGTTTCAAAATTTGGAATTTCAAAAGGACGGCTTCACTACTTCGTAAATGCTAACTAAGGTATAATCAAAATTCTGAAACCTTTAATCTGAGAGTTTTGAAGTCGCTGATTTCGAATTTGATTTCAAAATTTGGAATTTCAAAAGGACGGCTTCAAAACGTAGTAAATGCAAACTAAGGTATAATCGAAATTATGAAACCTTTAATCTGAGAGTTGTGAAGTCGCTGATTTCAAATCTGATTTCAAAATTTGGAATTTCAAAAGGACGGCTTCAATATTTCGTCAATACTGACTAAAATGTAATTAAATTGCCAAAACCTATTATCAACGGTTTTTGGGGTCGCTGATTTCAAATCTATTTCAAAATTTGCAACTTCAAAAGGACTTCTTCAATATTTCGTCAATACTGACTAAGGTGTAATCGAACGGCAGAAACCATTAATCTGAGAGTTTTGAAGTCGCTGATTTCAAATCTGATTTCAAAATTTGGAATTTCAAAAGGACGGCTTCAGTACTTCGTAAATGCTAACTAAGGTATAATCGAAACGCTGAAACTTTTATTCTGAGAGTTTTGATGTCGCTGATTTGAAAATTTGGAATTTCAAAAGGACGGCTTCAGTACTTCGTAAATGCTGACTAAGGTATAATCGAAAGTCTGAAACCTTTAATCTGAGTTTTGAAGACGCTAATTTCAAATCTGATTACAAAATTTGGAATTTCAAAAGGACGGCTTCAATACTTCGTAAATGCTAACTAAGATATAATCGAAAGGCTGAAACCTTTAATCCGAGAGTTTTGAAGTCGCTGATTTCGAATCTGATTTCAAAATTTGGAATTTCAAAAGAACGGCTTCACTACTTCGTAAATGCTAACTAAGGTATTATAGAAAGGCTGAGACCTTTATTCTGAGAGTTTTGAAGTCGCTGATTTCAAATCTGATTTCAAAATTTGGAATTTCAAAAGGACTGCTTCAATACTTCGCAAATGCTAACGAAGGTATAATCGAAAGGCTGAAACCTATATTGTGAGAGTTTTGAAGTCGCTGATTTCGAATCTGATTTCAAAATGTGGAATTTCGAAAGGACGGCTTCAATACCTCCTAAATGCTAACTTAGGTATAATCGAAAGACTGAAACCTTTAATATGAGAGTTTTAAAGTCGCTGATTTCAAATCTGATTTCAAAATTTGGAACTTCAAAAGCAAGGCTTCAATATTCCATCAATACTAACTAAAGTATAATTAAATTACCAAAACCTATAATCTTTGGTTTTTTGAAGTAGCTGATTTCAAATCTGATTTCAAAATTTGGAATTTCAACAGGACTGCTTCAGTACTTCGTAAATACTGACTAAGATGTAATCGAACGGCAGAAACCTTTAATCTTATAGTTTTGAAGTCGCTGTTTTCAAATCTGATTTCAACATTTGGAATTTCAAAAGGACGGCTTCAGTACTTCGTAAATGCTAACTAAGGTATAATCTAAATGCTAAAACCTTTATTCTGAGAGTTTTGAAGTCGCTGATTTCAAATCTGATTTCAAAATTTGGAATTTCAAAAGGACGGCTTCAATACTTCGCAAATGCTAACTAAGGTATAATCGAAAGGCTGAAACCTTTAACCTGAGAGTTTTGAAGTCGCTGATTTCAAATCTGATTTCAAGATTTGGAATTTCAAAAGGACGGCTTCAATACTTCGTCAATAATTGCTTAACTTTGAATTAAATGTTTGAAACTTGACATCTGTGGGTTTTTGAGGTTGCTGCTTTTAGATTTGCTGTCAAAGTTTATAAATTGTTAAGGACTAATCCAATATTCATTATTTTATTATTTTGTATTCCAGTATTTTTGTTGTATCTTTAGTAAAGCATAAATTATTTAGAATGACTTTTTGTTCTTTGATAATCGGTGATCTTAGTTTTTACACTGTAGATGATAGCTGAAACCCATTTCTTCAGCAATAATTGTTAAAAATCGTCGATGGAAATGTTTAAATATAAGCCAGTGCAAGTTTCTGACTATTATTTCTTACATAAATTTAATTACTGGTCTAATCTTATGCTTTATTTTTCAATTAGCTAATTCATTATGGAATTGTGTTTTCAATTAATAAATTCCCGTATTGCCATAAGTTATATTATTTTTAATATATTAACCACATATATTTAACACAATTTGCTTAATATGTAATCTGTCAAGTACGGTTAATATTGGCCAAAAAATGAAGTGAATTCTTAGTACTATTTTCGTCTAGTAGATTTAATTAAAAAATAAACGTTAAAACGCAACACGTATGTAGAAATTTGCTCTTGGTCACGTCCTGTTTTAATTTAAGAAATACCTTGTAAGCATGTTTGAATTTACTTTTATCATGTAGCAATGAGTATTAATGATTTTTCTTCATAGCTTGTTATCAGCTGTTCGCTTTGTACTGACAACAGAATTTGTATTAGCTTAATAAAAATAAAAAATACACATTGCATAATTAAACAATTCAAATTTTTTATTATAAAATATGATAAATAACTTTAATTCAGGAAAGTTTTGGCAATACGTAATTTATAATAATTGCATACCTTAAAAATAAATTATACATTAATAAAGAAATAAATACCAGTCCTTTTAAGAAATTGTTATTATTAGTCAGTAATATTTTTGCTGTATCTTATTAAAACATAAATTATGTAGAATGTAAATTTTTATTAAGTAGCTTTAATAAAACATAATTATTGTTGTCACTTTAAATGACGCAATCCTTACTGAGAAACACACATAGTACTTTGACAACGCAGAGAGCTATATCATATCTGCTATTTCAAATTACCCCCAGATGTTAAGTTTTAAGCAAATAAATCAAATTTTAATTATTATGGCCGCCATATTTCATCCGTCCTTTAAAATTTGCAAACGTTGACTATAAATTTGAAATTAGCGACCTGAAAAACCCCTTTGTAGAAAATTTCATACAAATTCAATAATATTTCGAGTTTTATGATGTTTTTATGCATAAAGTATTTTAAATCTGAAAGCCTTTTAAATAAAATGCATACACATAAAGAAACGGAACTAAAAGAATTTATTAAGTAGCTTTAATCAAATAGAAATGTTTTTGTCAGTTTAAATGACGTAATCTTCTCAGAAATACAGCGAGTAACATGACACCGCAGACAAGCAAGCAAGCTGCTAAACTTTAGAAAAAATAAATGGACGCTGAATAAACCTATAGTTTGCTAAAGCTGACGCGACGCTGACTGATACCATCATTTATATACACTTTATATACGCAGGACGCTGGGCGCTACGCTTTTGGTCCGGACGCATGGTAGGCCTTTATAGATATATATATATATATATATATATATATATATATATATATATATATAATATTTAGAATGCAAATTCATATAGAAAAATTTTTCATCGACTCTGCTGGGACTCATATAGAAAAAAAATTTTTCTATATGAATTTGCATTCTAAATATTATTTAATGTAAAATCATTATTCAACTCAACAAAAATTAATTTCAACTAAAATATATATATATATATATATATATATATATATATATATATATATATATATAATATTTTGAATGCAAATTCATAGAGAAAAATTTATCGACTCTGCTGGGACTCGAACCCAGGACCCTCCACTGTCTAGGTGGTATCTCTACCAACTGAGCTACAGAGCACGACTATCAGCAAAGCGAGAAATCTTCCGTATGAATTAGATAGTAGGCAAACATACAAAGTAACTAGATATTTTTTGAATACTATTAATGAAGATCAGCAATTCGCATGACAACAACATCAATATTCAAAGCATCTAGATTATAATGAATCATTCCGAAAGGAAATTAATTTATATAAATTTTTTAGATGAAGTTAATTTTTATTAAGTTGCATAATGATTTTACATTAAATAATATTTTGAATGCAAATTCATAGAGAAAAATTTATCGTATATATGAATTTGCATTCAAAATATTATTTAATGTAAAATCATTATGCAACTTAATAAAAATTAACTTCATCTAAAAAATTTATATAAATTAATTTCCTTTCGGAATGATTCATTATAATCTAGATGCTTTGAATATTGATGTTGTTGTCATGCGAATTGCTGATCTTCATTAATAGTATTCAAAAAAATATCTAGTTACTTTGTATGTTTGCCTACTATCTAATTCATATGGAAGATTTCTCGCTTTGCTGATAGTCGTGCTCTGTAGCTCAGTTGGTAGAGATACCACCTAGACAGTGGAGGGTCCTGGGTTCGAGTCCCAGCAGAGTCGATAAATTTTTCTCTATGAATTTGCATTCAAAATATTATTTAATGTAAAATCATTATGCAACTTAATAAAAATTAACTTCATCTAAAAAAAATATATATATATTGCTGTGGATTTTAGTGTCAAAATTTTGGAAAATTTTGAAAATTTTGTGAAAATCTAAAATCTTTGTTAAATACTAACACTTTTGAAATATTTTTATCAACTTTTCCGTTAAAAATAAATTTAAGTTATTTAATGGTGTGTCATTGATTATACAATCAATGTATATACTTTTTAATAAGGTTAAATAATACATATTTCTTTATTTATTATCAAATAGCTTACTCACCGATTACTTAAGTATACGTAACATCCAGTTGTTCGCAAGTTTGCTATGATGTAATTCAATTATGTATAATCCCAAATGTGTATATCGACGGGTTATGTGATTTTTTAAAGGTTTTTATTAATGTAAATAGATCGTTATTATTGCGTAAAAGTATTGGGTAATTAATCTGTAATAGATGTGTCACTTTTATAAGAATATTAATCTGCTATTATGTATTATATGAGTGTACAGTTTGTATTAGTTCGTAAGGTGACGTCAGATTGTGTAATATAATTATGTAAATAAGAAATAGTATATAAGCGTAGAAAATTATAATTTTATGGCAGTCAGTAAAATAAAGCGACGTAGTAAAGTTGTGTTTAATACAATAGTAAATATGTAGGGACTTACTGTTAAACGACGAAAGAGTAAAGACAGTTCCTGAGATAAAGCGAAAGAGTAAGGTCATGTAAATATCATAGTACAAATGTAAATAGATAGTTAAGTTGGTTGGTGAATGGAATACAGCGAAAGTATTAAAAAGGTTATAAATTGTAAAAGTGTATACGTTTATAAAGAACCTTTTAAAGTTAATTTACTTGCTAAGTAAGCAAGATAATAAATCTTCGATTAAAACCATCAATCGGTGTTTTATTTAATTAAACACAAAAAGCAAATACAAGTTCTTCGAAAAAGGGATATAGTACCCGTTATTAAAATAAAACAAAAGTGAGTTACCAAAACCAAGAGTGTGGATGGTGTTATGTGGGAAAGCCATGCAAAAGGAAGGAAGTCAACCGGAATTGGAAATCGGCACTGAGACAACATAAGTGACTTGCTCTGCCAATTGGTTTTGGAAAGAGGACATTTATAGAGAAAAAGGAAGAAGCATCGCTTTATAAAAAGGTAGGAAGTTATTTCCTTTGGTATCTGATGAAGAAAAGACTATCGTTTGTGAGGTGTAATTAAGTGATTTGAACAATTTAGCCATTAAACTTAATTAAGATTTCAATTTTAAAAAGTGTTTTCAATTTCAATTTATATAATTTTAAAACCTACAGGAATCCACATTCACCCTGAGATGAGTTATTTTTATAAAATTTAATTCTGTTATTTTAAGTTATTTAACTGGCGCCCAACTCTATTACGTAAACTTGATTTAGTCAGAATTCACGTAACATTGTTATGTAACTAGTGCATTATTTAAAACTATTAAAAAGTAATTTTGATTCATATAAGAATTTAAATAAAGAAAGTTGAAACGCATTTCCAAAGTACACAGTTTTTTTTAATTAATTTATTTATAAAACAATTTTTCTACGATCTAACAGTAATTATTCGATATTTGTAAGCATGTATTAAGTGAATATAAAAACAATATTTTATTTTTAATTAGCCGAATTCAACGCTTATATTTTTATTTGCTAGCCGAGGTGGGGCAAAAGAAAATCAAAATATTTCTTCTTATGCGAAGTCATCGCATAAAAATTTGGTTTGTCCCAACGTGGGGCAAAAGAAATCAAAATTATTCTGTTTATGCCAATTCATCGCAATATATATATATATATATATATATATATATATTGTTGTATTATTTTGTCGTAATTGGGATTTAGTCAAAATTAATGAACATTATATAATCAAACGGTATCATATTGCTTTATTTTAAATTAAATACAGCGAGTAATTTCGTTTCTAGCTACATAAAGTAAGAAAATATTTTGAGTGCCAATTATTTATTGAACGGTCCTCGTATAACGCATAAATTTTATTTAAATACATGTTTCGAATTTAAAGGTGAATAAGGCTAAGCTATTTAAGCAAGAAACTTTTATTTTTGTTTAAAATATTATCATTTTGTTGATAAAGAAAATACTAAGCTCTGCAGGACATTTGTTTTAAGGTAATTAATGCTAAATTTAATAAGAAATTCGTATAAGTGTGGATTTGATGATGGTATTTTATGTTGAGGGAAAATGTGTTAGAATTGATAAGAATTTAAAAGAGTGCCTTTACTTAGAAATAAATAAAATTGTTGGCAGTTGTTTTGAGCCAGTTGTGGCGGGAGGATGTTTTTTGAAAGCCATGCAGGTGCACGTCGCTGAGTGTACACACGCAAAATCAAATGTATTATTTTATTTATGGTTAGAAATGAATGCAAAAGTGTTAATTATGATATAAAAGTATGTAAGAAGATTATTGTATTAAAAATAGTTGATTAAAAAGGAAAATTATAAGTTAAGATAGCAAGAAGGGTATTCAGTGTATTGTTTAAACTAAAGTGTTTTGAAGAAAGATAAAGTGCGGAGTTATTTTTTTTTGTTAAAAGGAAAAGGTTCCGGGGATATTTTTTTTAATATAATCAAAAACTGATTATGTTGGACATCAACAGTTTCTTTAGTTTTTTATGCTCAAGTTAAGAAAAATCACACTGGTTTAAAAATTTTATTGTTTTGAAAATTGTAAAAAAGGTCATTTACAAATGTGTGCAAATAAATGTTAATTTGGTTCTAACAGGAGTGCATTATTTACATCAAGAAATATAAGAATCCTCAGAAGTAATTATTGTTCCTACCTGAAACAAAAGAAAAGAATTATTTATAAAATAATAAAAAACAGTTTTATAAAAACGGTTTATCCAAGTACACTTACCATTGGATTATTATTAGCTTCTCGACACCCAGGGGAAAGGAGTCAATCATCTACCTGCATCCAACAGCAACCGCTTGGGGGAACGTGACTACATCAGTTCAGCGCTTTTGGTGGCGGTAAGAAATAAATTGTGAACATTTGCAATCAAAATTTGAACATTCTTTTATCCGCAATAAACAGTAACCATAGATAATTATTTTGTTGGAATACTTACTCCGTTAAAATTCATGTAAAGGCAAGGCAGATATTTTGTAAAACAAAACTGCACCATATACGAATCTCTTTGTTTCATTTGTTATTTGATCAAAATTTAGTTCTGAATTTGGAGGTGTTGCACAGTTGCCTATTTTTGAACCTCGATAATTTTAAAAGACCCTGTGAGTATCAGTCTCGTGCTAAGATAAGCTTAGCTGGCGCCCAACATTGTTCTTTTTCGATGCATTCATAATTTTTAGTATACAGGGGATATCAGAGTATTAGTCTTACTTTGTGTAATGTTCTGTTTTTTATTGATAATTATGCTTTTTTCCATCATTATTAATCTAATGATTATAGTTGGTTTGATTGTATAATCAAATTATTCAACATTTTGGCGCCTGCATCGTGGGGCAAAGTAAACATTTTTTGACTTACGTGGTAGGGCATGTTAATAAGGGATGTATTACAACATTTTTGACTCCAACGTGCTAGGGTTAGTAAATTTAAATAAAATTTTTGGTGAACGCATCGTGTAGGGGCAAGTTAGGTTGCAACATTTGTCTACCAGTAATTTGGAGCTTATTGTTTGATTACACAGCATTTTTAGCTACATTTTGTTGAGTCGATTAATTAATGCAACAATTTATTGGAAAGAGAGGAATTAATAGTTAAAAACAAAATTTGACTAGATAATGTTTTTAGGAATTTCTGGTCTGGTAGATAAGAGTTTAAAGGAATTTGTTTGTTGAATTTAAAATAAATTTTGGGATTTGTAGGACACATGATAAAATATTTAGATTTCTTTTGTTGAGAATATAAAATATTTATGTAGAATTTACAAAAAGGAAAAGGAGTGTTTTTGTTGATAAAGGATAGATACGCTAGGAAAACAGGCAAGGGTTAGGTTATATGACGTCACCCAAGAATATATGCAATATTTTTGAAGAAAAAGAAAAGAAGATAATAAATCGTTGCAGAAAGAAGCTTGAGAGAGAAATAAAAATGGCAGAAGAATTTCCATTCGCCGATATGAGCATAGAAGGATTCGAAGACAAGGAAGGGGAGGAAAAGCTGATTGAAGAGCAGCAATTATCAATAGAAGATAAAATGAAGTTAATGTTCGAAGAAATGATGAAAAGAATTGATGGGAATTTTAAAAGAGTTGAAGAAAATTTTAAACGACGACTTGAAGAAAATTCTAAACAATTTAAAAGAATTGAAAAAAATTCCGAACAATTTAAAGAAAACTTTAAACGAATTGAAGAAAATGAAAAACGAAGTGAGGAGAAACGTGATTTGGTGATTAAAAAACTGGAGGAAGTTACGATGGAAATTAAAGAAAATAATATGGAAACCCAGGGAAATTTTGAAAGAGCTAGAGAGGATTTTAAAAAAAGCAATGATATAAAGATTCAAGAGAATAAGAAAGAAGTAAGTCAAGTATTAGAACAAGCAGAAAAAGTTAATGAAGATGTAGAAGATAATAAAGTATTAGAAATGATGAAGATGGAAACGAAGGAGGACGGAAATAATGAAATGAAAAAGAAAGAGAGCGAGATGAGAAACAATATGGAAGAAGAAATAAAACAGAGAATTGAAACAGTTAAGGGAGAAGTAGTACAGAGCATAGAAGCAGACGATAAAAAATTTATAAATATAAACAAGGTAGTAGAAGCAGAAAAAAGAATAGGGGATCAAGGAATGGATGTATTAGAAGCGATTAAGATGGAACTAGAGTGCGAAAAGAAGGTGATTGGGGTAAGAGGTAAAATATTGAGCTGGATACTGCAAGAGTCTGAAGGGGAAGCTAGAGGGTTAAACATGATAAGTAGAAATGGACGGTATGAGAATAAAACGAAAGAAGAATTAAAAGATATGGAGGAAGAAATAAGTGAGAAGCTGGAAGAACAAGAACGATTCAAGCAAGATATTTACAACATGTTAAAAGAATATAAAAATTTAGTTATTGATGAAGCCTTGATAGCAAGAAATTTTGTACTCAAGATAGGAAATTTGTTGGGTAGAGTTAAAAAAAAAATTAAATAAGAATAAAAACATAATAAATAATTATATTTGCATAAATAATTATAACATGTCAAGTAGGGAACTTGTTAATTATTTTGTATGTAATAATATGTAAATAGGTGTATATAAAAAAAGGGAATAATCAAATTAAATAAGGTTAAAAAACAAAATTTTTAATTATCATATATCAAATGGTAAACTTTTCAATTTATTTCCATATTAAAATCTGTAAATAAGTGTAAAAAGTTGAAGGGGAAAATGTTGTATTATTTTGTCGTAATTGGGATTTAGTCAAAATTAATGAACATTATATAATCAAACGGTATCATATTGCTTTATTTTAAATTAAATACAGCGAGTAATTTCGTTTCTAGCTACATAAAGTAAGAAAATATTTTGAGTGCCAATTATTTATTGAACGGTCCTCGTATAACGCATAAATTTTATTTAAATACATGTTTCGAATTTAAAGGTGAATAAGGCTAAGCTATTTAAGCAAGAAACTTTTATTTTTGTTTAAAATATTATCATTTTGTTGATAAAGAAAATACTAAGCTCTGCAGGACATTTGTTTTAAGGTAATTAATGCTAAATTTAATAAGAAATTCGTATAAGTGTGGATTTGATGATGGTATTTTATGTTGAGGGAAAATGTGTTAGAATTGATAAGAATTTAAAAGAGTGCCTTTACTTAGAAATAAATAAAATTGTTGGCAGTTGTTTTGAGCCAGTTGTGGCGGGAGGATGTTTTTTGAAAGCCATGCAGGTGCACGTCGCTGAGTGTACACACGCAAAATCAAATGTATTATTTTATTTATGGTTAGAAATGAATGCAAACGTGTTAATTATGATATAAAAGTATGTAAGAAGATTATTGTATTAAAAATAGTTGATTAAAAAGGAAAATTATAAGTTAAGATAGCAAGAAGGGTATTCAGTGTATTGTTTAAACTAAAGTGTTTTGAAGAAAGATAAAGTGCGGAGTTATTTTTTTTTGTTAAAAGGAAAAGGTTCCGGGGATATTTTTTTTAATATAATCAAAAACTGATTATGTTGGACATCAACAGTTTCTTTAGTTTTTTATGCTCAAGTTAAGAAAAATCACACTGGTTTAAAAATTTTATTGTTTTGAAAATTGTAAAAAAGGTCATTTACAAATGTGTGCAAATAAATGTTAATTTGGTTCTAACAGGAGTGCATTATTTACATCAAGAAATATAAGAATCCTCAGAAGTAATTATTGTTCCTACCTGAAACAAAAGAAAAGAATTATTTATAAAATAATAAAAAAACAGTTTTATAAAAACGGTTTATCCAAGTACACTTACCATTGGATTATTATTAGCTTCTCGACACCCAGGGGAAAGGAGTCAATCATCTACCTGCATCCAACAGCAACCGCTTGGGGGAACGTGACTACATCAGTTCAGCGCTTTTGGTGGCGGTAAGAAATAAATTGTGAACATTTGCAATCAAAATTTGAACATTCTTTTATCCGCAATAAACAGTAACCATAGATAATTATTTTGTTGGAATACTTACTCCGTTAAAATTCATGTAAAGGCAAGGCAGATATTTTGTAAAACAAAACTGCACCATATACGAATCTCTTTGTTTCATTTGTTATTTGATCAAAATTTAGTTCTGAATTTGGAGGTGTTGCACAGTTGCCTATTTTTGAACCTCGATAATTTTAAAAGACCCTGTGAGTATCAGTCTCGTGCTAAGATAAGCTTAGCTGGCGCCCAACATTGTTCTTTTTCGATGCATTCATAATTTTTAGTATACAGGGGATATCAGAGTATTAGTCTTACTTTGTGTAATGTTCTGTTTTTTATTGATAATTATGCTTTTTTCCATCATTATTAATCTAATGATTATAGTTGGTTTGATTGTATAATCAAATTATTCAACAATATATATATATATATATATATATATATATATATATATATATATATATATATATATATATATATATATATATATATATATATATATATATTAATGTGGATGGTAGTTTCAAAATTTTGGAAAATTTTGAAAATTTTATGAAAATCTAAAATCTTTGTTAAATACTAACACTTTTGAAATATTTTTATCAACTTTTCCAATTAAAAATAAATTTAAGTTATTTTATGGTGTGTCATGGATTATATAATCAATGTGTATACTTTTTAATAAGGTTAAATAATACATGTTTCTTTATTTATTATCAAATAGCTTACTCACCGATTACTTAAGTATACGTAACATCCAGTTGTTCGCAAGTTTGTTATGATGTAATTCAATTATGTATAATCCCAAATGTGTATATCGACGGGTTATGTGATTTTTTAAAGGTTTTTATTAATGTAAATAGATCGTTATTATTGCGTAAAAGTATTGTGTAATTAATGTGTAATAGATGTGTCACTTTTATAAAGTGTATTAATCTGCTATTATGTATTATATGTTGTAAATAGTGTGGTCATTGTATTAGATGATAAGGTGACGTCAAATTGTGTAATATAATTATGTAAATAGTCAATAGTATATAAGCTTAGAAAATAATAATTTAAAGGCACTTACTGATAGAAAGCGACAGAGTAAAGTCGTGATAAAGACAATAGTAAAATGTAAATAGACACTTACCAATATAAAGCGACAGAGTAAAGTCGTGGTTGATAATATTATAAAATTGTAAATAGTCTAGAATTAAATAGACAAGTTAGTTGGTGGTTTGAATACGGCGAAGGTGTAAAAAGTATAAATTGTAAAAGTGTATATGATTATAAAGAACCACCTTTAAGATAAATTACTTGCTAAAGTTAAGCAAGATAATAAATCTACGTTAAAACCATAAACGGGTGTTTCATTTAATTAAACACAAACAAAAAACAACTATAAGTATTCTACGAAAAAGGGAAATTGTACCCGCAGTTAATAAACAAAAGTGAGTTCCAAAATCAAGTGTCTGGATGATATATGGAAAATCCATCCAAAAGGAAGACAGTCAACCCTGAATTGGAAACCAGCCCTGGGTCAACATAAAGTGATCTACTCTGCCAATGGTTTGGGAAAGAAGACATCTATAGTTAAAGGAAAGAAGAAATATTATAAAAAAGGTAGGAAGTTATTTCCGTCTATATTGGCATTTGCTGAAGAAAAGACTATCGTTTGTGAAGTGTAGTAAAGTGATTTGAACAATTTAGTAATAGTTAAAAATTAATTAAGATTTCAATTATAAAAGTAATTTTAAAAATTTCAATTTGTATAATTTTAATACCACAAGAAACCACATTCACCCTGAGATGAGTCTTTATTAAATTTAATTCTGTTATGTTAAGTTATTTAACTGGCGCCCAACTCTCTTACGTAAACTTGAGTTAGTCAAGAACTAACGTAACACTAATTTATATAACCATTGCATTATTAAATCTATTAAAAGGTATTTTCAAATCATATTAGATATTATAAAGAAGCAAGTTAAAAAGCATTTCCAAAGTACACAGTCTTTGTAAAATTTAATTTATTTATAAATCAATTATCTACGATCAAACGGCAATTATTCACAGTTTCAAAATATATAATAAAATTTTTAAAAATAATTTATTATTTTTAATTATCCAATATTACAGCATTTATATATGGCGACCGACAACGTGGGACATTTGTGGTACATATAACCTTTTGTGGTTTATATAATCTTTTGAAAAATAGTAGGCTTATAGTAGCTTTTAATAGATTATTTGACTTTTGAGATTATTTAGTTTTTGTAGGTTATTTTGCTTATAGTAATAGTTAGCTTGTTAGGATTATATTAGCTTGTTTAGATTATAATAGCATAATTAAAAGAAATAGAAAAGATTTTTAGTGGTTAATGTATGACGTCAGTTAAAAATATATATTCTGCCGCGGAAAGTAATTTAGTATTAAAAAAGAAGTATACAGATAAAGAATTAGTTGTGTCTGAGAAGCAGAAAGCTTTAACCAGTTCAGTAATGGAGGGGAACGGCGAAGAAGGCAAGCCAGCGCAATCTGAACTTTCGCAAATGTTGGCTCAAATGCAGGAAATGATGAACAAACAATCTGAAGAAAGAAAAAAAGAAAGGGAACAAGAGAAACAAGATCAAGAGAAACGTGATAAAGAAATGAAAGAATACATGAAAACTAAATTAGACAAACAATCTGAAGAAATAAAAATTGTATCGGAGACAATAAAACAAGAACTAAAAGATAATACTGAGACGATTAAGAAAGAGATAGAAGCGCTAAAAGTAGACAATGAAAAAAAGTTTATAGAATTAGAACAAAAACAGGAATCCGTTTTACAAGAAATAACAAAAGTAAAAGGAATTCAAGATACTCATCTAGTATATTTTAAAAATAAGATAGGCGAAGTTCAAGGAAATTGCATTCAAAGATCCGAATGTATAGAAGCGGATTTAAAACAAATTACTGTTCAGGTGAATGAATTAAAAAGTATCCATACTGAATCAGGTTTAGGACAACCTTCATGCGTACCTATTGTGTTACCGTCTTTGAGCGAACAAAATATTACTAAATTTTATGGGGATAAAAGAATGCACCCTAAGACTTTTATAAAGAATATAAAATCGTATTTGGGTAATGTGAAAATAAGTCTAAAACAATCATATAATTTCGATTATGAATTATCAATTATTCGTGGACTGATGAAAGGAGAAGCAGAAAAATGGTTTTCAATAAATGAAAATAAATTCTTCCATTTTGAAGATTTTGAAAGATTATTTTTGGCGCAATATTGGGGTTTATCAGAACAAGAAAAAGTCGTAGAAAATTTAACATTTGGAAGATTTAACCCTCTTCAAGGGACTACAAGGGAAAATTATGCCTTGAATAAAATGTTTATGATTAACCAATTGGACAATCCGATAGAAGAGGCGGTTGTAATTAAACAATTAGCTAAACATTTTGATAGACCTATACTCGAGAAGGTCTATACGGACGATATAAAAGAGTTTGAGCGATTTTTACAAATACTATAAAACTTTGACGTATTAGATAATCTTAAAAGAGAATCAACGAGGCCCTGGTCTGAGAAATGTGAATTTTACACAGTCTAACTCTAGTTTTTCATATAGAAATAGGAATAATTATCGGGGAAATGTTAGAAATCCAGTTAGTGATAATAGATTTGATGAACGGGATGAGTATAGAAAATTTGAGAAACATGATAAAATAGAGCAGGAGCACGGAAGGGATGATAGATACGGTAGGAATAGTAAGGAGGGTAATTGTAGTAAATATAATACGGAGCGTGAGGTATCACGTAACATGCCTAGTCATTTATATAGTCCTACAAAGGAAAAATTTGTAAGTTTTAAGGAAAAGGAATCGCAACACGATGAAGAAAATTTTTAATTGCTTGTACCACTACTCAACACAATCAGGTAGAACCACAAGAATATTGTCATTTTTCTAAGGGTGGTGGTACAGAATCAAAAGATAAAAAACTAGTTATAAATTCAATAAAATTAGGAAAGATAGATGTAGTAAATAATACCAATAAGGAAATTTTAAAGGAGGAAATAGTGATTGACAAATTAGAATGTAGAAAAAAATCTAAGAAGGATGCTGTTGTAGTTAAACATATTAATAATATAGAAGTGAAATTAACAAACAAAAAGAAAGTGAAAAATTTAAGGGAATTAGGAAAGGTAGATTATAATAGAAAATGTAACAAAAAGGTTGTTATAGGTAAAAAATGTAGGAATAAGAAAGTAAAGTTGAAATACAAAGAAAAGAAAAACAAACGTAATAAAATCATGATTAGTAATTTAAAAATTGAAAAGAAAAATAAAAAGTTTAATAGAGGAAAGGGGAAAGATATGAGGATTGTAAATAAACCCTGGAAAAGACAAATATTACCAATTAGTAATTTTCATCTAAAGAACTATAAAAGCAGAAGAAAGAAATAAAGATCTTTGTAGAAAATTATTGTAATTAGAATTTACATAACCAATTTGTGACAAGAATGAAATGTGGAAAATTTTGAAAATTTTGTAAAAATCTAAAATCTTTGTTAAATACTAACACTTTTGAAATATTTTTATCAACTTTTCCAATTAAAAATAAATTTAAGTTATTTTATGGTGTGTCATGGATTATATAATCAATGTGTATACTTTTTAATAAGGTTAAATAATACATGTTTCTTTATTTATTATCAAATAGCTTACTCACCGATTACTTAAGTATACGTAACATCCAGTTGTTCGCAAGTTTGTTATGATGTAATTCAATTATGTATAATCCCAAATGTGTATATCGACGGGTTGTGATTTTTTAAAGGTTTTTATTAATGTAAATAGATCGTTATTATTGCGTAAAAGTATTGTGTAATTAATGTGTAATAGATGTGTCACTTTTATAAAGTGTATTAATCTGCTATTATGTATTATATGTTGTAAATAGTGTGGTCATTGTATTAGATGATAAGGTGACGTCAAATTGTGTAATATAATTATGTAAATAGTCAATAGTATATAAGCTTAGAAAATAATAATTTAAAGGCACTTACTGATAGAAAGCGACAGAGTAAAGTCGTGATAAAGACAATAGTAAAATGTAAATAGACACTTACCAATATAAAGCGACAGAGTAAAGTCGTGGTTGATAATATTATAAAATTGTAAATAGTCTAGAATTAAATAGACAAGTTAGTTGGTGGTTTGAATACGGCGAAGGTGTAAAAAGTATAAATTGTAAAAGTGTATATGATTATAAAGAACCACCTTTAAGATAAATTACTTGCTAAAGTTAAGCAAGATAATAAATCTACGTTAAAACCATAAACGGGTGTTTCATTTAATTAAACACAAACAAAAAACAACTATAAGTATTCTACGAAAAAGGGAAATTGTACCCGCAGTTAATAAACAAAAGTGAGTTCCAAAATCAAGTGTCTGGATGATATATGGAAAATCCATCCAAAAGGAAGACAGTCAACCCTGAATTGGAAACCAGCCCTGGGTCAACATAAAGTGATCTACTCTGCCAATGGTTTGGGAAAGAAGACATCTATAGTTAAAGGAAAGAAGAAATATTATAAAAAAGGTAGGAAGTTATTTCCGTCTATATTGGCATTTGCTGAAGAAAAGACTATCGTTTGTGAAGTGTAGTAAAGTGATTTGAACAATTTAGTAATAGTTAAAAATTAATTAAGATTTCAATTATAAAAGTAATTTTAAAAATTTCAATTTGTATAATTTTAATACCACAAGAAACCACATTCACCCTGAGATGAGTCTTTATTAAATTTAATTCTGTTATGTTAAGTTATTTAACTGGCGCCCAACTCTCTTACGTAAACTTGAGTTAGTCAAGAACTAACGTAACACTAATTTATATAACCATTGCATTATTAAATCTATTAAAAGGTATTTTCAAATCATATTAGATATTATAAAGAAGCAAGTTAAAAAGCATTTCCAAAGTACACAGTCTTTGTAAAATTTAATTTATTTATAAATCAATTATCTACGATCAAACGGCAATTATTCACAGTTTCAAAATATATAATAAAATTTTTAAAAATAATTTATTATTTTTAATTATCCAATATTACAGCATTTATATATGGCGACCGACAACGTGGGACATTTGTGGTACATATAACCTTTTGTGGTTTATATAATCTTTTGAAAAATAGTAGGCTTATAGTAGCTTTTAATAGATTATTTGACTTTTGAGATTATTTAGTTTTTGTAGGTTATTTTGCTTATAGTAATAGTTAGCTTGTTAGGATTATATTAGCTTGTTTAGATTATAATAGCATAATTAAAAGAAATAGAAAAGATTTTTAGTGGTTAATGTATGACGTCAGTTAAAAATATATATTCTGCCGCGGAAAGTAATTTAGTATTAAAAAAGAAGTATACAGATAAAGAATTAGTTGTGTCTGAGAAGCAGAAAGCTTTAACCAGTTCAGTAATGGAGGGGAACGGCGAAGAAGGCAAGCCAGCGCAATCTGAACTTTCGCAAATGTTGGCTCAAATGCAGGAAATGATGAACAAACAATCTGAAGAAAGAAAAAAAGAAAGGGAACAAGAGAAACAAGATCAAGAGAAACGTGATAAAGAAATGAAAGAATACATGAAAACTAAATTAGACAAACAATCTGAAGAAATAAAAATTGTATCGGAGACAATAAAACAAGAACTAAAAGATAATACTGAGACGATTAAGAAAGAGATAGAAGCGCTAAAAGTAGACAATGAAAAAAAGTTTATAGAATTAGAACAAAAACAGGAATCCGTTTTACAAGAAATAACAAAAGTAAAAGGAATTCAAGATACTCATCTAGTATATTTTAAAAATAAGATAGGCGAAGTTCAAGGAAATTGCATTCAAAGATCCGAATGTATAGAAGCGGATTTAAAACAAATTACTGTTCAGGTGAATGAATTAAAAAGTATCCATACTGAATCAGGTTTAGGACAACCTTCATGCGTACCTATTGTGTTACCGTCTTTGAGCGAACAAAATATTACTAAATTTTATGGGGATAAAAGAATGCATCCTAAGACTTTTATAAAGAATATAAAATCGTATTTGGGTAATGTGAAAATAAGTCTAAAACAATCATATAATTTCGATTATGAATTATCAATTATTCGTGGACTGATGAAAGGAGAAGCAGAAAAATGGTTTTCAATAAATGAAAATAAATTCTTCCATTTTGAAGATTTTGAAAGATTATTTTTGGCGCAATATTGGGGTTTATCAGAACAAGAAAAAGTCGTAGAAAATTTAACATTTGGAAGATTTAACCCTCTTCAAGGGACTACAAGGGAAAATTATGCCTTGAATAAAATGTTTATGATTAACCAATTGGACAATCCGATAGAAGAGGCGGTTGTAATTAAACAATTAGCTAAACATTTTGATAGACCTATACTCGAGAAGGTCTATACGGACGATATAAAAGAGTTTGAGCGATTTTTACAAATACTATAAAACTTTGACGTATTAGATAATCTTAAAAGAGAATCAACGAGGCCCTGGTCTGAGAAATGTGAATTTTACACAGTCTAACTCTAGTTTTTCATATAGAAATAGGAATAATTATCGGGGAAATGTTAGAAATCCAGTTAGTGATAATAGATTTGATGAACGGGATGAGTATAGAAAATTTGAGAAACATGATAAAATAGAGCAGGAGCACGGAAGGGATGATAGATACGGTAGGAATAGTAAGGAGGGTAATTGTAGTAAATATAATACGGAGCGTGAGGTATCACGTAACATGCCTAGTCATTTATATAGTCCTACAAAGGAAAAATTTGTAAGTTTTAAGGAAAAGGAATCGCAACACGATGAAGAAAATTTTTAATTGCTTGTACCACTACTCAACACAATCAGGTAGAACCACAAGAATATTGTCATTTTTCTAAGGGTGGTGGTACAGAATCAAAAGATAAAAAACTAGTTATAAATTCAATAAAATTAGGAAAGATAGATGTAGTAAATAATACCAATAAGGAAATTTTAAAGGAGGAAATAGTGATTGACAAATTAGAATGTAGAAAAAAATCTAAGAAGGATGCTGTTGTAGTTAAACATATTAATAATATAGAAGTGAAATTAACAAACAAAAAGAAAGTGAAAAATTTAAGGGAATTAGGAAAGGTAGATTATAATAGAAAATGTAACAAAAAGGTTGTTATAGGTAAAAAATGTAGGAATAAGAAAGTAAAGTTGAAATACAAAGAAAAGAAAAACAAACGTAATAAAATCATGATTAGTAATTTAAAAATTGAAAAGAAAAATAAAAAGTTTAATAGAGGAAAGGGGAAAGATATGAGGATTGTAAATAAACCCTGGAAAAGACAAATATTACCAATTAGTAATTTTCATCTAAAGAACTATAAAAGCAGAAGAAAGAAATAAAGATCTTTGTAGAAAATTATTGTAATTAGAATTTACATAACCAATTTGTGACAAGAATGAAATGTGGAAAATTTTGAAAATTTTGTAAAAATCTAAAATCTTTGTTAAATACTAACACTTTTGAAATATTTTTATCAACTTTTCCAATTAAAAATAAATTTAAGTTATTTTATGGTGTGTCATGGATTATATAATCAATGTGTATACTTTTTAATAAGGTTAAATAATACATGTTTCTTTATTTATTATCAAATAGCTTACTCACCGATTACTTAAGTATACGTAACATCCAGTTGTTCGCAAGTTTGTTATGATGTAATTCAATTATGTATAATCCCAAATGTGTATATCGACGGGTTGTGATTTTTTAAAGGTTTTTATTAATGTAAATAGATCGTTATTATTGCGTAAAAGTATTGTGTAATTAATGTGTAATAGATGTGTCACTTTTATAAAGTGTATTAATCTGCTATTATGTATTATATGTTGTAAATAGTGTGGTCATTGTATTAGATGATAAGGTGACGTCAAATTGTGTAATATAATTATGTAAATAGTCAATAGTATATAAGCTTAGAAAATAATAATTTAAAGGCACTTACTGATAGAAAGCGACAGAGTAAAGTCGTGATAAAGACAATAGTAAAATGTAAATAGACACTTACCAATATAAAGCGACAGAGTAAAGTCGTGGTTGATAATATTATAAAATTGTAAATAGTCTAGAATTAAATAGACAAGTTAGTTGGTGGTTTGAATACGGCGAAGGTGTAAAAAGTATAAATTGTAAAAGTGTATATGATTATAAAGAACCACCTTTAAGATAAATTACTTGCTAAAGTTAAGCAAGATAATAAATCTACGTTAAAACCATAAACGGGTGTTTCATTTAATTAAACACAAACAAAAAACAACTATAAGTATTCTACGAAAAAGGGAAATTGTACCCGCAGTTAATAAACAAAAGTGAGTTCCAAAATCAAGTGTCTGGATGATATATGGAAAATCCATCCAAAAGGAAGACAGTCAACCCTGAATTGGAAACCAGCCCTGGGTCAACATAAAGTGATCTACTCTGCCAATGGTTTGGGAAAGAAGACATCTATAGTTAAAGGAAAGAAGAAATATTATAAAAAAGGTAGGAAGTTATTTCCGTCTATATTGGCATTTGCTGAAGAAAAGACTATCGTTTGTGAAGTGTAGTAAAGTGATTTGAACAATTTAGTAATAGTTAAAAATTAATTAAGATTTCAATTATAAAAGTAATTTTAAAAATTTCAATTTGTATAATTTTAATACCACAAGAAACCACATTCACCCTGAGATGAGTCTTTATTAAATTTAATTCTGTTATGTTAAGTTATTTAACTGGCGCCCAACTCTCTTACGTAAACTTGAGTTAGTCAAGAACTAACGTAACACTAATTTATATAACCATTGCATTATTAAATCTATTAAAAGGTATTTTCAAATCATATTAGATATTATAAAGAAGCAAGTTAAAAAGCATTTCCAAAGTACACACTACACAGTCTTTGTAAAATTTAATTTATTTATAAATCAATTATCTACGATCAAACGGCAATTATTCACAGTTTCAAAATATATAATAAAATTTTTAAAAATAATTTATTATTTTTAATTATCCAATATTACAGCAATATATATATATATATATATATATATATATATATATATATATATATATATATATATATATATGATACTTCACTACTTTTCCGGGTTTCACTCCGCGTATTCACTATTCGGCTCCTAGAGGAACCAGACAATGGTTGACGACGTTTCGGCAAGATCACACTTGCCATCTTCAGGTCACTTCTAACTTCCTTCTGCTTCGCGTGGTTACACGATGTAGACTGACGTCTTGCTGTAGCGGTTGGTCTTTATATACGGTTACGGTGTTGCGCATGGTTGCGGTCGGCTGGTTTTTGGCGCGGCTGCGTGTCATTGGTCTCGCTTGATCCGGTGGCTTTCTCTCGCTTTCCCTTTTATCGTTCTGCTGTGCTGGTTTTCGCTTCTTGACGGTGATGCTGGTTATAGCTGGTTTCCAAGCTGATGGTAGTCGCTGTGTATCGTCCCTGGTATTAAGATTGTTCGGACGTTTCTCGATCTCAATGGCTTCTCTTATGGTTCGTCGGGTCTTATGTTGTATATTCGCTAAAACTTTTGTATTTTCGAAATCTATGTTATGAGATGTACCACTTACATGTTGTGCTAGTGAAGACGTTCTCTCATTTTTGTTGACTGCATTTCGGTGTTCTTCTCTTCTTACTTGAATTCTTCTGTTGGTCTGCCCTATGTAGGATTCCCCGCAGTCTTTACAAGGGATCTCGTATACTCCTTGGCTTTCTAGTGGTATTTTTGCTTTTGCGGATGGAAGCATGTTTCCAATCTTCTTGTCGGTGTTGAAGATGGTGTCGATGTTGTGTTTTCTCAGCACTCTACTTATTTTGTCCGTGGTCCCTTTGATGTACGGTAAGTGCGCTTTGGATACCGATGTTTCTTCTTCCTTTGGCTTTGGGTCCCTTGGTGTTAACGCTTTCTTGATATTTCTGGAAGAGAAACCATTTTGTTTTAATGCCAACTTCACCTGTTCTAGTTCTTGATGTTTATTATCGTCATCAGTCAATCGTTGTGATCTGGTTATTAATGTCTTGACTACTGACTGTAGTTGCGCTGGATGGTGATGTGACTGCGCGTTCAGGTAGCGATTTGTGTGGGTTGATTTTCGGTATACTGTGTATCCCAGGCTGCCGTCTTCCTTCTTGATTATAGATACATCTAGGAAAGGTAGTTGATTGTCCTTTTCCACCTCCATTGTGAATTTGATCTTCTGGTGTATGTTGTTTAGATGCTGTAAGAAGGTCTGCAGCTTCTCTTCTCCATGGGTCCATATAATAAAAGTATCGTCTACATATCTTAGCCATAGTTTAGGTTTGTCACTTGCCGTTTCTATTGCTCGGATTTCTAATTCTTCCATGAATAGGTTCGCTATTACCGGCGATAAAGGTGATCCCATAGGTGCTCCTTCCACTTGTTTGTACCGTTGATCTTTGTAGATGAAGTAGGTGTTGTTTAGGCAGTGTCTTGTTAACTCGATGATTTCATTTGGGACTTGGTATTTCCGTTGTATCATATCTACTGCTTCTTTTACTGGAACATTCGTGAATAAAGAGGTTACATCAAAGCTTACCAGCAGATCTCCTGGTGCCACTGTTATGTCTTTTATACGCTCGATGAAGTGGCTTGCGTTCTTTACGTAAGATTCGGCTTCTTCGGCATAAGGTTGCAGTTGCTTGGCCAGGAATTTCGCTAAAGGTTGCAGTGGTGATCCAATGGAGCTTACGATGGGTCTTAGTGGTACACCTTCCTTGTGGACTTTTGGTAATCCGTACAGCTTAGGGCATGATGACGACTTCTCTCTCGGAATTAGTTGTAACTGTTGTTCTTGACTGAAACTGCAGGCTTTTATTTTGGCTTTAGTGGTCTTTTCCAAGTATGTTGTAGGATCCGTTGAGATTGTTTGGTATCCAGGATCATTTAGTAAGGTTTCTATTTTTCGTTCATATTCACCCTTATCCATGACTACGGTTGCGTTGCCTTTGTCTGCTGGTAACACGATTACGCTAGTATTCGCCCGTAGGTCGCGTAAAGCTTGGATTTCTTCGTGGGATAAGTTCTTCTTCGGTGGCTTGGCTGTTCTCAGTATACGTGACACGTCTTGACGTATAATTTCGGCGGTATTTCCTGGGATCCCTGTTATTGATGCTTCGACTCCGCAAATAATGTTTTCTATTGGAATCCGGTTTGGCGCTACTGCATAGTTAAATCCTTTCGATAGCACGCTATGTGTCGCTTCATCCAGCGGTAGATCTGAAAGATTGAAAACTACTTTCTTTGGTTCAACTTGGTGGTTGATGTACTTCCTGGGCTGTTGTTCGGCTTGTAGCTTCTCAAATTTCTTCTTCTGGTTAGAAGTTGTCAAATTAGCGTCAGTTTCTGCGCGAAACTCCGTTAGGTTATCTAGTGTGGACCATAGAGCTGGATGAATTGTGTTACTTAAACGTAGGTGTAACTGTAGTAGATCGATGTTGATGCTATTTAGCGCCCTTCTGGTATCGTGAATTGCTTCTCTTGTCAATGCTAGGCTTGCTCTTCTCAAGAAGTTCCTCGTTTGGTTGTTCTTTTTGTGGAACGTCAGCTTCATGGAATTTGGTATTATATTCTCGTCCCGGCAGCGTTCCAGGAATGCGAGGTTGCACAGCAGCTTGTTTCTTTTGGATCGTAGCTTCTCGTAGCTTTTGGAAGAAGAAACATCGGTATCCAAAGCGCACTTACCGTACATCAAAGGGACCACGGACAAAATAAGTAGAGTGCTGAGAAAACACAACATCGACACCATCTTCAACACCGACAAGAAGATTGGAAACATGCTTCCATCCGCAAAAGCAAAAATACCACTAGAAAGCCAAGGAGTATACGAGATCCCATGTAAAGACTGCGGGGAATCCTACATAGGGCAGACCAACAGAAGAATTCAAGTAAGAAGAGAAGAACACCGAAATGCAGTCAACAAAAATGAGAGAACGTCTTCACTAGCACAACATGTAAGTGGTACATCACATAACATAGATTTCGAAAATACAAAAGTTTTAGCGAATATACAACATAAGACCCGACGAACCATAAGAGAAGCCATTGAGATCGAGAAACGTCCGAACAATCTTAATACCAGGGACGATACACAGCGACTACCATCAGCTTGGAAACCAGCTATAACCAGCATCACCGTCAAGAAGCGAAAACCAGCACAGCAGAACGATAAAAGGGAAAGCGAGAGAAAGCCACCGGATCAAGCGAGACCAATGACACGCAGCCGCGCCAAAAACCAGCCGACCGCAACCATGCGCAACACCGTAACCGTATATAAAGACCAACCGCAGCAGCAAGACGTCAGTCTACATCGTGTAACCACGCGAAGCAGAAGGAAGTTAGAAGTGACCTGAAGATGGCAAGTGTGATCTTGCCGAAACGTCGTCAACCATTGTCTGGTTCCTCTAGGAGCCGAATAGTGAATACGCGGAGTGAAACCCGGAAAAGTAGTGAAGTATCATATAATATCCGCGGAAACTTAAAATGTAACATATATATATATATATATATATATATATATATATATATATATATATATATATATATATATATATATATATATATATATATATATATATATTGATGCATGTTAAGCTGTCACCTCCGTCATACAGAGGAGACGGCCTGACTTCCGGGTATTCCCGTGGATATATTGCTAAAAATTTGTTATATTTGTGATGAGGGGAACCTCTAGAATCCGAATCTCAAGAAAGGGGAAATTATTTCCCTTGTTTTATTTTGTCATATATAGAGTATACAGAAGATACGAACCGACCTCCAAAATTTATATATAAGAAGATACTTATAGTTCGCTGTTACCTCCAGCAGCGCTGCCAAGTGTTCGGAGGTCAGAAGATACCACCGTTATGTGCAGTTATATATACAGAGCGTTGACTCCACATTCCATAGATGCACATTTCATAAAAAGGTTCTCTTGTGGGTCTCCAGATGTTGAAATCGGGTGGTTTAAATTGCTCGCCGAGGGCATTTTAGTGGCCAGATAACAAAAGAAAACAAGCGAGCATTCTCGATTTACTTATTTTTTATTTTTTGAGTTATAGGAAATTGTCGTTTTTGTATTTCTTATGAATTGTTATTAAAGATATTAAAAAGCCGTTTCGACACTATTAAAGCGTCTTTATGAGTAGCACTGACTAGTTGAATAAGGCTTTTCTAATTATAATCATTGATTTATGGTTTACTGCATAAAGTTGTATTTTTTAAATGAAAACTTTAGTAATTTGATTAGAAATACTTAGATCGGTTATATATTAGAAAGAAATTTCTTTCTATAATGAATTGAAACTATAACAAAACCAGAAAAAGGGAATTCTTTTGTTATTGTCAATAAAAGTCAATAAGAACGCAACCAGTACCAATATTGCGTATAATTAGTATAGCACATTTTTGAAATTTAGATGTATTAGACATAAATCAGTTATGTAACGTAGTATTTGTATAAATATGATATTCTACAAAGTTTCTTTTAATCTCGGGAATAACGGTTAAATTGAATATGCTTTTATCCAGATTCCATTTCGATTGAAATAAAGGCAGATACTCTTTTAATTTTTACTAAACTCGATAAGAGTTTAATATAAACAAATTAAATATTGTGTTTTTTACAACAAATGCTTGTTGTTTCCGAAGTCACGCACGTATCATGTAGGACCATTGAATTTCCCGTGATTTGATTAACAAAAAGAGTTACCAACTTTATTAAGATTAAAACAAATCGAAACACAACAAATTAATCAACATTTTTATAGAATTTTTGCTTAAGACATTTTTTCCAGCATTTGTTGATCTAACGAAATACAGAATACGTATGTTACACTGTTATACATGTACCTACCTCTTGTAAATTTGTGTTTTAACTTATGTTTTAAATAAAGCACTTACTAACGACAAAACATGTACGTTTTATGGAACGTGTACTTTAAGTCCACATTAAAGACAGGTTTAACTTAATGTAGTCTTTTTTGATAACATTGTATAAACCATAGATAAATAGTAGGTATATTGCGTTATCAGAATTAAAAGTGGCAGTTTATTTGACGCTTAATTATGTTAGCAATCGCGGCTCTCCATTTAAAACAAAATACCACTATAAGCTTTTGTTTGAAACAATGTTTATCAACCTTGGCACAACCTTAATATCCGAAAATGGCCCACTGCTAGACTAAAGTAGGGATGATAATTTGATACCAAGCTTGGTCTCAGACATGGAAAGATCAGAGTTACCCAATATTGGTTGTTATTGGCTAAAACCAATACGTTAAGCAATGTTTTGGACAATAAATGACACCGATATCGCAATAAAACTAAAGTTAGTCTTGGACCGATCTTGAATGTTAATGTAGTACCAAGGCTGGTAATTGAGAAACAAAGCAACTATTACACAATCCTTTTCCTTTAATGAATGCTAGTGCAAACAAGCAACGAAGTCTACCATTACTGTTTCGCCGTAACTGAATGCAAAGTCGATTTTTGTGTTGGATATAAAATGTTCATTAACAAAATAAATACGAAGAAATCGAAAATTCGTATAAATGATTAATGTCTTAGACTCTCAACACATATTGAGGCCGTACAAACCTAACACTTTCATAGTGTACGTCTTCTTGTGCAAATACATATGTACAGTCGGTAAGTCAATATAGTTTACACTTTAGTCTTGCCAGTGTAAGTTTAAGTTCATAAAAATTCAGTAGGTTAGCAACCACTAATCCATCTTTACAATAAACCACATTTACAGAAATTTAGCAAAATATAATATGAATATTGACCCAACCTTAGCCGAAGGGTGAGAAACCAAGATTTTGAATTTTGAAGATTGCTAAAACTGGAGTTAGTTTAGCGAACCTAAGATTCAAAGTTGGCTAAGGTTTTGGGTGATAAGTATGTAACCGGCACTTGATATGTAGAGATTGACTAAAGGTAAGTACTCACAGCAGCGGATCCGCAGGCGGATGTCATACGATTGGTCGGTTTGAGTCAAATCGACTCAATCCGACCAATCGTATGACATCCGCCTGCGGATCAGCTGCTGTGAGTACTTAGCTTTAGACTAGCTAAAGCAAATTAGCGAAATAGTATCTGATATTTGACTTAAGTATATTCTATGGGTAACTGGCATTGACCTAACGGGTGAAAATTGGCTGAAGCTTGGGCAAGTTGTAAGGAACCCTGATTCGGTTTCTGAACATTGGCTCCGACTTGTACAACGTTTAGTGAACCGAAAATTAGTATCAGGTTGTTGATTAACCCTCGAGTGACAATTAAACAACCGAGACTCAGAATCTGAAAATTGCTTGAAACGTGGTTGAAAATAGGTGCGTCCAACACACCGCTGGAAATATAGTGCTGCAGCAGTTTTCACAGCCGTCTTAGATTTAACAATCACCCAAGCAATAATATTGTTTGAAGTACATCATCATTTTATACATATAAAACGCTTAAAAATAAATACATATTAAACATGAGTTAGAGAACCAAGATTCGATATCTGAAAATTCGCCTACACTTGGATCAATGTCGAGAAAACGACATTTGACTGTCCAGTATTCAGCCACGCTGGGGTTTATTCAAAGACCTTTGTTTTAATTTTTTTTCTTCTAATAAAAAATTGTTGGTATTGCTAGACTAAACTTCTAATCATAGAGAGGAAGCACTTTTACCCTAGAAAAAAAAAATAGTATGTTTTATTTGGATTTAAAGTGACTTTGTTTGTTGCTATTTACGAGCGATAAATAACTCCGCCTAAATAATAAATAAATAATAATCTTATCATGTGAACAACTCCGCTGTAGGGTAAATACAAGTATTTTACTTAATTGGGCTCGATTCCTATAAGGAATCTAAATAGAATGACTTTAGGAGAGTTCACGCATCCTAGCTGCGATGTGCAAACGGGTTTTCCAAATCAACTATGTGGATTGTTTGACAATTACTTTAATTGTAATCATAATGCATCAATCCTAAATCCAAATATAAAATGCAGGGAAACAAGATTGGGCGATGAAAATTTTTCACCTATCTCTGCAAATGAGACTCGTCTCCAACTCTTCTTATTTCATTATGTCGAGCTGTTAACAAGTGTCCAGTCCTCATACTAAGATCTTCCTTGATCAGTGGCGACATAGATCTGGAGCTCATGTCCATTTCCTTCGCCAACAAACGAATAGGATAGGATGTTAGTATAGGATTTTTTTACGAATAGAATGTTATAAAAAGAAACATTTTTGATTTATAGTTATTTATGTTATAAATCCGGCAATGAAACTCTACAGAACGAGTTTGATCTCTGAAGGAAGACAGAAGTCGCGTCTGAAATCTTGAAACGATAACTAAGGAGAATCATTTACAGGACCTATAACGTTTTTTTTCATGTGTTGCAATTCTTTCTCTTTGAACGAAAGTTCATTCATCCCCTGCTTTATAATAATCTAGTCATTCTATATAGTAGAGTAAATTTTTGCAAAAAACATGCCTAAGTTCTTATTTTTTACTATCTAAAGATAGAGACTTGAAATCTACTGTAATGCCTTCAGTACTGGACCAGTATAAAATGTACTATGTTTAAAATGGGGGCACGCCCCCCCCTAGTGGTTGAGACCCCCATTTTGTACCCTTAATTTAATAACGCAAACAAATTGAGCGAAATTTATGTTGGGAGGGTTCTTGGAGTCACTGATTATGAATCCAATGAGAAAATTGAAAAATTCAAAATGGCGGTCCTAAAATAACGGCCTTTGAGATTCAGAATGCGATTTACGACGTTTCTATTGATTTTAGAGAAAAATTCATGTGATTTTGCAAAGGAATACACTATTTCGATTACCTTATTATGTAACCCCTTTGCTCTGCCCTAGTAGTAAAGTCAATTTTTGCATAAGTTCCTATTTTTTACTATCTAAAGATAGAGACTTGAGATCTTTTCTAATGCCTTCAGTACTGAACCAATATAAAATGTAATATGTTTAAAATGGCGGTTTTACCCCTCGGGGGGTTGAAACCCCCATTTTACACTCCCAACTTAATAACTCGGGAAGTTTTCCATTAACTTGAGTGAAATTCATGTTGGGGGGGTTTTGGTGTTCCTGATTATGAGTCTAATGAGAAAATTAAGAAATACAAAATGGCGAACTCAAAATGGCGAACTCAAAATGGCGGTATTTGAGATTGAAAATGCGATTTACGCCCGTTTCTATTGATTTTAGAGAAAAATCCAAAGAGTCAAAGAGTGTTTAGAATGTAATCTTGCATACGAATACACTATTTTGGTTACCTTATTATGTAACCCCCTTCAATCAAGCCTAGTGGGCTTCTTAGTAGGGGAGAGTGAAGGGGTTACATAATAAGGTAACCGGAATTATGTATTCCTATGCAGAATCACATTCTAAACACTTTCTGGCTTTTCTCATTTTTCTCTAAAATCAATAGGACCGGCGTAAATCGCATTTTCAATCTAAAATACCGCCATTTTGTGTCCGCCATTTTGAATTTTGTGATTTTCTTATTTGATTCATAATCAACGACCTCACAGCTCCCTCCAACATAGTTTTTGCTCAACTTGTTGAAAACTTCCCGAGTTGTTAAATTGGGAGTTTAAAATGGGGATTTCAACCCCCCGAGGGGGCGTGTCCCTATCTTAAACATATTACATTTGATATTGGTCTAGTACTGAAGGCATTACAAAAGATTTCAAGTCTCTATCTTTAGATAGTAAAAAATAAGAACTTAATGCAGAAATTGACTCTACTACTAGGGCAGAGCGAAGGGGTTACATAATAAGGTAACCAAAATAGCGCAGTCCTTTGCAAAATCACATTATAAACACTTTTTGATTCTTTGAATTTCTCTCTAGAATCAATAGAAATGGCGTAAATCGCATTCTCAATATCAAAGGCCGTTATTTTAGAGCCGCCATTTTGGGTCTGCTATTTGAATTTTTTAATTTTCTCATTGGATTCATAATCAGCGACCCCAAGAACACTCCCAACACAACTTTGCTCAATTTGGTTGCGTTATTAAATCAGGGGTACAAAATGGGGGTCTCAACCACCAGGGGGGCGTGCCCCCATATTAAACATATTACATTTTATATTGGTCCAGTACTAAAGGCATTAGAAAAGATTTCAAGTCTCTATCGTTAGATAGTAAAAAATAAGAACTTAATGCAAAAATTGACTATACTAATAATAAAAATACGACACTTTATGTTAAACTGACGTTTGTTTAAGCCTTTCAGTACGTAAAGCTTTATGTCAAGATTATGACGTAAGGTTTTATTTTCCGCTACAATATGGAATTTAATAGAAAATATGTTTTAGTCGTAATTATGTAAAAATATAAACAGTTAATATTTTTTATTTCATTTCGTATTTCAAACAATTCTTTATATACCACAATTAGTAATATAAAGTATATCTTGATCTCCGTTGTCAATGATACCGGAGTTCAAGACGTTCTTGATCTCCGTTGTTGTTGGCAACCTACGAGCAAATAGAAACAGGAGAGAACATTGCATTATATTCCACGCGACGGAACTGCTAGAAAAAGTGGTTTATAAGAGTGAGTGAGAGAGGGTACGAGTGAGTGAGAGAGGGTACCGGCACCCGATGAATATCGATCGATTGTATACGTCAACAACCCCGACCTGACACGGACAATATCGAACGTCGTACGTCAACAACCCCGACCTGCTCAACGTGGTTTATATAATGGCCGACTTCCGTCGCGTCGGTTCCTTACCCCCGACCATTGAAATGTTCTCTCCTGTTTCTATTTGCTCGTAGTTGGCAACGTAAATAATTTGATGTTGCATTATAGCCACATGCATGCATGCATGCTGCTTTTTATCTCCTTAGTTACGCGTATGATGACACAGACAAGGCAACTTGCTTCTTTATACAATAAATTCGGATGGATTTTAAAAGGGACTGAAATACGAAATAAAATAAAACAACTTATGCAATACGGAGATCAAGCTTCTTTAAATCCTCAAAGATGTTATAACGCCTCGGCTGGCGCCTCGGCGTTAAACATCTTCTTGGATTTAAAATATCGCTTGATCTCCTAATTACATAATATATATTACAAAATGAGTATTTCAGACTGATTCTTTCCTTCATCAAATGTAAACATATGTCAATGAATTTAATGTCAATGAAAACTTTATTAACCGGGTAATTTGGTGAAATTTGCAAACTACATACCAAATGTTACATTATTTTGCTTAGTAAAATTATTTTTCTTTGAAAATTATATTAATTATATTAATTGTAATACTAAAAATATTGAAGATTTTAAAGATTTTAAATCTTTCTTTGTGGATGCGAGAATGAATATATTATATGTCATATGACAATTCCTAAAATAATAATCAAATAATAATAATCCAGTAAATCCGAAATGATCATTTTGTAAAAAGATGAATTTTTTATTTATACATAATTACGACTAAAACGTATTTCCTATTTAATTTTTTTCATATCTCAAAGAGAGTCGTTTTCAATTCAAAACTTTTTAAATGAAATAGAAATTATTATTTTATTGTTCTTAAGTATCATTAACTATTTAAAAATGACGTACAATTCAAGAGATCCCTTAGATTTTCTGAGTAGTTTACAAATATTTATTTAAATGCTGCTACTATACCCAAAAAGTGTCTGTAAAAATTCAGGTAGCGTGAAATGGCCGAAACTATGCCAGGGGTACTGGTTTCGATGGAATTCTATATACCTGAGTGGTTTAGGTCTTGTACACAACGTTGCCAATGTGTGGAGCCTGCAACGTACCGTACATGATACAAAAAACAACATATACAGGCGGAGGTGACATCGTATTGGCAATTATACAACTAACAGCGACGGCAACGCCAGCGATCTATAGCTGAACTAAAAATTAATTTTGTGAGTATAAGTATGACGTTATCACCTCCAAACAAAAATTTGAATTTAGGCTTCTAACACCATCTATATGCTTATACAGTCGAAAACAGGGCAAAACGTTGTGACCTCCAAAAACGGAGGTCACAACGTTATATATGAGGTGACAACGTATGCTGGGTATCTACTTTGGAGGTGACAAGGTACCCTTTATCAATATATATATATATATATATATATATATATATATATATATATATATATATATATATATATATATATATATATATATATATATATATATATATATATATGTTACATTTTAAGTTTCCGCGGATATTATATGATACTTCACTACTTTTCCGGGTTTCACTCCGCGTATTCACTATTCGGCTCCTAGAGGAACCAGACAATGGTTGACGACGTTTCGGCAAGATCACACTTGCCATCTTCAGGTCACTTCTAACTTCCTAGTAGTGAAAAGTAGTGAAGTATCATATATATATATATATATATATATATATATATATATATATATATATATATATATATATATATATATATATATATATATAAAATTAACTCTATCTAAAAATATATATATATATATATATATATATATATATATATATATATATATATATATATAATATTTAGAATGCAAATTCATATAGAAAAATTTTTCATCGACTCTGCTGGGACTCATATAGAAAAAAAATTTTTCTATATGAATTTGCATTCTAAATATTATTTAATGTAAAATCATTATTCAACTCAACAAAAATTAATTTCAACTAAAATATATATATATATATATATATATAATATTTTGAATGCAAATTCATAGAGAAAAATTTATCGACTCTGCTGGGACTCGAACCCAGGACCCTCCACTGTCTAGGTGGTATCTCTACCAACTGAGCTACAGAGCACGACTATCAGCAAAGCGAGAAATCTTCCGTATGAATTAGATAGTAGGCAAACATACAAAGTAACTAGATATTTTTTGAATACTATTAATGAAGATCAGCAATTCGCATGACAACAACATCAATATTCAAAGCATCTAGATTATAATGAATCATTCCGAAAGGAAATTAATTTATATAAATTTTTTAGATGAAGTTAATTTTTATTAAGTTGCATAATGATTTTACATTAAATAATATTTTGAATGCAAATTCATAGAGAAAAATTTATCGTATATATGAATTTGCATTCAAAATATTATTTAATGTAAAATCATTATGCAACTTAATAAAAATTAACTTCATCTAAAAAATTTATATAAATTAATTTCCTTTCGGAACGATTCATTATAATCTAGATGCTTTGAATATTGATGTTGTTGTCATGCGAATTGCTGATCTTCATTAATAGTATTCAAAAAAATATCTAGTTACTTTGTATGTTTGCCTACTATCTAATTCATATGGAAGATTTCTCGCTTTGCTGATAGTCGTGCTCTGTAGCTCAGTTGGTAGAGATACCACCTAGACAGTGGAGGGTCCTGGGTTCGAGTCCCAGCAGAGTCGATAAATTTTTCTCTATGAATTTGCATTCAAAATATTATTTAATGTAAAATCATTATGCAACTTAATAAAAATTAACTTCATCTAAAAAAAATATATATATATTGCTGTGGATTTTAGTGTCAAAATTTTGGAAAATTTTGAAAATTTTGTGAAAATCTAAAATCTTTGTTAAATACTAACACTTTTGAAATATTTTTATCAACTTTTCCGTTAAAAATAAATTTAAGTTATTTAATGGTGTGTCATTGATTATACAATCAATGTATATACTTTTTAATAAGGTTAAATAATACATATTTCTTTATTTATTATCAAATAGCTTACTCACCGATTACTTAAGTATACGTAACATCCAGTTGTTCGCAAGTTTGCTATGATGTAATTCAATTATGTATAATCCCAAATGTGTATATCGACGGGTTATGTGATTTTTTAAAGGTTTTTATTAATGTAAATAGATCGTTATTATTGCGTAAAAGTATTGGGTAATTAATCTGTAATAGATGTGTCACTTTTATAAGAATATTAATCTGCTATTATGTATTATATGAGTGTACAGTTTGTATTAGTTCGTAAGGTGACGTCAGATTGTGTAATATAATTATGTAAATAAGAAATAGTATATAAGCGTAGAAAATTATAATTTTATGGCAGTCAGTAAAATAAAGCGACGTAGTAAAGTTGTGTTTAATACAATAGTAAATATGTAGGGACTTACTGTTAAACGACGAAAGAGTAAAGACAGTTCCTGAGATAAAGCGAAAGAGTAAGGTCATGTAAATATCATAGTACAAATGTAAATAGATAGTTAAGTTGGTTGGTGAATGGAATACAGCGAAAGTATTAAAAAGGTTATAAATTGTAAAAGTGTATACGTTTATAAAGAACCTTTTAAAGTTAATTTACTTGCTAAGTAAGCAAGATAATAAATCTTCGATTAAAACCATCAATCGGTGTTTTATTTAATTAAACACAAAAAGCAAATACAAGTTCTTCGAAAAAGGGATATAGTACCCGTTATTAAAATAAAACAAAAGTGAGTTACCAAAACCAAGAGTGTGGATGGTGTTATGTGGGAAAGCCATGCAAAAGGAAGGAAGTCAACCGGAATTGGAAATCGGCACTGAGACAACATAAGTGACTTGCTCTGCCAATTGGTTTTGGAAAGAGGACATTTATAGAGAAAAAGGAAGAAGCATCGCTTTATAAAAAGGTAGGAAGTTATTTCCTTTGGTATCTGATGAAGAAAAGACTATCGTTTGTGAGGTGTAATTAAGTGATTTGAACAATTTAGCCATTAAACTTAATTAAGATTTCAATTTTAAAAAGTGTTTTCAATTTCAATTTATATAATTTTAAAACCTACAGGAATCCACATTCACCCTGAGATGAGTTATTTTTATAAAATTTAATTCTGTTATTTTAAGTTATTTAACTGGCGCCCAACTCTATTACGTAAACTTGATTTAGTCAGAATTCACGTAACATTGTTATGTAACTAGTGCATTATTTAAAACTATTAAAAAGTAATTTTGATTCATATAAGAATTTAAATAAAGAAAGTTGAAACGCATTTCCAAAGTACACAGTTTTTTTTAATTAATTTATTTATAAAACAATTTTTCTACGATCTAACAGTAATTATTCGTTATTTGTAAGCATGTATTAAGTGAATATAAAAACAATATTTTATTTTTAATTAGCCGAATTCAACGCTTATATTTTTATTTGCTAGCCGAGGTGGGGCAAAAGAAAATCAAAATATTTCTTCTTATGCGAAGTCATCGCATAAAAATTTGGTTTGTCCCAACGTGGGGCAAAAGAAATCAAAATTATTCTGTTTATGCCAATTCATCGCAATATATATATATATATATATATATATATATATATATATATATATATATATATATATATATATATATTAATGTGGATGGTAGTTTCAAAATTTTGGAAAATTTTGAAAATTTTATGAAAATCTAAAATCTTTGTTAAATACTAACACTTTTGAAATATTTTTATCAACTTTTCCAATTAAAAATAAATTTAAGTTATTTTATGGTGTGTCATGGATTATATAATCAATGTGTATACTTTTTAATAAGGTTAAATAATACATGTTTCTTTATTTATTATCAAATAGCTTACTCACCGATTACTTAAGTATACGTAACATCCAGTTGTTCGCAAGTTTGTTATGATGTAATTCAATTATGTATAATCCCAAATGTGTATATCGACGGGTTATGTGATTTTTTAAAGGTTTTTATTAATGTAAATAGATCGTTATTATTGCGTAAAAGTATTGTGTAATTAATGTGTAATAGATGTGTCACTTTTATAAAGTGTATTAATCTGCTATTATGTATTATATGTTGTAAATAGTGTGGTCATTGTATTAGATGATAAGGTGACGTCAAATTGTGTAATATAATTATGTAAATAGTCAATAGTATATAAGCTTAGAAAATAATAATTTAAAGGCACTTACTGATAGAAAGCGACAGAGTAAAGTCGTGATAAAGACAATAGTAAAATGTAAATAGACACTTACCAATATAAAGCGACAGAGTAAAGTCGTGGTTGATAATATTATAAAATTGTAAATAGTCTAGAATTAAATAGACAAGTTAGTTGGTGGTTTGAATACGGCGAAGGTGTAAAAAGTATAAATTGTAAAAGTGTATATGATTATAAAGAACCACCTTTAAGATAAATTACTTGCTAAAGTTAAGCAAGATAATAAATCTACGTTAAAACCATAAACGGGTGTTTCATTTAATTAAACACAAACAAAAAACAACTATAAGTATTCTACGAAAAAGGGAAATTGTACCCGCAGTTAATAAACAAAAGTGAGTTCCAAAATCAAGTGTCTGGATGATATATGGAAAATCCATCCAAAAGGAAGACAGTCAACCCTGAATTGGAAACCAGCCCTGGGTCAACATAAAGTGATCTACTCTGCCAATGGTTTGGGAAAGAAGACATCTATAGTTAAAGGAAAGAAGAAATATTATAAAAAAGGTAGGAAGTTATTTCCGTCTATATTGGCATTTGCTGAAGAAAAGACTATCGTTTGTGAAGTGTAGTAAAGTGATTTGAACAATTTAGTAATAGTTAAAAATTAATTAAGATTTCAATTATAAAAGTAATTTTAAAAATTTCAATTTGTATAATTTTAATACCACAAGAAACCACATTCACCCTGAGATGAGTCTTTATTAAATTTAATTCTGTTATGTTAAGTTATTTAACTGGCGCCCAACTCTCTTACGTAAACTTGAGTTAGTCAAGAACTAACGTAACACTAATTTATATAACCATTGCATTATTAAATCTATTAAAAGGTATTTTCAAATCATATTAGATATTATAAAGAAGCAAGTTAAAAAGCATTTCCAAAGTACACAGTCTTTGTAAAATTTAATTTATTTATAAATCAATTATCTACGATCAAACGGCAATTATTCACAGTTTCAAAATATATAATAAAATTTTTAAAAATAATTTATTATTTTTAATTATCCAATATTACAGCATTTATATATGGCGACCGACAACGTGGGACATTTGTGGTACATATAACCTTTTGTGGTTTATATAATCTTTTGAAAAATAGTAGGCTTATAGTAGCTTTTAATAGATTATTTGACTTTTGAGATTATTTAGTTTTTGTAGGTTATTTTGCTTATAGTAATAGTTAGCTTGTTAGGATTATATTAGCTTGTTTAGATTATAATAGCATAATTAAAAGAAATAGAAAAGATTTTTAGTGGTTAATGTATGACGTCAGTTAAAAATATATATTCTGCCGCGGAAAGTAATTTAGTATTAAAAAAGAAGTATACAGATAAAGAATTAGTTGTGTCTGAGAAGCAGAAAGCTTTAACCAGTTCAGTAATGGAGGGGAACGGCGAAGAAGGCAAGCCAGCGCAATCTGAACTTTCGCAAATGTTGGCTCAAATGCAGGAAATGATGAACAAACAATCTGAAGAAAGAAAAAAAGAAAGGGAACAAGAGAAACAAGATCAAGAGAAACGTGATAAAGAAATGAAAGAATACATGAAAACTAAATTAGACAAACAATCTGAAGAAATAAAAATTGTATCGGAGACAATAAAACAAGAACTAAAAGATAATACTGAGACGATTAAGAAAGAGATAGAAGCGCTAAAAGTAGACAATGAAAAAAAGTTTATAGAATTAGAACAAAAACAGGAATCCGTTTTACAAGAAATAACAAAAGTAAAAGGAATTCAAGATACTCATCTAGTATATTTTAAAAATAAGATAGGCGAAGTTCAAGGAAATTGCATTCAAAGATCCGAATGTATAGAAGCGGATTTAAAACAAATTACTGTTCAGGTGAATGAATTAAAAAGTATCCATACTGAATCAGGTTTAGGACAACCTTCATGCGTACCTATTGTGTTACCGTCTTTGAGCGAACAAAATATTACTAAATTTTATGGGGATAAAAGAATGCATCCTAAGACTTTTATAAAGAATATAAAATCGTATTTGGGTAATGTGAAAATAAGTCTAAAACAATCATATAATTTCGATTATGAATTATCAATTATTCGTGGACTGATGAAAGGAGAAGCAGAAAAATGGTTTTCAATAAATGAAAATAAATTCTTCCATTTTGAAGATTTTGAAAGATTATTTTTGGCGCAATATTGGGGTTTATCAGAACAAGAAAAAGTCGTAGAAAATTTAACATTTGGAAGATTTAACCCTCTTCAAGGGACTACAAGGGAAAATTATGCCTTGAATAAAATGTTTATGATTAACCAATTGGACAATCCGATAGAAGAGGCGGTTGTAATTAAACAATTAGCTAAACATTTTGATAGACCTATACTCGAGAAGGTCTATACGGACGATATAAAAGAGTTTGAGCGATTTTTACAAATACTATAAAACTTTGACGTATTAGATAATCTTAAAAGAGAATCAACGAGGCCCTGGTCTGAGAAATGTGAATTTTACACAGTCTAACTCTAGTTTTTCATATAGAAATAGGAATAATTATCGGGGAAATGTTAGAAATCCAGTTAGTGATAATAGATTTGATGAACGGGATGAGTATAGAAAATTTGAGAAACATGATAAAATAGAGCAGGAGCACGGAAGGGATGATAGATACGGTAGGAATAGTAAGGAGGGTAATTGTAGTAAATATAATACGGAGCGTGAGGTATCACGTAACATGCCTAGTCATTTATATAGTCCTACAAAGGAAAAATTTGTAAGTTTTAAGGAAAAGGAATCGCAACACGATGAAGAAAATTTTTAATTGCTTGTACCACTACTCAACACAATCAGGTAGAACCACAAGAATATTGTCATTTTTCTAAGGGTGGTGGTACAGAATCAAAAGATAAAAAACTAGTTATAAATTCAATAAAATTAGGAAAGATAGATGTAGTAAATAATACCAATAAGGAAATTTTAAAGGAGGAAATAGTGATTGACAAATTAGAATGTAGAAAAAAATCTAAGAAGGATGCTGTTGTAGTTAAACATATTAATAATATAGAAGTGAAATTAACAAACAAAAAGAAAGTGAAAAATTTAAGGGAATTAGGAAAGGTAGATTATAATAGAAAATGTAACAAAAAGGTTGTTATAGGTAAAAAATGTAGGAATAAGAAAGTAAAGTTGAAATACAAAGAAAAGAAAAACAAACGTAATAAAATCATGATTAGTAATTTAAAAATTGAAAAGAAAAATAAAAAGTTTAATAGAGGAAAGGGGAAAGATATGAGGATTGTAAATAAACCCTGGAAAAGACAAATATTACCAATTAGTAATTTTCATCTAAAGAACTATAAAAGCAGAAGAAAGAAATAAAGATCTTTGTAGAAAATTATTGTAATTAGAATTTACATAACCAATTTGTGACAAGAATGAAATGTGGAAAATTTTGAAAATTTTGTAAAAATCTAAAATCTTTGTTAAATACTAACACTTTTGAAATATTTTTATCAACTTTTCCAATTAAAAATAAATTTAAGTTATTTTATGGTGTGTCATGGATTATATAATCAATGTGTATACTTTTTAATAAGGTTAAATAATACATGTTTCTTTATTTATTATCAAATAGCTTACTCACCGATTACTTAAGTATACGTAACATCCAGTTGTTCGCAAGTTTGTTATGATGTAATTCAATTATGTATAATCCCAAATGTGTATATCGACGGGTTGTGATTTTTTAAAGGTTTTTATTAATGTAAATAGATCGTTATTATTGCGTAAAAGTATTGTGTAATTAATGTGTAATAGATGTGTCACTTTTATAAAGTGTATTAATCTGCTATTATGTATTATATGTTGTAAATAGTGTGGTCATTGTATTAGATGATAAGGTGACGTCAAATTGTGTAATATAATTATGTAAATAGTCAATAGTATATAAGCTTAGAAAATAATAATTTAAAGGCACTTACTGATAGAAAGCGACAGAGTAAAGTCGTGATAAAGACAATAGTAAAATGTAAATAGACACTTACCAATATAAAGCGACAGAGTAAAGTCGTGGTTGATAATATTATAAAATTGTAAATAGTCTAGAATTAAATAGACAAGTTAGTTGGTGGTTTGAATACGGCGAAGGTGTAAAAAGTATAAATTGTAAAAGTGTATATGATTATAAAGAACCACCTTTAAGATAAATTACTTGCTAAAGTTAAGCAAGATAATAAATCTACGTTAAAACCATAAACGGGTGTTTCATTTAATTAAACACAAACAAAAAACAACTATAAGTATTCTACGAAAAAGGGAAATTGTACCCGCAGTTAATAAACAAAAGTGAGTTCCAAAATCAAGTGTCTGGATGATATATGGAAAATCCATCCAAAAGGAAGACAGTCAACCCTGAATTGGAAACCAGCCCTGGGTCAACATAAAGTGATCTACTCTGCCAATGGTTTGGGAAAGAAGACATCTATAGTTAAAGGAAAGAAGAAATATTATAAAAAAGGTAGGAAGTTATTTCCGTCTATATTGGCATTTGCTGAAGAAAAGACTATCGTTTGTGAAGTGTAGTAAAGTGATTTGAACAATTTAGTAATAGTTAAAAATTAATTAAGATTTCAATTATAAAAGTAATTTTAAAAATTTCAATTTGTATAATTTTAATACCACAAGAAACCACATTCACCCTGAGATGAGTCTTTATTAAATTTAATTCTGTTATGTTAAGTTATTTAACTGGCGCCCAACTCTCTTACGTAAACTTGAGTTAGTCAAGAACTAACGTAACACTAATTTATATAACCATTGCATTATTAAATCTATTAAAAGGTATTTTCAAATCATATTAGATATTATAAAGAAGCAAGTTAAAAAGCATTTCCAAAGTACACACTACACAGTCTTTGTAAAATTTAATTTATTTATAAATCAATTATCTACGATCAAACGGCAATTATTCACAGTTTCAAAATATATAATAAAATTTTTAAAAATAATTTATTATTTTTAATTATCCAATATTACAGCAATATATATATATATATATATATATATATATATATATATATATATATATATATATATATATATATATATATATATATATATATATATATATATATATATGATACTTCACTACTTTTCCGGGTTTCACTCCGCGTATTCACTATTCGGCTCCTAGAGGAACCAGACAATGGTTGACGACGTTTCGGCAAGATCACACTTGCCATCTTCAGGTCACTTCTAACTTCCTTCTGCTTCGCGTGGTTACACGATGTAGACTGACGTCTTGCTGTAGCGGTTGGTCTTTATATACGGTTACGGTGTTGCGCATGGTTGCGGTCGGCTGGTTTTTGGCGCGGCTGCGTGTCATTGGTCTCGCTTGATCCGGTGGCTTTCTCTCGCTTTCCCTTTTATCGTTCTGCTGTGCTGGTTTTCGCTTCTTGACGGTGATGCTGGTTATAGCTGGTTTCCAAGCTGATGGTAGTCGCTGTGTATCGTCCCTGGTATTAAGATTGTTCGGACGTTTCTCGATCTCAATGGCTTCTCTTATGGTTCGTCGGGTCTTATGTTGTATATTCGCTAAAACTTTTGTATTTTCGAAATCTATGTTATGAGATGTACCACTTACATGTTGTGCTAGTGAAGACGTTCTCTCATTTTTGTTGACTGCATTTCGGTGTTCTTCTCTTCTTACTTGAATTCTTCTGTTGGTCTGCCCTATGTAGGATTCCCCGCAGTCTTTACAAGGGATCTCGTATACTCCTTGGCTTTCTAGTGGTATTTTTGCTTTTGCGGATGGAAGCATGTTTCCAATCTTCTTGTCGGTGTTGAAGATGGTGTCGATGTTGTGTTTTCTCAGCACTCTACTTATTTTGTCCGTGGTCCCTTTGATGTACGGTAAGTGCGCTTTGGATACCGATGTTTCTTCTTCCTTTGGCTTTGGGTCCCTTGGTGTTAACGCTTTCTTGATATTTCTGGAAGAGAAACCATTTTGTTTTAATGCCAACTTCACCTGTTCTAGTTCTTGATGTTTATTATCGTCATCAGTCAATCGTTGTGATCTGGTTATTAATGTCTTGACTACTGACTGTAGTTGCGCTGGATGGTGATGTGACTGCGCGTTCAGGTAGCGATTTGTGTGGGTTGATTTTCGGTATACTGTGTATCCCAGGCTGCCGTCTTCCTTCTTGATTATAGATACATCTAGGAAAGGTAGTTGATTGTCCTTTTCCACCTCCATTGTGAATTTGATCTTCTGGTGTATGTTGTTTAGATGCTGTAAGAAGGTCTGCAGCTTCTCTTCTCCATGGGTCCATATAATAAAAGTATCGTCTACATATCTTAGCCATAGTTTAGGTTTGTCACTTGCCGTTTCTATTGCTCGGATTTCTAATTCTTCCATGAATAGGTTCGCTATTACCGGCGATAAAGGTGATCCCATAGGTGCTCCTTCCACTTGTTTGTACCGTTGATCTTTGTAGATGAAGTAGGTGTTGTTTAGGCAGTGTCTTGTTAACTCGATGATTTCATTTGGGACTTGGTATTTCCGTTGTATCATATCTACTGCTTCTTTTACTGGAACATTCGTGAATAAAGAGGTTACATCAAAGCTTACCAGCAGATCTCCTGGTGCCACTGTTATGTCTTTTATACGCTCGATGAAGTGGCTTGCGTTCTTTACGTAAGATTCGGCTTCTTCGGCATAAGGTTGCAGTTGCTTGGCCAGGAATTTCGCTAGAGGTTGCAGTGGTGATCCAATGGAGCTTACGATGGGTCTTAGTGGTACACCTTCCTTGTGGACTTTTGGTAATCCGTACAGCTTAGGGCATGATGACGACTTCTCTCTCGGAATTAGTTGTAACTGTTGTTCTTGACTGAAACTGCAGGCTTTTATTTTGGCTTTAGTGGTCTTTTCCAAGTATGTTGTAGGATCCGTTGAGATTGTTTGGTATCCAGGATCATTTAGTAAGGTTTCTATTTTTCGTTCATATTCACCCTTATCCATGACTACGGTTGCGTTGCCTTTGTCTGCTGGTAACACGATTACGCTAGTATTCGCCCGTAGGTCGCGTAAAGCTTGGATTTCTTCGTGGGATAAGTTCTTCTTCGGTGGCTTGGCTGTTCTCAGTATACGTGACACGTCTTGACGTATAATTTCGGCGGTATTTCCTGGGATCCCTGTTATTGATGCTTCGACTCCGCAAATAATGTTTTCTATTGGAATCCGGTTTGGCGCTACTGCATAGTTAAATCCTTTCGATAGCACGCTATGTGTCGCTTCATCCAGCGGTAGATCTGAAAGATTGAAAACTACTTTCTTTGGTTCAACTTGGTGGTTGATGTACTTCCTGGGCTGTTGTTCGGCTTGTAGCTTCTCAAATTTCTTCTTCTGGTTAGAAGTTGTCAAATTAGCGTCAGTTTCTGCGCGAAACTCCGTTAGGTTATCTAGTGTGGACCATAGAGCTGGATGAATTGTGTTACTTAAACGTAGGTGTAACTGTAGTAGATCGATGTTGATGCTATTTAGCGCCCTTCTGGTATCGTGAATTGCTTCTCTTGTCAATGCTAGGCTTGCTCTTCTCAAGATGTTCCTCGTTTGGTTGTTCTTTTTGTGGAACGTCAGCTTCATGGAATTTGGTATTATATTCTCGTCCCGGCAGCGTTCCAGGAATGCGAGGTTGCACAGCAGCTTGTTTCTTTTGGATCGTAGCTTCTCCAACTTCTTGACGTCTCGTAGAATCTCCTCTCCTAAAACCCTCCCGTAAAGGTTATTAATAACCTTTACGGGAGGGTTTTAGGAGAGGAGATTCTACGAGACGTCAAGAAGTTGGAGAAGCTACGATCCAAAAGAAACAAGCTGCTGTGCAACCTCGCATTCCTGGAACGCTGCCGGGACGAGAATATAATACCAAATTCCATGAAGCTGACGTTCCACAAAAAGAACAACCAAACGAGGAACATCTTGAGAAGAGCAAGCCTAGCATTGACAAGAGAAGCAATTCACGATACCAGAAGGGCGCTAAATAGCATCAACATCGATCTACTACAGTTACACCTACGTTTAAGTAACACAATTCATCCAGCTCTATGGTCCACACTAGATAACCTAACGGAGTTTCGCGCAGAAACTGACGCTAATTTGACAACTTCTAACCAGAAGAAGAAATTTGAGAAGCTACAAGCCGAACAACAGCCCAGGAAGTACATCAACCACCAAGTTGAACCAAAGAAAGTAGTTTTCAATCTTTCAGATCTACCGCTGGATGAAGCGACACATAGCGTGCTATCGAAAGGATTTAACTATGCAGTAGCGCCAAACCGGATTCCAATAGAAAACATTATTTGCGGAGTCGAAGCATCAATAACAGGGATCCCAGGAAATACCGCCGAAATTATACGTCAAGACGTGTCACGTATACTGAGAACAGCCAAGCCACCGAAGAAGAACTTATCCCACGAAGAAATCCAAGCTTTACGCGACCTACGGGCGAATACTAGCGTAATCGTGTTACCAGCAGACAAAGGCAACGCAACCGTAGTCATGGATAAGGGTGAATATGAACGAAAAATAGAAACCTTACTAAATGATCCTGGATACCAAACAATCTCAACGGATCCTACAACATACTTGGAAAAGACCACTAAAGCCAAAATAAAAGCCTGCAGTTTCAGTCAAGAACAACAGTTACAACTAATTCCGAGAGAGAAGTCGTCATCATGCCCTAAGCTGTACGGATTACCAAAAGTCCACAAGGAAGGTGTACCACTAAGACCCATCGTAAGCTCCATTGGATCACCACTGCAACCTTTAGCGAAATTCCTGGCCAAGCAACTGCAACCTTATGCCGAAGAAGCCGAATCTTACGTAAAGAACGCAAGCCACTTCATCGAGCGTATAAAAGACATAACAGTGGCACCAGGAGATCTGCTGGTAAGCTTTGATGTAACCTCTTTATTCACGAATGTTCCAGTAAAAGAAGCAGTAGATATGATACAACGGAAATACCAAGTCCCAAATGAAATCATCGAGTTAACAAGACACTGCCTAAACAACACCTACTTCATCTACAAAGATCAACGGTACAAACAAGTGGAAGGAGCACCTATGGGATCACCTTTATCGCCGGTAATAGCGAACCTATTCATGGAAGAATTAGAAATCCGAGCAATAGAAACGGCAAGTGACAAACCTAAACTATGGCTAAGATATGTAGACGATACTTTTATTATATGGACCCATGGAGAAGAGAAGCTGCAGACCTTCTTACAGCATCTAAACAACATACACCAGAAGATCAAATTCACAATGGAGGTGGAAAAGGACAATCAACTACCTTTCCTAGATGTATCTATAATCAAGAAGGAAGACGGCAGCCTGGGATACACAGTATACCGAAAATCAACCCACACAAATCGCTACCTGAACGCGCAGTCACATCACCATCCAGCGCAACTACAGTCAGTAGTCAAGACATTAATAACCAGATCACAACGATTGACTGATGACGATAATAAACATCAAGAACTAGAACAGGTGAAGTTGGCATTAAAACAAAATGGTTTCTCTTCCAGAAATATCAAGAAAGCGTTAACACCAAGGGACCCAAAGCCAAAGGAAGAAGAAACATCGGTATCCAAAGCGCACTTACCGTACATCAAAGGGACCACGGACAAAATAAGTAGAGTGCTGAGAAAACACAACATCGACACCATCTTCAACACCGACAAGAAGATTGGAAACATGCTTCCATCCGCAAAAGCAAAAATACCACTAGAAAGCCAAGGAGTATACGAGATCCCTTGTAAAGACTGCGGGAAATCCTACATAGGGCAGACCAACAGAAGAATTCAAGTAAGAAGAGAAGAACACCGAAATGCAGTCAACAAAAATGAGAGAACGTCTTCACTAGCACAACATGTAAGTGGTACATCTCATAACATAGATTTCGAAAATACAAAAGTTTTAGCGAATATACAACATAAGACCCGACGAACCATAAGAGAAGCCATTGAGATCGAGAAACGTCCGAACAATCTTAATACCAGGGACGATACACAGCGACTACCATCAGCTTGGAAACCAGCTATAACCAGCATCACCGTCAAGAAGCGAAAACCAGCACAGCAGAACGATAAAAGGGAAAGCGAGAGAAAGCCACCGGATCAAGCGAGACCAATGACACGCAGCCGCGCCAAAAACCAGCCGACCGCAACCATGCGCAACACCGTAACCGTATATAAAGACCAACCGCTACAGCAAGACGTCAGTCTACATCGTGTAACCACGCGAAGCAGAAGGAAGTTAGAAGTGACCTGAAGATGGCAAGTGTGATCTTGCCGAAACGTCGTCAACCATTGTCTGGTTCCTCTAGGAGCCGAATAGTGAATACGCGGAGTGAAACCCGGAAAAGTAGTGAAGTATCATATAATATCCGCGGAAACTTAAAATGTAACATATATATATATATATATATATATATATATATATATATATATATATATATATATATATATATATATATATTGCAGTGATATTGGTTAATTAAAAATAATAAATTATTTTTAAAATTTTATTATATATTTTGAAACTGTGAATAATTGCCGTTCGATCGTAGATAATTACTTTATAATTAAATTGATTTTTTTAAAAAGACTGTACTTTGGAAATGCTTCTCAACATCCCTCTTTTATAAATTCTAATATGATTTGAAATTACCTTTTAATAGATTTAATAATGCAATGGTTATATAAAATTAATGTTACGTTAGTTCTTGATTAACTCAAGTTTACGTAAGAGAGTTGGGCGCCAGTTAAATAACTTAACATAACAGAATTAAATTTAATAAAGACTCATCTCAGGGTGAATGTGGTTTCTTGTGGTATTAAAATTATACAAATTGAAATTTAAAATCACTTTTAAAATTGAAATCTTAATTAATTTTAACTATTACTAAATTGTTCAAATCACTTTACTACACTTCACAAACGATAGTCTTTTCTTCAGCAAATGCCAATACAAAAAGGAAATAACTTCCTACCTTTTTATAATACTTCTTTTTTCTTTTTAGTATAGATGTCCTCTTTCCCAAACCATTGGCAGAGTAGATCACTTTAAGTTGACCCAGGGCTGGTTTCCAATTCAGGGTTGACTTTCTTCCTTTTGCATGGATTTTCCATATAATTTCATCCACACACTTGATTTTGGAACTCACTTTTGTTTATTAACTGCGGGTACAATTTCCCTTTTTCGTAGAATACTTATAGTTGTTTTTGTGTTTAATTAAATAAAACACCAGTTTATGGTTTTAACGTAGATTTATTATCTTGCTTAACTTTAGCAAGTAATTTATCTTAAAGGTGGTTCTTTATAATCTTATACGCTTTTACAATTTATACTTTTTACACTTTCGCCGTATTCAAATCACCAACTAACTTAACTTGTCTATTTTAAGACTAAACTATTTACAATTTTATAATATTATCAACCACGACTTTACTCTGTCGCTTTATATTGGTAAGTGTCTATTTACATTTTTCTATTGTCTTTTATACGACTTTACTCTGTCGCTTTCTATCAGTAAGTGTCCTAAAATTATTATTTTCTAAGCTTATATACTATTGACTATTTACATAATTATATTACACAATTTGACGTCACCTTATCATCTAATACAATGACCACACTATTTACAACATATAATACATAATAGCAGATTAATACTCTTTATAAAAGTGACACATCTATTATACAACACTTTTACGCAATAATAACGATCTATTTACATTACCAAAACCTTAAAGAATCATATAACCCGTCGATATGCTCATTTGAAATTATACATAATTGAATTACATCATAACAAAAACTTGCGAACAACTGGATGTTACGTACACTTAAGTAATCGGTGAGTAAGCTATTTGATAATAAATAAAGAAACATGTATTATTTAACCTTATTAAAAAGTATACACATTGATTGTATAATCAATGACACACCATAAAATAGCTCAAATTTATTTTTAACTGGAAAAGTTGATAAAAATATTCCAAAAGTGTTAGTATTTAACAAAGATTTTAGATTTTCACAAAATTTTCAAAATTTTCCAAAATTTTGAAACTACCATCCACAGCAATATATATATATATATATATATATATATATATATATATATATATATATATATATTACTTCACTACTTTTCCGGGTTTCACTCCGCGTATTCACTATTCGGCTCCTAGAGGAACCAGGCAATGGTTGACGACGTTTTGGCAAGATCACACTTGCCATCTTCAGGTCACTTCTAACTTCCTTCTGCTTCGCGTGGTTACACGATGTAGACTGACGTCTTGTTGCAGCGGTTGGTCTTTATATACGGTTACGGTGTTGCGCATGGTTGCGGTCGGCTGGTTTTTGGCGCGGCTGCGTGTCATTGGTCTCGCTTGATCCGGTGGCTTTCTCTCGCTTTCCCTTTTATCGTTCTGCTGTGCTGGTTTTCGCTTCTTGACGGTGATGCTGGTTATAGCTGGTTTCCAAGCTGATGGTAGTCGCTGTGTATCGTCCCTGGTATTAAGATTGTTCGGACGTTTCTCGATCTCAATGGCTTGTCTTATGGTTCGTCGGGTCTTATGTTGTATATTCGCTAAAACTTTTGTATTATCGAAATCTATGTTATGAGATGTACCACTTACATGTTGTGCTAGTGAAGACGTTCTCTCATTTTTGTTGACTGCATTTCGGTGTTCTTCTCATCTTACTTGAACTCTACTGTATTGTGCATTAAGCAATGTATACTACTTACATAAAACTCATGTAATGGATTGTTCAGAATAAAGTTTTTTTTTAAATTCGTTAATGATTTTATTAAAAACAACATATCAACTACAGCATTTATTCATTGGTACCACAAACTAATTTATGTTTGATACATGATTACTCACAATTAAACAAAATTTAACATTACACAATTATTTAGATTTAACAATTACTATGATTTACTTCCCTACGTCAGATAACGCACCTGGACACTTGAGGCAGGCAGACGTGACGTCTTCAGTAGACAAACATCAACACACGTTTACATAATTATTTATATACAGTAGACATTGACACACGCTTTTAACATGTTACATTTATTTCATTAATAATAACAAAATTAAATAAAAATAAAATTACAATTCATTCTCTAGCAATTCTATCAATCGACTTAAATTTTGTCTTTGTAAATCGTCATCAATAATTTCCATAAGCATATCTAAATTTTTATTTACCATTTCTGAAACAATATCAACGTGCCCCCAAGCTAAGGTTTTTGTGGTGCCAGGAATCAAATACCGTTTATCATCTACGGCGGAAAGTGCAATCTTGTTTTTCATTTCCGTATATCTGTTATGAAGTTCTGTCTTAAAGCCAAACATTTTACAGAAAAAACCGCTGACTTTATTCTCAACGATATTTTCATAATCTTCGCGCTTCAATACATTTTCTATAACATTTTTTTTATTCCTTTCGCTTTTTTACACACATCATTTATCGTTTCGCAACAATATGCTTTCGCGCTAGCACCCCAAAAACCTCTTAGGGGAATGCCTATATATTCATCTTTAGATTTACCAAGCACCGATTGATTTGGTGGAATTCCGTGCAAGTTATCATTTTTAAAATTTGTAGTATCAAATCTATCCAAGTGCAGTTTCATTTCTTCATAAAAATTTTCCGTGAATACCTCAATTATTAGACTGTCTGTGTCCGTATAAAGCAAGGAAACTCGACCGCCATACAAACGGTTTAGAAAATTATAGTAAAAATCATACATCACAGTTTTCGAAATGTATAAAATACTAAAACCAACATAAACCGGTTTGTCATAAAGCACTAAAACTCGTTCCATTTCCACGGCTACCAAATTCTCCGTAAAAACAGCAACATTTTTAAAATTAGTTTTAGCAATATAGGACTCGGCACCCCGTTTCTTTTCAATATTTTCAAAATAAGACAGCCTTATGTCCACTCTGTTCTCAACATTCTCCATCGTTTTACCAAAGACACTATTATTCATCAATTTAAAAAATCTTTTCAAAACTGTTTTTAGCTAGGTTTCGTAAACGGGTATTTAAATCTATATAAGGCTTCAACCAAGGTGATTGATCAAATTTTAGAATCCTATGAATTTTTGTTAATAACCGTGTTCCAAACACTGTTTTAGATTACGATAATGAATTACGTACTTGGATTTATTATACAAATTGGGGATGAGTTTTTGTTGTTTTTTTCCCTGTGGAGCCATTACCTCGGGACAAAAGGGAAATTCATTCTGCGCATGAATTAAATTTTCATTAATTTTTAGATCCACTTCCAGGAGAAAACCTTGGGGGAATTAGTCTGTAATTTGCATGACGTCGAAATCTTCAATCTCTCGCTCTGACAGTCACGTAAAGTTACCACGAGGTAAAAAATTGTCGCATCGCAATTCCGTAAAGATTCGTGGCATCTAGATACATTATGAAGGAGCTGGGTCGTCAGGGATCATAATTTGGAAGAAATTTGTTATTTGCAATAGCTTTTCGTAAACACACGCTCACACTTCCTCGTATTCCTTTTATAAAAAGTGTAACATGTCAATATCGGTTAACAACTCAAGCTCTATTGTGCCGGATCAAGATTATAGTATTCAAGACACACCGATCGAAAATTCCCAAAAATATTCGTCAGTAGTAATACATCACACGTTAGGTATATATCGGAATATTCACCCAACGTTTTACATTCAAATAACTTCCACACATCGGACGCGCGTTTATAATCTTCTTCGCTTACATTTTCATTTCGGAGTTGATCATAAAAATTGTCACGAGTCGGTAATTGCGTTGCATCTGATTTTGAAAAGCCAACATACGCATAAGAAAAACACCTTTTTTTCGCATTTGTCGAAACAGTTCACCAGAACCAAATTTTCTTCTAATTTCTACACACTGTTCATCGGATAAATTTTTTCCTAATTTGTCTAAACTTGAACTCATAAATTTAAAACTGTCCAGAAACCTTAAACGAAAAAACACTTTCTGCAATTTATCTTTCGCATCTCTTACCTCATCAACTTGCACGACTTTAGTAAACGAAATGTATTTTTCTTTATTTTGCGCAATGACTTCTATCTCCTCTTTTTCTAAGGCTAACAGTTTGATGAACAAATGCGAATCGTATCCACTCAAATTATGATAAAAGATGAGTATAAACTTTGGAATTTGATAATGAAGATTGTAAGTTATATGGGCAGCCCCGCGAAAGCTACCACTAACGTGGCAGTGGTCTCTAACTTTAACATCATTTTCAACCGACCCTTTACATATATGGCAGGTAGTAGCAGCTTAAAATTCGTTTTCTTCCTCCCCCGTTAAAGCCAAAGGTTGTTTTGGTTTTAGATAATCGTGATAAATACATTTAACTTCCTCATCTAATTTTCTAGTGAGTTCTTTTGCAGCATCATCCCCCCTGTAAAAATAAAATTTCGAAAGCGAGTCATCGAAGGAACATTTTATATAAAACGAAAAAGAATACGGGATATGGTGCTGTGTGCGAACGGTAAATGCTTGACCATCATCAGGCACCGTAGTATGAACAGGCACTAACATTGACTCAAAATCGCAATATATAACAAACGGTAATTTTAACTGCTTAGACAAATTTCTGAATTTCAAAATATTCTCCGGAATTTCTTTTCCTATCTTATCTTTAATCAAACCAGTGCTTGGTAAGTTAGCATAAACATGATTACAATCATGTTGCGTGTGTCTCATTAATTTTGCAGGCGTCGCGAAATATTGCAAAGAACCATCACAAAAGTATTTCGTTCCTGTGTGCTTGTTAATTTGTTTGTGCAATAACCTAGAAAAATTCTTAATCCAACAATAATGCCCATTTCCGTGATCGTCTTCTACCAATAAGAGATTTACATGTACTTCTCTTTTAATTTTCGAAAAATACAAAAGTCTAACTACCTCTTACTTTAGAACGTTATTCTTAAAAATCTTTTCCAAACCGTAAACGTTCACGGAACTTTGAGGATTATCGTTCAAAAACTTATCTATTTTTTTACTTTCACCGGAAACTCCACATTCGTCAAGTTCAATACCTCGTTGGGATTCGGATACGAGTTACATCTGTGAGCACTTCCGTTAGGGGGCACAAGAGCAGAAACCACACTCCAAGCAAAGCATCGTTCATCTTCATTCTGCACGTTAATGACAGCTCCCTTTTTTCGAATCTGCGGGGGTAGGGGGATGTAAGATAAAGCACGTAGAGGGTTAAACTTATTAACGTTTACTTCTAAAAACAACAATCTGGCTAACGTCCAACATGGAAACAAAAGAAACACAAGCTCTCGCTTCCACACCGTTTTAAAAGTCATACCTGATTCTCGCTCTGCAAATTCCTCAGACGTAGTAGCCAATATTTCAGTGATATTTTCGTAATATCCCTTTAAATCAGAACCTGGACTGATAACAGAATTCTTTGTGTTGAAGGACTTGATATCTTCAAAACCCTTGGCTTCGAGAACGTAATATGCAAATAACTCCACATTTACTTTTATCGAGGTATGCTTGTTCACCTCATGACTCAGAACTTTGAACACCTTAGCTTTAATATCCTCCATAAACTCCGACGTATCCACATGATGTTCATTAGTGGAGACTCTGTAGCTAGCAATACGAGATTTGAATGCAGACTCCATAACAGCTATCGTCTCTTCCCCACTAATGCTCGAGCAGCTTTTTCCTTGTGATCATTAGTTCGCGTATACGCTGCATAGCTGGTACGCAGCATATTTTCCCTGCACGGCTCACAGAAGACCAGAGCTAAACGATATCATACTCAGCATAAAAAAATCTAAAGAGTATTTATCAAAAAACCTTACCTGCAGGTGGAACCACTCGTGTCCGTTTTGGAGCTGGACCTTCCCCAGTGGTATCCTTACAATATTTTTGTAAGTGGCGTTTGAGAGCATCTTTTCTCGAGAAAGATGAGAAGACAGGACAACAATCCATTGTACCATAGGTGTGAATAATAATGATAATAAGACAAAGCCTAGAAATGATGTAATAATTAAAGACGCGGGTCTGAAACGTATGCATACCAATGAACCCCGTGACACATATAAAGAAATAAGGCTCGATGATAATGATGATGAAATAATAAACTCTCGTAATGCTATACGTAATAAATTAGCCTACTTTCACAGTGATAAAACTGAACCTCGACCGGGGACCGTTTATCTCTCACCGAAACTTGAAGAAGCATCTTCAGTTACATCTGTTGAAAATGATGATGATGAAGAAGAAGAATGCGATTCCGACTTAAAGATTTATCAGGAATTCTTTAACTATTATAGAGCATTATTAGCTAACGGATAAAACAAAAACGTAGATAAAACTAGGTACGGTCTATATAATGACAGCGATGAGTGGCGATTTGCTTGTTCACGAGTACAGTTTCAGAGAAAAGATATTTTAATTAAAAACAAACTTTTCAATGGAACACCCGGTCTGTTTACTTTACTAACGCTTAAACGATTAAGCTCTCTTAGTCCAACAGAGGAAGATATCGACAACTATATGAAAATAATCTCACTTACTAATGCTCATAAGAAAGACTATAGGCGCAACGGTCTACTAATAAGCGTTAAACGTTGGAAATACGAAAATGTAATCAGGCCAAATTTATACAGAATAACAGACTTTGAGGTAAGTCTTCCCAAAAAGTTAAACAAGATGAAACCGGATTGGATACGTCGTAGTACTTCTGATCAACTAGTGGATCAACTCCAATTGTTGTATGCCGCAAATAAAGCTCATAGCAGCAGTCCCGAAAACGAAAACGAAATAATTTCAGTCATCACAGAGCTTAAAACGAGAAAAATCATAGAATAAGTAAATATTTAATTTGTACTATGTAAGGTGATCTTGTTGTACTGCTAATTATATGTAATATGATATTTTAACACTAACGATAAAATAAACGATATACATTCTATATATGTTTCTTATTTCTTTACCTCTCACAGCAAACGTTCTGGTAGATGATCCTTTTGAGTTCCTGCATCATCTTGATACGTTTTTATTTCATAGCATTACCAGAGGCAGCAGTAGCAGGAGTTTTCCGAGACCTGCAGAAGCTTCTATGCCGGCTACAGAGATAGTCATCGTCAATGTTGCCAACATCGTTCTGGTGCTTTTGAGCTAGCGGCGAGATCAATCGTTGTCGCTACTATATGTAAATAAAGGGTCTATGCCATCAATAGTAAAGTTATTTAAGCTTAAACTCGAACTAAAACATAACCTCAAGGAAAAAGATAGTGCTTACCCCTGCATAGTATAGTTACTCTGTTAAGACGACTAGGGAGCATAACATAAACCGATTGTACCTACTCCTGTCTCTCCGTTTGTATAATATAAATTATAATCCATGCTGATTAGGATCATGTACCCCATATTTCCATGAATATTTGCGCTTTCACCATATAGGATTAATTTTGCATCTCTAATTTTGTATAGAGGCGTTTTGTATAGAGTACTTCATAATGTCATCCTATAACGTCATCGGGATAACAGATGGTGGAATCAGAGCGTTCTTCAAAGATGTTTGTCAGCTAATAGCATAACTCTGCTTTCTTGTCTGACCATCTAACAGGGCGGATTCTGCCATTTTTTGCTTCAAGACTGTTTTTAGCCTAAGGATGTATAGTCCCGAGGGTTAATTAATTAAGGTTGACCTTTAGAACATATGTTAACGTTCAGTTAGTATGGCCTTGATATCCCTAATTGTTATTTACGCTAAACCTGACTGCATGTATTGTTAAAGTATGTAGATTAAGTAAAATTTAGAGGTAATATACAGGCATATATGTGACTGTATCCGATCTCTAAAATATAAGCCCTCTAAGCTAGTAATTATTACCTGCCTGCCTGCCTGCCTGACCTTTTTTATATGAACACTTGATAAATTTAATTGTTATACAAATGATAATTATCTAGAACGTAGACATTTAAAACACACAGGTAGGGCAGGAATTATTGAACGAATTGATCTTAAATTTGGGTCGTTTACAAGGAATTCTGGGATGCGCTTTTATAAACTCAGCGGTTAAGCTGTTTGCAGAACGCCGTATCAAGGCTTGATATGAATAAATTGCTCCTTAATGTTAAGAAATGTTCAATTATCTCGCTCTATAGAATTAAATCTCCAATTATTGTTGATTACAATATAGGTAATATCATTTTAGAACGCAGGGTATGTATATTATTATTAGAATAACAAAAATACGTTAACTTGTCTGAAAAGTGTAAAATATCTTCTATTTTTTGATTTTCTTGTAAACATTTCCAGCATCTGAGTTTTACTGTTGCAAATATTAAGATCTCTACTTGCTTTTCTTGGAGAAATTCCTGCATTTGAGATTTTACTGTTGTAAATATTAATAGTTTAGAATCTGTTATTAGTATATTTCAAAATACACGTATATACCTTCAAATGTTCATATCGATCTAATGTTACGTAAATAGAAATTCTTCAACCTTACAACGCCTCGATTTAATAAAGCTGATAAAATTATATATAATTCTTTTTTTGTTTTATTAAAACTGCGACTATGTATTGTTAAAATTTAATGGATATTACGTGCGGTTTCTACGTAAATATAAATGGGATATTAATTAGTAATCCATTTTTTAAGAAGAAGCTATTTTCAAGCTCTGTAATAATAGGAAGATGTAAATAATCAATACCGGCATAAATTACATTTTTAAGATCTAGTATTATAGAGACGAGAGTATTAACGACCCTTAAAGTGTGATTTGGATAAATGAATTGCTTTCTTAGAAATAACTTACTTAAAAATAGATGGCTTTCAGTCCCTTTTCCCCGCGACCGTGATGTCCAGAGGTTAATCTATCTGAGAATTGTTTCGATAATTTTTATCATTTATAGCTTTATTAAATAGTTTATCGTTTAAAAACGATCATATTTATTAGGCGTTACAAATTAATTATCATTATTATTTATCTCGTTAATAATATCTCATTAATAGACCCGTTGTAGGTCCTCATATCACATACAATAATACGTTTTGTTTTCGTATTCGAACTAGAAATTAATAAATCTTTTTAAATCGTTGATACAAACTGATCACCTGGTGTTGAATGTATAATAGTATATAATAAATTATCCTTTATTAACGTGAAGAGTTGTCAAACTAATTAATTTTCTTTGTGGATAACCTGAATTTTACGAAAGATATGTGGATATGATATATGTAATATTGCAATTATTTAATAGTATTTGATAGACTGGTGCGTTTTAAGAGTACCGTAGCTATTACCTGCCTACAAATGTGACCCTTCTTTTTCTACCTGATACATATCGACTGAGAAACTTTAGTATATCTTGTTAGTTTTGATAAGATGCAAGATCGAGTTTATGTACGATATCGATATGTATATATCGAGGAGGTGTTATGATGAGAAATATCTGTTAATATTATTATTAAACTCCTGGGGATAGAAGAGGGTAGCTAACTATTCTGAAGTATTTTAATTAAATATCGTATTCTGTATATTTACAGAGAAGCCGCGGTCAGAGTTCCTATTCCTGTTCATTAGTTAAGATGAAACAGCAGCTGTGTGTGTGTGTGTGTGTGTGTGTGTGTGTGTGTGTGTGTGTGTGTGTGTATGTGTGTGTGTGTGTGTGTGTGTGTGTGTGTTATATACGTGGCCTGAGCATTCGACGTTCCAATTTCACTCGTCATATGAAGATCTTTCAACTTTTGTTAAATTTACAGTTAAACATTTAAAAGTATATTACCTGTAAATTAGATTACTTTCTTTTTCATACATATCTTATTAAAGTCTTCGGTGGATGAAGGAATATTTAAAACTGTTACGTATTTAATTATTGTTTAGATGGCTGAAAACATTATACCTTCGCACTTGGGGGAATGATATCGATCTACTACTGTTGTTTTGAAATGGGGCGCGGTAAAACTATACAAATTTATTAGCTTCGGTCTTGTTGTTTTGAATTAAAAATGTTGGAGTGTAATATAAGAGAATTGCCCTGTTTTACCTGTGCAAACATTCTAATTACAAAATATTATCCACATTCTCATATTTTTGGGTGACCTCGAGGACACTCTGTCTCTCTCTCTCTTTACAGATAATTGTAAATAAGTGTATGCGTTTCATATAGTGTCTTAAACTATTAATTTGCTACAAGAACAGAGGTAGCAGCAATGCTGTTAGATTATTATGATTCTCTTTCAACACTTGTTAAATTTACAGTTAAACATTAACCATTAACGAGGCTGAACCCTTTTGCTCGGGATGTAGTAAATTTAGATTTTTATCTTACGAACAACTGCATCTACAGTTATTGATACGCTACACTTTACATTATTTCTCAATTTATTAGCCTCATTATGCCTCTAGTGACGGTTTGTCTCTAAGTAAAGTTTGTAAATAAAATGTAGCCGATTGTCTCTCTCTTTGACAGGTTAAAACACCGCTAATTTAACGAGTATGAATCCTTTCATTATGTTCTTTCTCTCACGGCAATAAATTCCAGATATTATCTTGATGTTAAGAACATCTGCATCCGCGCATACAAGTTTGGGAGGGTTCCTACAAGTTTATTCTTGCAGATTGAAGTGAAAATGCTACTATTTAAATTCTAACATGTGTGTGTGTATCTTTGTTTTTACGTAGAAAAATGGATTTGTTAAAACAATTGAACAAACCTTCAGGCAACAGCGGCGGTAGTCTGAAACCTATCAAGAAATTGTGCGACTACGGGGTCAATGAGGTCGTCTCGAAATACTACAATTCAAAAGAGTCGCTTGCCGTGATAAACGTCAAAGCGTGATAGTTGTTGGTGAAAACTACGTTACATTTCTACCTAAGCGAATCAGCGACAAGTTAACAGATGAAAGGGTTAAGGAAGTTAATGAGCAGATTGCAGCTAAAACGTTTTCTCTGGGCCTAGTGTACTTGGGAAAAACAGGCTTCTGCTTTGATGACTGCATGTTTGTGGAAACAGATAAGGTATGGGGGGAAACATCAAGTTTACAATAAACCCCTTTTTAATGTTCAATTGTAGTTGTTGTTGTTGTTGTTACAGCCCCTGGAACCGCAAATAGAAAACAGAGGTCAGTCCTGAAGTCCTCAAGCTATCATCATCATCACCAGCAATCTATCTATCAACATTTTATTATAAATTAAATGTAGTCATAACAATATATTAATAATAAACATAATTTTAATTCCTATCTGGCTTTATTATTTCTTCTAGAAAAGGTGGTGGTGGAAAGAGTACAGGGTGCGTGAGAGAGAGAAAAAGGTAGCAGAACTTGTAGGCCGTGGCGAGAAGGAGAAACAAATCTGGGGAAATCCAAGATGGCTGCTTTAAGAATGACAGATTTAAAATGACAGATTCAAAATGACAGATGCAAAAATGACAGATGCAAAATGACAGACATATAATTGACAGATTTAAAAGGACAGATGCAGAATTGACAGATTTAAAATGACAGATGCAGAATTGACAGATTTAAAATGACAGATGCAAAAATGACAGACGTATAATTGACAGATTTAAAATGACAGATGCAGAATTGACAGATTTAAAATGACAGATTCAAGATGGCGGATATACAAACGATACCGCGAATGATGTGGTTTAATTCACGCCTCATTTGCATATTAACTAGATCAATAAATTTACCTCGCGTCTCAATTACATATTTATTAGATTAATAAATTTAATTCACGCCCCACCTGCATATTAATTATATCAATCAATTTAATTCACGCCTCACCTCCATATTAATTAGAGCAAGAAATTTAATTCGCGCCTCATTTGCATATTTATTAGATCAAATAATTTAATTCGATCATTTAATTATAGCAATAAATTTAATTCGCGCCTCAATTGCATATTTATTAGATCAAATAATTTAATTCGAACATTTAATTAGATCAATAAATTTAATTCGCGCCTCATTTGCATATTTATTAGATCAATCAATTTAATTCGCGCCTCATTTGCATATTTATTAGATCAATCAATTTAATTAGAGCAATTAATTATGCTAATTAGGTTCCCACGGTCATCAGAATTTTCCCACGCTCAAGGGACCCAATACCTACTGGAAACCAAAGGTGGTACACTCCAATCGTCTGGCGCCCTAGGAGGGAAATAATGCAGCCCCGGATCGGAAAGCTGTCGCTGAACTTGATGTCAATAGAGTAAGTCCTGAAGATCATCAGCCGACCTTTGGAGAATTTATGGCTGCATTTTCCTGGGCCAGAAAAGCGCGATTTAGAGTCACGACCGAGAGATACAACAACATCTCTTCAGGGTCCCTGTCGATTATTGCATTGCCCACTATGTTTCCGATGACCTTCGTATGGCAAGAGGGATGGCAGTAGCGTTTAGAAATAAATTTGGACGTCTGGATGAACTTCGAGAACAGAATCCTTCTGTTGGCAGAGCCTTACATTTGCCGGATCATGGACGCTCCATTTACTACTTGGTGACGAAGCAGCTTTGTTATCAGAAACCCAGTTACGTGGATTTGTGTAGGGCATTATGGGATTTGAGGATCGATCTACTTACCAAGGGCATTAACAAACTGGCAGTGCCCAAACTCGGCCGTGGGCGGGATCAGTTGGATTAGAGGATCGTTCGAAACATGCTGGGAGTTATCTTTAGAGGTACGAATTATTATCTTGGTCTGCGCTTTGACTCACGGTCCGCGTCAAGGCCAACGAAGAGTGTAGACTGTTATTTCTACCGTAATGGAATGTGTAGTTGTGGTGAAAATTGTCGATATCGTCACGATCTTTTCTACAAGAACCAGAGAATAAAACCTGTTCTGGGACAGACCAGAATTGAAGAGGGCCCAGTGTAACGAACGGGAAAACCCCATGTATAGTCTGGCGGCGAAAGCAGACGTCTAGAGAGTTCCGGGCGATTCGAGAGCCAGTATAACATCCGTGGCGGTAACCGTGAAACATATAAATGTGGGCCGTTTGAGAGAAGAGCCTAGATTAAAGAGTTATAGATGTCAAAGACAACGCTGTCTGATTTAAGTCGCAAACTGAGCCATCTTGCAGATTGGGGGTAAGTAAAAGGCGGGCAATTTGAAATAATATCGAATTTAATATGAAGTATCAATTTTAATATGCTTTCACTTTTGAAAACGTGCAAATCATTATGTCATTTTTTACATACCTAACGTGCACATTAATCCTTTCTAACTTCATAAACAATGAATCAATGTGCATTTTTATCTAAAATAAATAGTGTACGTACATTTTATAAGTTAAAGAAACTCTACAACTTTTGCAAAAAATGCTATTTCTTAATGCTAGTGGAAAACAGAAAATAATATTTTTATAAAAAAAGTTACAAAGCATCACAATAATTGTTTTGATCTTATTTTATTGATGATCATATTTAACAAATGATGGAATATTCACATGCTTGATAACGCTGATGCGCCAGCCGAGGCGTTATAACATCTTCGAGGATTTAAAGAAGCTTGATTTCCGTATTGCATAAGTTGTTTTATTTTATTTCGTATTTCAATCATAATTTCTCTCTTTTAAAATTCATCCGAATTTATTATATAATGAAGCAAGTTATGTTATGTTCTTATAAATAAACTTAAGGAAGATACAGCGAAATGTAAAAATGTAGTAGAAGGAGAGCCAGCAACATATTTCGAGTTGTCATTTCAACAGTCGTGGAAATTTGGGTACTAAATCTTATGTAACTGCTGAACACTAAAAGTCGATTCTGGCAGCCCCCTACGGCCGGGATACTACCCCAAAATTACTAAGAAGGTGAGAAATAAGATTCAATTTATTTAAAGTAACAGTCATGAAATTTCAGGAGGTTACTTTCGATAGTATTCTTTATTTATAAAAAATATTGCCAGAACATTTCCTCCCCTTCTAAATGTTGATTTAAAAAAGTGACATTTGTGTTATTTTAAAAGTCTTGAATTTTGACACAATAAAGTAGATATATGTAGGTTTACATGTTAGTGCGAGCGAGACAGTTATATAGCGGCCTGCGGGTTAGAGAGAGAATCTTATTTTTCACCCTCTTAGTAATGTTGGGGTGGTATAACCCGGCCGCAGGGGGCTGCCAGAATTGACTTTTAGTGTTCAGCAGGTATATAAGATTTAGTACCCAAACTTTCACGACTGTTGAAATGACAACTCGAAATACGTTGCTGGCTCTTGGTCTATAGATAATGACGTGAAATTTAAACCAGGAGTTCTTTGACACTTATTCTACTCGGTGGCTTTTTTTATAATTTTTTTGTTTACCATTACCGAGAAAAATGGAAAATAATATCCAGAACTTAACATGGGCTCTTATGGAGACCATCTAGCCTTTAGCAGTTTTCAGTAAAAATTGTGATGAAGAAATGTAGAGAATCTAATAAAAGACTAAAAGGACATACCTTCATATTGGAAGAACAATGCTGCCCAATATTTTTGAAATCTCGTGTCTAGTTAATGCACAATAATAATTTGAAGTAAACGAAACCAGCATTTTTCACGACATATATGGAAAGACAGTAGAGATGTGGCAACACCTCTTACCGCGCGAATTCAAATAACAGAATAGAATGATGACATATTCGCTATGTGCATGGCGACTCGTGGCGACCTCTGGTCGTAGACTGAGAAATAAGGACGGAAACCATAACATTGGCGTTTATGGACGGATATCGAAAGTGTGAAAAAAATCAAATATAAAGACTATTTTTTGTAAATTGTATTTAATATACATACTTTCATGTTATTATTTGACTTTATGAGGTTATATCCATATATGCACATTTGAAAATTAAATAAATGGTAAAAAATGATTTAAACTTGCACTTGCTATTTGAACCATTATTCTTGCAATTCACTACGCAACAAGTATTCCCACCCATTATATTTGCAAAGTTTCCGAAAACGTCCGTCGTTATTGCTCTATTGTTCCACCTAGCGTGCTTCGGGCGATTATCCCATCCCCTCCAAGCCGACGCACATAGCCTTAGTTATAGTCATGTGCATAAATGATGTGTAAATCTCAAATTTATGCGTGCATATGCACGCGTGGATAACACGTGGATTTATTCATAGTTATATAGGTATTTCCACATGATTTATACGCGTATAAATTACACGACGGAAATCTCTGGCAACGTTGCTATTTTCAGAATTGATTACCTAATAATAATTGCTACTACTCATTACCTGGCGAACCAGTCATCAAAAGCTATGAAGCTTTGAGAGAGAGAGGTGCTATTATTATCATTACGCAGGGCCAACGTGCGGCTGCAGCTGGCTTACAGATGGTATAGCACAAGCCTCATATTTTTGTGTTACAACGAAAACTGCAAGAAGTCTTAACCAGATCTGCCGATACCGGACCGCTTGGGTGAGCTTACTAGGTTACATGCTAGTCGATACACTCCTTCGGCTATAACCTTTTATCAAATTGAAAATGGAAAACCACCAAACTGCCAAAGAAGGGCGTACTGGGAACAAGAAGAGAAGTCAATACTACTAGATTTAATGCTAGATTTAAAAACCAGATAATAGCCTGAATAAGAGAAGAGAAGCAACTTAGAATGATCTAAAAAAGCAAAGTTGAACCTTCGGGGTACAATACAGATCTTCCAAAGACAAAAGAACAGTGGCGAAGGATGAAAAGCAAAGCAAAAATCAGGGTTTCGCAATGTTTAAAGAAAACAGCGAAACAGAAGGAGCGGCCAGAGATTCACGTAATGATTTTGACTGGATCCTTAGAGATCTGGCTCCAGCTGATTTTGAGAATGATTATTCCGAATTTGATTGCGATGGGAATAAAGACAAGGAACAGGAGTGTGTTTTAAGAGAAAAAACAAATGCAGATTTACCACTAATAATCACCGATAATTTCGCCTGAATACATCTTTCGTATACGTCTCAAAGGGGTCTTGTCTCTTTTGATTAACTTTGGTCTTCCTGGGTCTTTCCATTTCTTGTATACCAGCAATTTCATCTAATTAATTCTGAATCTTTTCGATATCTAAACCTACCTCTTAAGAAATTGATAAAAAAGGCAAAAATTCTTACTACTGTCACTTTACACGTAACTTAAACTAGGGTCGGGATGCGTATAAAATTTACACGCATCCATAATTTAAAATCCCGTGTAAAATGTTTATGAATATGAATTTTGTGTAAAATCATACACGTTCAATCCACGTCAGATATACATGCGTGTAAATGACTATAACTAAGGCTGATAATGACTATTATAATAATCTATATTTTATTGTAAATGACGATAATACTAATAAATCATATATTTATTAATAAAATTATATCGAACAATTCAATCTTCTGCGTTAATAATCAGAATACAAATAAGTTAGTAGGTATTCCGGTACTTGAGTCCACCCCCTCCCTTTTTCCCCACTCCTCCCCACTCCTATCCCCACTACCCTCCACTTAGGCCATCCCCTCCCTTTTTCCCCTACTCCTATCCCTACTCCTCCCCACTTCTATCCCTACTCTACCGCCATTTCTAATCGCCATCTTGGATCGCCATTTTGAATCGCCATTTTGAATCGCCATCTTGGATCGCCATTTTGAAACGCCATTTTGAATAGCCATTTTGAACCGCCATTTTGAATCGCCATTTTGAAATGTCATTTTGAATCTGTCATTGGCATATCCACCATTTTGTATCTGTCATTTTCAATTTGTCATCTAGGATTTCCCGCCCTTGGATTTGAATTTTTAGTACTACTACTGCCATCTATCGGTGACGTCATGTGATCGGTATAGTAGATTCCTCTCTCTCGCTCTCGCTTGGTTCAGGCCCTCTATCTCTCCCTCTCTCGCTTGGCTCAGGCCCTCCCTTTCGTTCTGGCCCTCTCTCTCGCTCTCGCCCTCTCTCTAGCTCTGGCCCTCTTTCTCGCTCTGACCCTCGCCCTCTCTCTAGCTCTGGCCCTCTCTCTCGCTCTCACTTGTCATTTCCAACTTGTCATTGTTTCCCGCTGAAAGATTTGAATTCCTAATGTCTCAACTGCCATCTATCGGTAACGTCCAGTGATCGGTATAGTAGATTTCTATACACCTGTAGATAGGCAACCCGCTACACTTTTTTATAAAAATCAAAGGATCCAACGAGCTTCGAACCAGGGTTCGTAAAGTACGTCTGTTTACAAGTCCATAGCTTAACCCCGAGACCACGGAGCTTGTCTTTTAATTTACTGCATACGAGTTATTTATAAAAATGCTTTCACGTATATTTGATTAAATCCAATTTATTTAAAAATAATTCCCAGAAAATATTGATAAATATTGTACATTAATAATAATAGGAAAAATGCTTTTTGAATCCTAAAGATTTATTTTAATTTAATGTAAGACATTAATGAATAACTCATATTTTGCAAATCTATCTAGTCATCAAATTTTGGTTGGTATGGTGCAGTTGGTAAGAATACTTTGCATTAATTATTATTATTGTTATTATTATTGATATTTTTATCTTGAAAGACTACACAGGTGTTTGGAGGCGGCTTTGTAAATTGCAAATATGTATTTGTTCTAGAACAAAATGAAGTTTCTTAGTATTTAAAGACTGTTTCACTATATATTAATAAAAGTCAGATAAAATAATGTTCTACATTATTTTCTACATAAATATTTATGTTCTACATAAATTTAAAATTGAAATTTGAAGTCTAGTTAAAATTCTCATTTACTTCAATCATTATTACTAATGTGTGAATTACGTACAAGACAATTATAAGCCAATTATGATTATTATCATGAGTCATTGAGATGAGACAATTATTAACCTTATATGAGCCAATCGTGAAGAAACTCAAGAAATTTTTCTTGATACATCTTAAATCACATTGAAACAATTATTACGTATGACTCGAGTCAGTTTAAACTAATTATAAATCTAAACGTCATAGGGTTTATTTATTGACAATAAAAATAGCCCAGATTAGATTATTAGCATGATAAGATTTACCAAAACTTACTTAAATACATACAAAAAATACATTTTAAAAATTAGGATGTAACCCCCGAGCTGTTAATGAAAAGCAATTAACGACCTCGTTTGTACTGTTCCCCAAATTAGATTATTAGAAAAACAACCTTTCTAATTGCTCGGAAAATAACTAAAAATGACAACTTAATAACAAATTACATAATACATGTTTAGTATTTCTTATATATTTTTAACATTGTTTGTTTAGGGAAAGCATAACTTTCAAAGAAGAGTTGTTCTAAAATAATGTTCATGACGTGCCTAAAACTGATATATATACTGAACGGTTTTTAAAAATAAATCATTGTGAAAGAGTTTCGGAATCATCAAGATGCTATCCTACCTTCAACAACTGTATATTTAATTAAATCAGGTATGTTTTATTTTTCATTAGCTTATATATTAAAATACTATCTCATTTACGATATGTAATATGTAAATGTTTTAGATTGACTTCAATACAAAACTTTAATATTATAGCAGCATAATCAAAATGGATATCGTGAAACTTTTCAACAGTATAGCAGAAGATAAACCAATTGTATCCACAGATATGTTAGAAATCAATAAGGCTTATAAGATTTTAAGTCTGAAGGAAATGGACACCAGATATGGAATATCGATTTTAGTCGAGTTAAATAATTGTAAAATATTTCTACCAAAGAGATATAGCGAAAAAGTCGATAAGACTCTTATAGACGAGATCAATAGATTAGGTCATTTTTTAGTAACTATAACATCATTCAAAACATATGGCAGACATCATCAGAAGACTCCGGTGCTTGAGATGAAACAACTAGAAAAAGGTAATTTTTTTAAATAATTTGATAAAAATATCTAAAAAGTATAAGACTCTAATTACATATTTTATTCTCTTACATACTAAACAAGCAACCACCAGTAGTAGGATGAACTGGAAGTAGATGACTTTAATATTTTTCTATATTTATGTATATTTAAAAAAAATAAATAAACTTTTTATTGAATCGATGTTTAATTTCTTTGTATGTAGTTGGAGGTTGAAACTTTTTTCATCCTATATATCACTACACAATAAGATAATAGATATAATATTTCATAGAAAACGTTTATTATGAATTAATATCAGGAGAAAATAGTATACTATTTTTCGTTTTATTTTTAAACAAAAATAAGCAGTATGCTTTAGTTGTATTAGTAAATGGGTTGACCGATTCAAGCTGTAATCTAATATCTACAGTTGAATCTTTAAAAATTCTCTACCTGCTCTGAATAATCAATTACAAAAACTGGATGAGTTTCTGACGTATAGGTAGATAATTCCAAATTTTAATCCGTTTTCATTAATGAGTAGACCTAACATAACATTAGTTTTACCGTAGGAAGAAGGACCGCTCAGAATTGCTCTACAGGAAACAGTCTGACACTAGGTTATTCAGATCAAATATTACTTACAAATCGGAAAGGATATCTATGAAACTCGTGCTGGATTAATTGTAGGAACCTGAATGCGTGGCAGCATCCGTAGCTATTGCATCAACCGTTTCCTCGCATAGCTTTTAGTTTATCTGTGAGAAATTCTATTTTATTTAGTACATAAGGCGTACACATTAGATTATTAATCTACCCAAAAGATTCACCGACAAACTTACTGAAGATAAAGTGGTCAATCTCAACCAGAAGATAGCGAATAAAACTCTGTCTCTAGGATTGGTTTACCTAGGTAAAGTAAAGACAGAAAGATATCAACTGTATGCTGACTGTATGTTTATCGAGACGAATAAGGTATGAAATGTAACAGGTAGTCTATTCAATGAACATTGCCTAATACTTTTTTCTGATTCTTCTTCTAGCCTATGGATCCGCAGTTAGAAACATGGACCTGCTAAATACCTGCAATTCACCTACCCTATCAGTATGTCGTACAATGCAAACATTTAATATTATTATTAAAATTTTATAAATAAAAACGATAAAAGAAGTTTATAGTTTTCATTTATTTTTATGTTAAACATATACGGTAGCAGGATCTAGATCGATGTATACAAATTCATATATGACAGAAATGTTATGTATCTCAATACATACCTAAAACGTATTCTTCGTATATTCAGTAAGAGCTACCCCATTTTTTCTAGACATTCGAATTTTGAACAGCTTAATAATATGTTTTCTCATTTAATCATAATTAGGTTGACTTTATATAGTATTTTTCAGGAAAACCTTCTTCAGAAAAACCCTAATGATTCTTTAATTTACATAAAAAAAATAAAACATTTGATTACACAATAATCCCATTTTCGATACCTTCGAAATATAAGTCTATAACATATGTTTGTAATAGGTCTTTATAACTTTGAAACACAGGGTAGTTACCTCTTGCAAAATTTACAGTTATGAGAACCCTGAAGACTTAACCTGGAGAAATAAATCAGATAAATATTTTACTTTTATTGAAACGATAACTTTGCATACTAATATATGAAAATAATATAATGTATATATTGCCTAATAAATAAAATTGAAATTATTCTTATTCTTTTACAATGAAATTATTTTTTTACAATGAAATGTGTTTTGAAAAAACACGATGAAACGTTATGTATATTAATGCAGGAGTTCTGTTAAGCATTCGTTATTTAGAGATTCACTTATAAGTACACTATCTATTTAGCTGATTCAATAAAAATTTCGTTATTTTTAAACTTCCTAACGAGGGACCTACTGATAAGCGTTATATTATACCAGGTACGTATGATACTCTACTGCTGATTGCATACCTGATGAACGCAGTTGTACAAAGTAATATAGGATATACGTTACAGAGAAGTTTAATTTTCCGTGCAACAAATGACCTATATATATTTTATGTACAATGCTGACATTAACATATTTAGCGCATACCTGTTGAACATAGCTCTACAAAGTAATATTTAAAAGATTTAAAAGGCTGAGATCAGATACAGTCGCATATATTCCTGTATATTACCTCTAAATTTTACTTTAACAATACATGTAGTCAGGTTTGACATAAATAACAATTAGGGATATCAAAGCCATACTAACTGAACGCTAACATAATATGCTCTACAGGTCAAACTCAATTAATTAACCTTGGGGCTATACATCCTTAGGCTAGAAACAGTCTTGAAACAAAAAATGGCTGAGTCCACCCTGTTAGACAAGAAATCAGAGTATGGGCGTGATAAATAAAACATATAAAGTCATTTTACAAACATTTATTTAGTATTGTTTATTGTTTCCAGCCTTATTTTGTGGAACTCCATAATCATGAAATAAATAAAGATTATTAAAAGTTTCACAATTTTATTAAAATATACCTATAGGTATATTTTAATAAAACTGTGAAACTTTTAATAATCTTTATTTATTTCACATTTATTTAGTATACATAACATAATACAAGAATATAGATCAAAGTTGTTTTCTATGACGACTGTTGTAGTTCTACGGGTCTCTGAGTCGTCGTATGCCCTCGCAGAAATACTAATACGTATAAAGTCCGACGACTGACTCATTGGAACTGTACCGGTAGCCCTTTCCTTGTTCAACTCTTCGTTACTATCATAGTTGGTAAACGAGGAACCACATTCATCAATACACAAATGCATGGTTGAAGTCATATCTTCTTCTTCTTCTGTCTCAACGATATCAGTAGGTCCATTTGCTTCCTTTACCAGAGCTGTCTTTACAACATCTGCGTTATTATGTACCTTTTTTAAATGCCTTTTATATCTGTCGATACGTGAAAGATATTTGAAGCAATTAGAACACCGGACTTTGATTGATTCGTGAACGCTTTTCGTATGTCTTTTTTAAGTTGTCAGAGCTTGAAAAAGTTTTGACACGGCTATAACAGTAGATTCTGTTTGAATCGTGTATGGTTTTTACGTATCTCTTGCAGGTGAATGGCCTCGCGAAAGACTTGAAGCAAACCGGACACTGTATTTTGCAATCCTGTCGACCAGAGCCATTCTTCTTCTTACGCTGCTCCATCTCGACTAATGAAGGAACAGGTACACTACCCGTCTATTTATACTGATCGACCAGAGCAATCGGTTGTTCTATCCTACGTTGAGAAAATAATTGTACTATGTAAGCATAGATACGCTACATATGATTGCGAGCATGAGTATAAGCATAAACCCTATACTACAGATTTTTATCCTTTTTTCATATCTACTACAGCCGAGGTGAAGAATAGGTACATTTAACATGCGTATGCTACAATTATCTAATTTCTAGTTTTCTAGACGTAATGTAATTTTGAACAGATTTTAACCCTTTTCGTTATATCTACTACCCTTGTAAGCGATTTCGACATATACGTTCTTATTGTTTATACACCATATAGATATTCGTAGCATCTAAAGTAAACTCTTATTTAAACGTTATTTTACAATATATCATACATTTCATCAGCTCGTATGATTATCCGTCTCTATCGTAACCCAGTATGTAAGGACATTATGTTAAATACTATCTTATACATGTAAATAAACATTTCTTTAAAGAGTTTGTTAGGTCACCTAATCTGTTGTAATATTACTATGATATTAGATCTCGTCGATTACAGTTTTACCATTAGGACATACTTAGTAGGTTATATGTGCTAAGTAAAATAATAAACAGATATTTCGAAAATTTTATGCATTCTTGAGAGAACGGGGTATAATATTTAAAAACACACTGTAGAAAAAACATATCAGCAGAGAAAGGGAATACATAAATACAGTATGTTTTGTATGATGCGTTGTCGCAGTTTAAAAGAAATAAGTTCGTCGCCATATATAAACGTTATTTTACAATACACCATACATTTTCAATAGCTTCGAAATACGCAGATATGTAATAATATACTATATACTCTTGTAGGTTATTCAACGTATCTATAGTAAACTCTTATGATTAATAATAATCTGTAACCATTTTCGATACCTTCGAAATATAAGTCTATAACATATGTTTGTAATACGTCTTTATAACTTTTGAAACACAGGGTAGTTACCTCTTGCAATATCTACAGTTATGAGAACCCTGAAGACTTAACCTTACGCCTGTATTTGACCTCTAGAGGGTTCATAAGACTAGACTAGACCAGACCAGACCAGACCAGACCAGACCAGACTAGACCAGACCAGACCAGACTAGACCAGACCAGACTAGACCAGACCAGACCAGACCAGACCAGACCAGACCAGACCAGACCAGACCAGACCAGACCAGACCAGACCAGACCAGACTAGACTAGATTATAGATGATAGACAGTAAAATCATGAACAATTATACCACCTGTAATATAATAGAGCTTACTTGATATTTTAAAATTAGTGGCTGAATCTAATTATTACAGAAATTCAATTGTAGAAACTGAAGATGTAATCTTTAAAACATCTAAAGTTAGAAGTTTTTAGTAGTCAGGACAGATTAATAGAGGGTGTTATAATCAAATCGTTTTTAGAAACTATTTGTTTTGTAAGATTGGCGCCGTAAAGAAAAACAACATAGCTGTAGTCTTGATTTTGAAATTGAGATAGCTCGGAACAAAACGATGAATACAAAGTTTAGAAGTTTATTTCAAAATTCTGTGATAAAAAACATTAATTCTTCTTTACTTTACTTTAAAACCCAAAATTGCATGATAAATCAATATAATATTAATATAAATCTTGTTTATTGTTTCCAGCCTTATTTTGTGGAACTCCATAATCATGAAATAAATAAAGATTATTAAAAGTTTCACAGTTTTATTAAAATACAACCTGACAATATTGTTTCGACAGTTATGCTGTCATTATCAAAGGTAATATAATTATAAACAAACACGTCGCTAAGGTAGATACAAAATAGGTAACTAGATAAAATAATAATAATAATCAGAATTAAATATCTAATACTTCCAGTAACGGAGAATTACTGAGCTCAAGTTGTTCATTCATTAAAGGTACCCTGAGTTTGTGTTTGTATATCTCAAAGGCTTCTAAAATGTCTAATTTGCGTTTGTTATTACAAAAATGTAGGAATTTAATATTATTTTGAGGAGTCATTGTGTGATTTTGTTCTAAAAGGTGTTTGGCGTAATTCGATTTTTCAGGATGTTTATTTTTGTAATGACGTACGTGTTCTTTATATCTTATGTCAAAATTTCGAAGTGTTTGTCCAATATATACCGAACTACAAAAAGAACAATTTAAACGGTAAATGCCCGATTTCATGATATCATGTGTTCTGTCTTTAGCATTAAATAAAAATGAAAAAGTGTTAGTGTTGGTTTTAAATGTTATTTTATAATTGTTGGTTTTTCTTAGTATATGTGCAATAATATAATATAATATAATATAATATAATATAATATAATATCCTCAAAATAATATTAAATTCCTACATTTTTGTAATAACTAACGCAAATTAGACATTTTAGAAGCCTTTGAGATATACAAACACAAACTCAGAGTACCTTTAATGAATGAACAACTTCAGCTCAGTAATTCTCCGTTACTGGAAGTATTAGATATTTAATTATGATTATTATTATTATTTTATCTAGTTACCTATTTTGTATCTACCTTAGCGACGTGTTTGTTTATAATTATATTACCTTTAATAATGACAGCATAGCTGTCGAAACAATATTGTCAGGTTGTATTTTAATAAAACTGTGAAACTTTTAATAATCTTTATTTATTTCATGAAAACTATAAACTTCTTTTATCGTTTTTATTTATAAAATTTTAATAATAATATTAAATGTTTGCATTGTACGACATACTGATAGGGTAGGTGAATTGCAGGTATTTAGCAGGTCCATGTTTCTAACTGCGGATCCATAGGCTAGAAGAAGAATCAGAAAAAAGTATTAGGCAATGTTCATTGAATAGACTACCTGTTACATTTCATACCTTATTCGTCTCGATAAACATACAGTCAGCATACAGTTGATATCTTTCTGTCTTTACTTTACCTAGGTAAACCAATCCTAGAGACAGAGTTTTATTCGCTATCTTCTGGTTGAGATTGACCACTTTATCTTCAGTAAGTTTGTCGGTGAATCTTTTGGGTAGATTAATAATCTAATGTGTACGCCTTATGTACTAAATAAAATAGAATTTCTCACAGATAAACTAAAAGCTATGCGAGGAAACGGTTGATGCAATAGCTACGGATGCTGCCACGCATTCAGGTTCCTACAATTAATCCAGCACGAGTTTCATAGATATCCTTTCCGATTTGTAAGTAATATTTGATCTGAATAACCTAGTGTCAGACTGTTTCCTGTAGAGCAATTCTGAGCGGTCCTTCTTCCTACGGTAAAACTAATGTTATGTTAGGTCTACTCATTAATGAAAATGGATTAAAATTTGGAATTATCTACCTATACGTCAGAAACTCATCCAGTTTTTGTAATTGATTGTTCAGAGCAGGTAGAGAGTTTTTAAAGATTCAACTGTAGATATTAGATTACAGCTTGAATCGGTCAACCCATTTACTAATACAACTAAAGCATACTGCTTATTTTTGTTTAAAAATAAAACGAAAAAATAGTATACTATTTTCTCCTGATATTAATTCATAATAAACGTTTTCTATGAAATATTATATCTATTATCTTATTGTGTAGTGATATATAGGATGAAAAAAGTTTCAACCTCCAACTACAAACAAAGAAATTAAACATCGATTCAATAAAAAGTTTATTTATTTTTTTTAAATATACATAAATATAGAAAAATATTAAAGTCATCTACTTCCAGTTCATCCTACTACTGGCGGTTGCTTGTTTAGTCTGTAAGAGAATAAAATATGTAATTAGAGTCTTATACTTTTTAGATATTTTTATCAAATTATTTAAAACAAAATTACCTTTTTCTAGTTGTTTCATCTCAAGCACCGGCGTCTTCTGATGATGTCTGCCATATGTTTTGAATGATGTTATAGTTACTGAAAAATGACCTAATCTATTGATCTCGTCTATAAGAGTCTTATCGACTTTTTCGCTATATCTCTTTGGTAGAAATATTTTACAATTATTTAACTCGACTAAAATCGATCTTCCATATCTGGTGTCCATTTCCTTCAGACTTAAAATCTTATAAGCCTTATTGATTTCTAACATCTCTGTGGATACAATTGGTTTATCTTCTGCTATACTGTTGAAAAGTTTCACGATATCCATTTTGATTATGCTGCTATAATATTAAAGTTTTGTATTGAAGTCAATCTAAAACATTTACATATTACATATCGTAAATGAGATAGTATTTTAATATATAAGCTAATGAAAAATAAAACATACCTGATTTAATTAAATATACAGTTGTTGAAGGTAGGATAGCGTCTTGATGATTCCGAAACTCTTTCACAATGGTTTATTTTTAAAAACCGTTCAGTTTATATATCAGTTTTAGGCACGTCATGAACATTATTTTAGAACAACTTCTTTGAAAGTTATGCTTTCCCTAAACAAACAATGTTAAAAATATATAAGAAATACTAAACATGTATTATGTAATTTGTTATTAAGTTGTCATTTTTAGTTATTTTCCGAGCAATTAGAAAGGTTGTTTTTCTAATAATCTAATTTGGGGAACAGTACAAACGAGGTCGTTAATTGCTTTTCATTAACAGCTCGGGGGTTACATCCTAATTTTTAAAATGTATTTTTTGTATGTATTTAAGTAAGTTTTGGTAAATCTTATCATGCTAATAATCTAATCTGGGCTATTTTTATTGTCAATAAATAAACCCTATGACGTTTAGATTTATAATTAGTTTAAACTGACTCGAGTCATACGTAATAATTGTTTCAATGTGATTTAAGATGTATCAAGAAAAATTTCTTGAGTTTCTTCACGATTGGCTCATATAAGGTTAATAATTGTCTCATCTCAATGACTCATGATAATAATCATAATTGGCTTATAATTGTCTTGTACGTAATTCACACATTAGTAATAATGATTGAAGTAAATGAGAATTTTAACTAGACTTCAAATTTCAATTTTAAATTTATGTAGAACATAAATATTTATGTAGAAAATAATGTAGAACATTATTTTATCTGACTTTTATTAATATATAGTGAAACAGTCTTTAAATACTAAGAAACTTCATTTTGTTCTAGAAGAAATACATATTTGCAATTTACAAAGCCGCCTCCAAACACCTGTGTAGTCTTTCAAGATAAAAATATCAATAATAATAACAATAATAATAATTAATGCAAAGTATTCTTACCAACTGCACCATACCAACCAAAATTTGATGACTAGATAGATTTGCAAAATATGAGTTATTCATTAATGTCTTACATTAAATTAAAATAAATCTTTAGGATTCAAAAAGCATTTTTCCTATTATTATTAATGTACAATATTTATCAATATTTTCTGGGAATTATTTTTAAATAAATTGGATTTAATCAAATATACGTGAAAGCATTTTTATAAATAACTCGTATGCAGTAATTTAAAAGACAAGCTCCGTGGTCTCGGGGTTAAGCTATGGACTTGTAAACAGACGTACTTTACGAACCCTGGTTCGAAGCTCGTTGGATCCTTTGATTTTTATAAAAAAGTGTAGCGGGTTGCCTATCTACAGGTGTATAGAAATCTACTATACCGATCACTGGACTTTACCGATAGATGGCAGTTGAGACATTAGGAATTCAAATCTTTCAGCGGGAAACAATGACAAGTTGGAAATGACAAGTGAGAGCGAGAGAGGGCCAGAGCTAGAGAGAGGGCGAGGGCCATAGGAGTGGGGAGGAGTGGGGGAAAAAGGGAGGGGGTGGACTCAAGTACCGGAATGAATACCTACTTATGTTAATTCGACGAAAATATTGCAAAATGTAAAACTACATTTTGCAATGCGATGAATACAGTTTATCATCAGAATCTTCACAAAATCAGTAATACAAACATACCAATTTTAAAATAGTATATTAAAGTATTAGTTTCATAAGACACGTTTTTAGCGCACGCCTCCAAGTTTAGAAAACGACCCGCGTAGCGGGGAGTTTTCTAAAGGACAAGTGCGCTAAACCGTCTTATGAAACTAATACTTTATGGTATTTTTTTATTTGAGTTATTTCATTAATTATTAATTAAAAAAATTACTTAGTTTTAAATAAAATATGTTAGGGATATTTTGGTAAGTAGCATGACAGTTGGCAACATAGAAATTATTCAATTGTTTTACACGTAGCGCCGCTAACTTTAAATGCTTTTAGACAATCCGAGCGACGTAGAAATCCCCATCCTTGTCTGATACACACAAAGTCCGTTAAGCGGTAACACCTGTTCAAATTTGTCAGGTGTATTATTTGTACTGTTGAAAATGATTATAAATTTAAAGTAGAATTATGCCAATATATTTATGACATAAATGATAATTGCTACTTAATGAATTAAAAAATTGGACGAAATAAAAATAATTATAATTCATTTCATAGAATAAATACCTTATTTGTTAAAGAAATTAATGAGATATAAATGCAATAGTATTGTCACCTAAGAATGATTTTTGTTAACAAGAAAAATTATTCATTCGACCTTTTGGATAATTTATAAAGTAAAAATATAAAATTTTACGAAACTAAATTTTATTACGTTACGTTCATCTTCGTTGTGAACACATTGCAAGTTTTGATTATATTCTGTGGCCGAAGCTTTTTTTAAAACTTTATTTATTGAATATAATAAAACACATTTATATATTTCGTTTGCAGTCGTAGAATATATTTTATTATTTTTAATCGAAAGAAAACTTTATCTCTTTTAACATTTAGAATACAAATATTAATATTACTTTGTCTGTAATTATTTAACGAGTTTAAATAATTATATTTGAATTAACACACTTAACAGAACAATTTTAGAATTCACATTTGAATGACATTAAGCAAAATAATTAATTAAAACTCGAATGAGCCTTTATGTTTTTACTAGCAAGACAATTTTAAAATCCACATCTAGTTTTAATACTCACTCAGGATAAACACTTGTTGAATACTTAATAAAGACTTGTGTGTTGAATGAATATTTAATAAAGACTTAAGATTAAAACAGAGGTATTTATACCTTATCTGCCTACACATTTCTCATGGTCATGAGAGAATAAATGCCAAAGAAGTTCTTAGAGATAACATAGACTTACCAGAAAAACTGTAATTTGATATCGTGAGTTTTATTATCTTAAGCAATTCTCATGTAACATGATCTTATCTATAGTGCGATTCTACGTACGTTACTCCTCCACCCTTAGTATTTTCAATGTTATTAAAATAATTTGAAAATAAAATTTGAAATAATATTTAGATATTATAAAATTTTTCAAAGAAATCTAAATTGGTATTTCTTCGTTATTTTGGTTATTTATAAAATCTTTATTTAGAAAATCTATAAATTTGATTTTGAAGGAGTTACGTTTACAATAAATATACAATAATAAACTTATAACTATTACAATGATAAATATAATTATAATGATACTTAATAAGCTCAGATGATCGAGGGTTGTAGTACTATTCATCTTTAGAAGATGATTTTGGTTTGTGATCTTCAGTTGATATTTGTTCAATTTCTGTGTATCGATTGTAGTTAAATCGATTTTAGTTATATTTACATGTTCGAATTGAGGGGTTGTTAATTTTGCAATATCTATGACATTAAATTCTATTACTTTATTAGAAATACTTTTGGCTGTAAATAACATGTTTTTGTGATTGATCATGACAATACAGTCAGGACTAAGATGTATAAGTTTTTAACCAACAAGTTCTTTTCGATACGTTTGATCTCTACATTTAATGTCTAAAATGGATCTGGAAGGGGAACTGGTTAACCAGGTTACAGAATTAATTTGGGAAATCTTTATATCAATAAGTTCAAGTAGGTAAGGTATACAAGTTTGGTTATGATGAAAAGAAAGTAGTTGTGTCTCACAAAGTTTATTATTAGGGATTTCGAAGTAGTTTTTATGTTGACAAAAGTATAAATTGGGGGCGGTCGATTTACAATGATCGATCTCAATAGGAATGCTATAGTTTGAGCATTATATAGTAAGGTGTTATAAGTCGGTATAATCATACGAGCTTGGTTGGTGCTGGTAATGATTGGAAACGGTATTAATTGAATCAGTTGATTATTTTCGAATTTAGAGATTAATGGAATCTCAAATATGAATGTGATTTTGTTGTCAATTTGGTAAACTTTAGTAACGATAATTGTTTCATATAAATGTAGGTATTTTGGGTCAGCAGGATAAGGGATGGTTAAAACGTCTTGATCTGTGAGGTATGAAGAAATTTAATTTCAAATAGTATTATTTAAAATATTAACTTGTTCGATTAGGATGAGGAGCATTGTTGTCCAGAAAAAGGTAACATTTCGTTAGCATGTCTTTGAAGTGGTGGTCTACCATCAGGGGGTGTTAGTTCGTAAACGTCATGTTCTAAAATTTTTGAGATAATGTAAGGTCCGTCAAATCTTGGATCCTTTTTATTTCTTAGATTGGTTTTTATAAATACTTTGCTATTTAAATTAAATTTTTTATTTGGAATTTCGATTTTCTTTAGTTTCCATCTGCGTTTGTTGTAGGGATTCATATAAATATTTCATTTTATTTTTATGTGTAGATAAGTAATCATGATAATATGTTCTGTTATAATCAAGGTCAAAGGGGTTTTTACTTCCAGTGTGTCCAAAAACGATTTCAAAAGGGGTTAAATGAAGATTCGAATGTATAGTATGATTGTATGCTAAAAGGCAATATTGGGTTTTTTGCTGTTCAGGTATATTGGTTAATAGTCGATAATGTTCAATGATTGTAGAATGTAATCTTTCGATTGGTGAATTAGATTGATGGTGATGAGGTGTTGTTGTGTGTAATTGGATTTTATGCAAGGCTATAAAATCTTTAAAGATATTTTTATTAAATTCTCCGTCGGCTATAATGACATCGAATGTTGAAATGTATTTCAATAACTGTTCAGTTACTTCTATTAAATTTCGGGATTGTAAAGGATAAGCTTGTGCAAATTTTGAAAAAGCGTCAATGATTGTTAAGTAACTTTTATTTTTGATTTGGAATATATCAATATGAATTGTATGGAATGATCTAGAAGAAGTAGGGGTTAATTGAAAAGGTTGATTAATAGGTTTTCTGTTGTATTTTTGTTGTTTACAAATTTGACAATTATTAATATAATTTGTAACATCTTTTATAATAGAGGTCCAATAATATTTTCTTTTGAGATGTTCAATAGTTTCATTTATTATACGGTGGTTGGTTTTTCCTAAATGGTATTCTTGAATTTGTTTTTGTCTTTCTTCGGAATTTAAAATATAGGTTACTTGAGTTATACAACGATGAAATTTGGGAGTATTTTCGTTTGTGATTGTATTAATCATTTGAAAAGTTAAAAATAAAGAAAAGTTGAAAAGTTAAAAGTTTAAAAATTTTAAAAGTCTAAATAAAGTTGATCATCTGGGAAATAACAATAGTAATAATGTTTGGGTTGACAATGTTCAATTAATAGGGTGTTAAATATTTCTGACTTATTAATTTGATTAACGAAGACGGCGTAATGAGTAATTCCGTCGTATTTTGTGATTCTGATTGATCTTGGAATTTGAGCATTAATAAATTCTATCTGATTTTTAAAATGTTGTAGAGGTTTCTCTGAAATATCAATTGCGGTGGTTGAAGATTTTTGAGAATGTACCGTGTCAATATAAGAATTTTGATCATTATTTTCTTCGTTGTTCAGGTTTTCAATGTTTTCAGTAGCGTCAGTTTGAGGGGGATTATACGTTGGAATGTCGAATAAGTCTGTAATATCGGGAGTACTTGCTCTGCTAGGTCTGCTGTCATAATTAGTTTGTTCTGGTTCAGGGGTTGATAGCGATGCAGGTCTAATATTTAATGGGTGAATTTGAATTCTGGATAATGCATCTGCAACTTTATTTTTCCGGGGATATAATATACAGTAAAGTCAAATTCTTCTAATTTCATTGCCCAACGAGTTAATTTTGAATTTGGTTCTTTTAAATTCCTGAGCCATACTAATGGTCTATGATCTGTAATTAAGGTAAATTTCTTTCCATAAAGATAGGGTCTAAATTGTTTTGTTGCCCAAATAACTGCTAATAATTCTCTTTCGATAGTACTATAATTTTGTTCAGAATTATTTAAAGTCCTAGAAACATAACAAACAGGTTTTCCTTTTTGAGATAATACTGCGCCTAAAGCGAATTTGCTAGCGTCTGTGGTTAGTTCAAAAGGTTCATCAAAATTGGGGTATTGTAGAATTGGTTCGTTAGTCAAAATGTTTTTACAATGTTCGAATTTAGATAAAAACTCTGTTGTATGAATAATTTTGTTATCTTTCTTTAAACATATGGTTAAGAATTTTGTTATTTTCGCGAAATCTTTTATAAATTTTCGATAATATCCAAATAGTCCTAAGAATGATTTAATTTCGGTTCTTGTTTTGGGTGCTGGAAAGTTTTTGATTGCTGAGATCTTGTTTGGATCTGGTTTAATTCCTTCTGGAGTTACAATATGTCCTAAATATTTAATGGATTTATGTAGAAATTCTGATTTGTCTAATTGAATTTTGATATTATGTTGTCTACATCTTTGGAATATATTTTTAAGTCTAAACATGTGTTCTTGAAGAGAAGCGGAATAAATTATGATGTCGTCTAAGTAGACTAGACATTGTTGGGGTGTTAAACCTATAAGGGCGTTATTGATTGCACGCTGGAATGTAGCTGGTGCATTTTTAAACCAAAAGGCATTCTTTTAAATTGGAAATGACCTTCTTCTGTCGAGAAAGCTGTTTTCTCTCTATCCTTTTTTTCAATTTCTATTTGCCAGAAACCGGATGCGAGGTCAAGAGTACTAAAATACTTTGATCTGCCTAAATTATCTAAAACGGTTTCTATTCGGGGTAATGGGAATTTGTCCTCGATAGTCTGTTCGTTCAGTTTCCTGTAATCTATGACGATCCTCCACTTCTGTTTTTGGGATGCGTCTAATTTATTTTTTACTACCCAAATTGGAAAATTAAATGGGGATTCTGATGGTTCAATAATTTGGTCCTCTAACATTTTATGAATTTGGGTTTTGACTTCTTCACGGTGAATCTGGGGGTATCTATATGTCTTAGTGTAAATTGGGGCATCTGTTTTTGTCCTAATATGGTGTTTTGCTCAATTTGTTGCTGAAAGGGGTATGTCTGGGGTGTAGAATACGTCTTTGTATTCATAGCAAAGGTTTGTCAAGAGGGTTTCTTCTTCCTCATTAAGATGTTCTAATCTTAAATTATTTTTTAAATTTTCGTTCAAAATTTTTCTTACGTTGGAAGGCGATTTGACATTGAAATTAATAAGTTGGATTAAATCATCTGAAGTGTTATAATCTTCTAAAATTAAAGGGTCATAAATACTGATAACTTGAGGTTCATTGGAAGTATTGATAAGGCTTATTTGAAAATAATTGTTGTATAATCTGACAATAGCTGAAGGCATAATGACGTGGGCGTTAAACTGAAGTTTGGGGGTTAATTTTGTTCCATTATTTCCAACTGCTAGAAGTGTTGTAAAAATTTCGGTTCGAGCTGGTATATGGATCTTTTTTATTGGTTCCTGATTTGATTTTAAATTTGAAAAATTACAATGATTTCGTTGTTGCATTTCTTGCTTTAATTTGGAAGGGTTATAATAGAAAGGTACGGTTGTTTTTTCCGTTTGGATATGCATCCATTTATAATCGATTGATGCGGATAAGTCCATCAAAAGATCTGATCCTATAAGTCCTACATAGTCGGGATGAAAGTCAAATAAGTAACATGTATGAAGTCCTTCTTCGTCAAAAAGATTAGATATAGGGATGTCTGCTACGTAATTATGTTGAGTAGTTCCATGGGAAGTTGTAATTTCAAAATTATATTTATAAATAGATTCTGGGAAGTTTTCTTGCACGAATTTTGGGAGAAATGATAGTTTTTGAACTCCCTGTATCGATCAATAATTTTTCATTCGATCCTGGGATGATTAAATAGGGTAAGTTTGCTTTGGGGTTTATGTTAAAATGTTATAGGGGTTCCGAGGCTCTTAATGAAAATTTACATTAGAGCCCATGTTTTCGTATTCTTCTTCTGGTTGATTGTAATATTGATTTTCTTGGACATATTCGTCTTGGGGATGTTCATCTTGAGGATAATTAAGATTTTCATTAGAAGTATTATCAAAATATACGAGATCTGGTTCGTCATATTCAATATTATTAAAAGATGTTGATAGTAAATTATCGTCGTGATAATTTATTTCTTCTGGAATTGCATTTGGAAAGCGTCTAAAGCGTTGTGAGTTAGTTCTGAATTTATTTTGGTTTCCTAATTCTATGGTAGCGGGTCTTTTAATTATGCTAACCTCCATAGGTTCTGGAGTATATGTGGGTTGATGGTTCGGTTTGAAAGAACTAAAATTTCTAGATTGATTTGATCTAATGTTGCTACTTGAAGCATTATTCGACGTGAAATTTGGGAAATTATTTTGTCTATTAGAAAAATTACTTGGTCTTGAATTAGTATTTGAGAAATTAGGGAAATTATTTGAAAAGTTATTATTTGGTCTTGAGAAATTGGGGAAATTATTCGGATTTCTAAATTTTTCAGTTGTAGGTTGAGTAGTACATAGGTTTTGGGATGGTTTAGGATAGTTATTTTTAGATGTTAAATGTATTTGATTATTTTTTGTAAAATTTTGGTTCAAATTAAAATTTTGGTTTTGTGAATAACGAATGTCTAGTTCTTCTTTAATAATTTTTAGGGCTGATTCTAAAGAATCTAGATTTCTAGATCTGACGAATGTTCCTAAATTTTCGTTTAGTCCACTGACAAATGTTCGTAAAGCTAATTTTGAATTTTCTTCTAATTTGTGGGTTTTAATTACTACTGGATCCGGTCCTAATGAAACTTTTGCATTTAGGGTCGCTAAATGAGTTCTAATTTTATTGTAAAATTCAATAGGGCCATCTTTTCCTTGTCGAATTTTAGTTAAGTCAATTAATAAATTTGTTTCTGATCTTTGATCGCCAAAATTTTCTATTAAAACAGTTTTTATTTCATTCCAGGTATTGTAGTTATATCCTGTTATAATTTCAAGGGCTTGTCCTTTTAATCTATTTCTAATTGAAGAAATAATTAATTTATTTATGAATTCTTCGGGGTTTGCTGTACAAAATTGTGTGGTAATAATTTCTGTAGCTCTAACAAATTCTGATAAAGTGGCTGTGTTGCTATCATAAATGGGAATTTCATTTAAAAATGTTGGATTGAAAACTGCCATATTATTGTTGTTGTTATTTAAGAATAATAAAGGGGGTGTATTTGAATTTGAGCTTGGGTTTACTGTGCGTTCAGCACTTCTACAACGTCTCGGAGATCGAGATCGATTTCTAAGTATTTAAAATTAAACAAAAATTGTATAATCTTTACCTTAAAAATTAATTTGTTAAAAGAAAAGAATAATTAGAATAACACAATTATTTTTAAAATTATTTTTATTGTTAGTAAACAATTTCGGGATTCCTACCCATACAGAGACCAGTATGAAGGGATTTGTTTTTACAATGCTGTTAATCAGCAAAATCCGATTAATAAAGCGTCAATCTATCTGTACGTAATGCAATAATTAATTAAATTAATTAAAAATGTTAAAACTAAGTTAGTATGATTTTTAAAAAAATGATTTAATAAATTCACTGGTTTCTTGTTGAAACACTTTTCACTTTGAAAGAAAAAAATACTTACTTTGTTGCGTAGAATTAAAGTTGATTGCAATAATCAGCTGGAAACAACGTCCCAAGGTTGCAATAACCATGCGATGTGCTGTCTGTTGTGTACCTCGAACTGGAGACTTCCGCGGGGCCAATGTTAGAAGCGTGCGTTGGAAGCCTGGACGGTCGATGGTGCTGTTTAGATGTCACGCCTTAATTTTCGAAGCCTCTGTGCCAATGTTAGAAGCTGTGAAACTTAAATTGTTTTGATGCGACACCTTGTTGGGAACGGTTTTCCTTTGGATCAAGTGTTAAAACACAAAATCGATATTTATCGTCAATTTTCCAAAATCCGTTACGAAATCTGCGCCAGTTTTGATTATATTCTGTGGCCGAAGCTTTTTTTAAAACTTTATTTATTGAATATAATAAAACACATTTATATATTTCGTTTGCAGTCGTAGAATATATTTTATTATTTTTAATCGAGAGAAAACTTTATCTCTTTTAACATTTAGAATACAAATATTAATATTACTTTGTCTGTAATTATTTAACGAGTTTAAGGCGAGTTTAAATAATTAAATTTGAATTAACACACTTGACAGAACAATTTTAGAATTCACATTTAAATGACATTAAGCAAAATAATTAATTAAAACTCGAATGAGCCTTTATGTTTTTACTAGCAAGACAATTTTAAAATCCACATCTAGTTTTAATACTCACTCAGGATAAACACTTGTTGAATACTTAATAAAGACTTGTGTGTTGAATGAATATTTAATAAAGACTAAAGACTTAAGATTAAAACAGAGGTATTTATACCTTATCTGCCTACACATTTCTCATGGTCATGAGAGAATAAATGCGAAAGAAGTTCTCATAGAGATAACATAGACTTACCAGAAAAACTGTAATTTGATATCGTGAGTTTTATTATCTTAAGCAATTCTCATGTAACACGATCTTATCTATAGTGCGATTCTACGTACGTTACTTGCACTTATTATACACAACACAGTGCATTCCTAGATGACCGTATCAAAATTTACAATTTCGTTAATAATAAAGTAACTGTTACGCCCGTAACAGCGTTATTTATCCGGCGCATTTATGCGACCTGCAATACTAGTTTTGCAAGCGTTGCATTTCAGATATAAGAGTTCACTGCGTAAATAAGATAAGTTTGACATTCTGAGAACAGCTGTTTAAGAGTGATATCAACTTTAAAAAATAAAATGTTACTGTTTATAGTATTCTAAAAAATTTCATTAGGACACGCAAAATGCGTGTCCTAATGAAGCCATTAGGACACGCAAATATAAAAATATATGCATTAAACTTCAGCAACTTTTTATATATTTCTTGAATCTGCTTAGCAGATTGTAATCTTTATTCTATACAAAACTTAAAAATAGACTATTCCCATCCGTAATTGCTTACGAAATTACAAAACATTCAAATTGTTTCACTTATATTTTGGAATTGACATTTGGAGGTTAGGATGTCAACTCAATCGAAAGCTGCTGAAACCAAACATTGCTACCAACAAAATCGACTGATTTCTTTGCAATGTTGCCACGATTCTCAACCTATTTACATTTATATTTACACTTAACAGTTAGACAAATGCACTCCAATCGACTTAAATTATTTTAATATATACAAATAATTAATAAATGCATTATAGCCATTCATAATAAAATGATTTTGTTCGGTTTTAAGAATGTTAATTTATTTTTTCATCGATTGGTATTTCTTGTTAGAGCCTATGTAAAAGCATAGGAGATATCCCTTGCCCTTCACCACGCAAAGATCCGCTGTAACCTCCTTAATGAAAAACGTTGATAGAAACGTACAAAGTATATTTATGTTACACTTTCTACATAGATAGATAGACGTTTATTCTAGTGCCAGTGGCGTTGAATAAGACAATAAGAAACATACATAATAATAAAAATAACAACTTAAGATATTGTGTAAATATAAAACATTTAGTGTAATCATGTTCTTTCCACTGAAATGCATAAAGTAAAAATAAGATACCTTTAACATACATAGGTATATTTAACGCACGATACACCCACAACGGTATGACAACGCGCAGCTCGATAGTCTATCCTTCTCTGGTTTGTGACGTCAGTGCGAAGCAAACCAGGCTTGTTTCGCATTACGTTCTTATGTATAATGATGTTTTTATCATTTATAATGACAATGGTTAGTAAAGTATGACGTTTGATAATCGTTCTAATATTAGCCACTTAATATTAAAGGCATAATTAATAAATTATAGTATGAGGGAATGTTATTATTTATAATTATGCCCGTATTGCCCGTGGTGCATATAACGATTTATTTTATTTTTATTCAGAAATGATTTAACGTAGAAATTAATTTTTCTCAAGCAAATATGCAACCAATAAAAACTAAGAACAAAAATTCGCAGAGAAAACTCTTGCACTCTTAAAAATAGGTGCTGCATCTTTTGGAAGATGTCTATTGTCTTTCGATATCATATTATTAATTTGTTTACTTACATTAAAAATGTTCAATCTAATAAATCTTTCTAAAATCAAATGATTTATAATTTTATGTTTTCACAACAAGAAAAATTTGTATTGCCTATTATTTTCAGAATATTATTTTTTAAATAGTTTTATAACAGTTGCTCATTTTCTTTTTGAAATTTTAGGCAAGATACTTAACAATCTTTTTTCTCGATATACTTTCTTTTTTGTATAAACAGATTTTCAATAATGTTAATTTCTTCTTCTTTAAATGCAAAAATTGCATTCACGATACAAACTGCTGTGATTGATAAAAATTGCTTCTCTATTATGTCCATTTGTGGATTTCTGCTTCGTACTTAACATTACAATTTCTTCGTATTGGATGGGCTCCAGCGTGCTATCCTAGAAAAATAAATCAGTTAAAACAAAAGTTATATAAAGTAAAACAAAATACCTTTTCTAAAAATGGTTGGAATGTAACTAAAATTGTAGATTTGTCATCCTCACAGTTGCTAACCTAAGCTTTACCTAATTGCATTTTCCTCCCTTGTGAAGACCATTTGCACAATAAGTTGTGTTTTACACAAGTTATATTATTATTGCATTGTATCACACAGTGGCGTGCGGTGAGAATTTAGGCTAGGGAAGCAACAACGATTTTAATTTTAATATACCTAGGTACAGGCGCGGATTCACGGGGGGATGGGGGAAATCCCCCCAAATTTAGATATAACTAAGTATACATAGAATAGAAACAAATAATGTTTGTTTAATTATTAATTATTAAAACAATTATTTTTCCAAAGATTTCCCCATCAAAATAATTATCTGAATCCGCCACTGTTAAGTACAATAAAAAAAAGTGTTATAATTATTAAGCTTAAAAGTTTTTCAAAGAAGAACTTTTACACATTTTAAAAAACTATGTATTTATAATTCAATTCGATCTTCCGATCTTTTTTAGTAAAATACCTGATACAGGTTTTAATCTTTGTTGTTAAATTTGAAAGTTCTGGTTTTGATCTGCCTTTTTAAATAATTTGAAATTTCTCTCCAAAACTGTATGCAGAAAATTATTTATTAATAATTACAAATTGAAGAAAAAAATCGTCCGGATTCCGATGTATCGGAACTACTCGAATCTTCCACCGAAGCAGCTGAATTTGCAGTCATGACGATAATGCAATTTTAAATTTGCATACAGAGCAAACTAAATTAATACTATAATCATTTGTCTTAAAAAACATTTTGCTGTAAGTAGTATAGCTATGTTCGTCCGAGCGCAAAATCCCATGTATTTTCTTATGAACGTCCGTTTTGCATTTCAAGGTCATTCGCGAAATTCGAGGCTCATTTGCATATCATTCGCGGGGTCATTAGCGGATCATTTGCATATCATTCGCGGTGTTATGTATGTATCATTAACGGTATTATTTGCATATCTAATTAATTTAATTCGCGGGGTCATTAGCGGATCATTTTTATATCTCGCGGGGTCATCTGCGTATCTCATCTTTCTCATCTCCCTCTCTCTCTCTCCTCATTTCCCGCTGAAAGATTTGAATTCCTAGCGCTGCTAATGCCATCTATCGGTGACGTCATATGATCGGTATAGTAGATTTCTATACGCCTGTAGATAGGCAACCCACTATATTTTTTTTATAAAAATCAATGGAGCCAACAGGGTTTGAACCGGGGACCGCTCGAATGGTAGCCAGCCAATGCATCCACTACACCAACGAGGTAATCTATTAAAGCACTGTAAACGGCTTATAAAAAAAATTGTTGACTAGCGACTACGTACTCATAACATAATACATGTTAGTAATTTGTAGTATTATATCATACGGCTCCCTCTTCCTCCTGCATGTGTCATGATTGATTGATTAAGTAGATGATTATTCCTGTGCTGTGATTGATTAAAGGGTCAACATATAAAATAGGTATAAATTATCATATCTAGAAAAAACAAGTTAAAAATTCAATTAAAGAATCATTAGATCTTTTACAGCCAAATATGTTTCAATCTTGAGTATTTTTCTTTACATGAAATTCACGTGTTTTATAGAATTATAACACAATAAACAGAATTTGTTTGCTAAAGAATCAATTACAATAAGATTAATTAGTTTTTATATGACTACATTGTTTAGTTATAAAATATTAAAAATTGTTATATTTAGGAATAATAATTTAAAAATTCGATAAAAGAATCATTAGGGTTTTTCTGAACAAGATAATTAAAAAGTTTGTTATTTCTAATAATCAACTAGATTGATTTTATTATTTTTAAACTTTCAACATATAAGCTTATACCTAAAATAAGATACAATATATTTATAGTTAGGTGTGTACTTCAATGGAATAAGTTTGTTATTTCTACTAATCAACTAGATTGATTTTGTTATTTTTAAACTTTCAACATATAAGCTTATACCTAAAATAAGATACAATATATTTATAGTTAGGTGTGAAGTTCTGCTAATGATTTTGTTGAGATAATGGATATCATATCTATTAATTTATATGAAAAATGAGATCGGTAAGGTAAAAACATGACGTCTTGATTGTGATGTCAGCTGTCTGTTGTTTTTATTATCACATATTGAAAAGATTAACGTATTTTAAAGTAAGCGCGTTTTGTTTATTTTGTATTTGTTTGAAAGCAGTTACGTTTAAAATTGAACAAATTATTTATAAAATCTAAATTCATTTCAGTCATTTGTAAGAACGTTTGTTTATTTATGCTTGAAAGCAGTTTTAAAGAATGTCGAAAACAACATGGTTAATTAGTTTGTACGTATTTTCATGCAAAAACATTTAGTTTGAAAGTAACTTCTTAAACAGTTTTAGCTACAGAAGATGTTTTTTTTGAATTTTAAAAATAATGCTTTACAGTATTCTAGTACTACATACCCGACTATAAAGTAATCATGGAAAGTATAACAGCTGTTTAAAAGAATAGATAGTAAATATAACTATATCTAATTATTTTGTACTGATATAAAAAGCCGCGGATCGACTGATGTTACGGGGCTCATGTAGTAATAATATCTGTATATAGTTTTCAAATTGTTATATTTAAGATGTATCAAGAAAAATTTCTCGAGTTTCTTCACGATTGGCTCATATAAGGTTAATAATTGTCTCATCTCAATGACTCATGATAATAATCATAATTGGCTTATAATTTTGGAATCCTAAAGATTTAATATTATTAATGTACAATATTTATAAATATTTTCCGGGAATTATTTTTAAATAAATTGGATTTAATCAAATATACGTGAAAGCATTTTTATAAATAGTCAACTGTCTGAACAACCACATTTACTATCAGCCAGTATGAAGTATGAATACGAAGGCGTATAAATTCGCATATAAACATACATTAATCAATACAAATCATTTAAACGATCACAGATAAACACATACGTTTGCCTACTATAAATATATTCAAACTACTCATACATACTATAAACATGAGGAGCAGGACTATGAAACCATATAAACAGATACAAACATAGACATAGTAATCCATATGAATACATATAAATACATACATATAAACACGTAAGTACACATACTATAAAAGAATATATTTAACCGCATGCAATCATGTAAACGGATGCAAAGTATGAAAACGAAGATATACTAACACATGCAAAACAGATATTATTATAAATAGCCCATAATAGAATAGAATAGAAGTTAAAACGGGTATTATTTACATTTACATTTACTGCGGTAGCAATGCAAATTTGCTTTTAAATATATTTTAAATTGACATACATTATCAGAAAAGAATTTTAATATCAAGCAACCGCTAGTTGAAAAAACTAAGCAACAGTACAAGGACTACAGTAGTTCTGAAAAAATTTACAATTAAAAGAATTAGATTAGATGTCTAGGTCAATCAATCATTACTTCTCAATATTTTAAACTGAAAATTGGAATCATCTGAAACCGCATGAAATTTTAATTGTACGAATAACTCGTTCAACTATTGAAGTCTTAATCACGGAATACGTAGAGTAATGATTTATATAGTATTCTTTCATTAACTTTAACTCGATATATGCGAATTCATATATGAGAGAAATGTTATATAAGTCAATACAGCTCTATAACTATCATTTATTGAGCTACACAAAGAGATTTATATCTACGCTAAACTAAAGATTAATAGAAGTAATGCATTCCTGATATCATAAGATAACGATAAAACACATGATTATTCTTAGACTAAGGCCTAATTTAGGTAGTCAAATTGTAGGTAATCGAATTGTAGGTACATATCATGATGTGGTATCATACAATTATATTCTAGTAAGAACTGTAATAAAGTCACTGCTATAAATAACAACATTCTTTATCACAATCATCTATCATTATCAAATCATCTAATGTCATGCAGAGTTAGCAGTTATGCTGAGTATAAGCATAAACCCTATACTACAGATTTTTATCCTTTTTCATTATATGTACTACAGACGAAGTGAAAGAATAGGTACATTTAACATACGTATGCTACAATTATCTAATTTTCTAGTTTTCTAGACGTAATGTAATTTTGAACAGATTTTAACCCTTTTCGTTATATCTACTACCCTTGTAAGCGATTTCTACATATACGTTCTTATTGTTTATACACCCTATAGATATTCGTAGCATCTAAAGTAAACTCTTATTTAAACGTTATTTTACAATATATCATACATTTCAACAGCTCGTATGATTATCCGTCTCTATCGTAACCCAGTATGTAAGGACATTATGTTAAATACTATCTCATACATGTAAATAAACATTTCTTTAAAGAGTTTGTTAGGTCACCTAATCTGTTATAATATTACTATGATATTAGATCGCGTCGATTACAGTTTTACCATTAGGACATACTTAGTAGGTTATACGTGCTAAGTAAAATAATAAACAGATATTTCGAGAATTTTATGCATTCTTGAGAGAACAGGGTATAATATTTAAAAACACGCTGTAGAAAACATATCAGCAGAGAAAGAGAATACATAAATACTGTATGTTTTGTATGATGAGTTGTCGTCAGTTTAAAAGAAATAAGTTCGTCGCCATATTTAAAAGTTATTTCCAGACCAGACTAGACTAGACTATACATGATAAACAGTAAAATCATGAACAATTATACCGCCTGTAAAATAATAGAGCTTATAATATAATATATAATAGAGATATATAATATAGAATATTATCGAGAAACATGATCGTCTAAGTTAAATATATTTAGCGACTTCTTTTGCTTAATAATTTTCATTATGATATATGTATATGTCTAGTCACAGTTTCAGCAAACGCATTGTATTCTATCAACGAATCATGTAAATATCAAAAATTCGTAACGGTTATGCATAGGTTTAATACCATCAACAGCTCATTTAAAGGAAATGTTAGATTTTTAACAGTTTATGAGCAATAATCAAAGCCTATTCTATAATGATGTATTATTTATTTATAAACGTTACATAGTATAGTAGCTAAATACATGACTGACTGAAAAAGTTACTTTTATTAATGATGACTATTGAATTCGATCTGTCACTAGCTTAACCTTTTAATTTCCACTTTTGACCAAATTATAGTTGATCTGATCAAATATTCCTTACAAATCGGATCTCTAATCTAATGTCTACAGTAGAATCCTTAAAACTCTCTATGAAGTTTTAGAATTGTCGATTACTAAGACACCCGTTTCTTCCGCCTCCTTTAGTAAATTCATATTGTTAGCTTCTACTTTGTCAACTGTTACTAGAATGCTGTTCTTTAGATCCTTTACCTCGCTCTATGTATCTGTAGTCATTACAATGAAAGTTTGTACTGTTGTGTCGAATTGACGATTTGATTTGAAAATTTAATAATGTAATTTATCGTTTAAACTAACCCTTGTTTATTTCTATATATGTTTAATTAATATGTAATTAGTACATCAAAATATGTTCTTAATATGTTTTTCAATTTCCTTATAAAATATAACTATATATCATTGAAATAAAACATTATTAAAATATTAAAAATAATTTCATTTTATCACATCCTAAATATTTACACGACTGATCGCGTTTCTCGTCAGCTTCTTTTCAAACAATTGCAGTCGTTTATCATAAACCTAATGGTGAGCTTGTATTATTCGTATTACGATATGGATATATTATTCAATTTTCATGTCTTTTGTTAACCCTACATAACTATAGCTTTACCTAGATTTAGACATGTTTTATATTTCGTATTTAGACACATAGCACGACATATCTGAATGATATATCCATCTCGACTAATGAAGGAACAGGAACACTACCCGTCTATTTATACTGTTCGACCAGAGCAATCGGTTGTTCTATCCTACGTTGAGAAAATAATTATACTATTTAAGCATAGATACGTTACATATCATTGCGAGCCTGAGTATACGCATAAACCCTATACTACAGATTTTTATCCTTTTTTCATTATATCTACTACAGATACAATTATCTAATTTATAGTTTCTAGATGTAATGTAATTTTGAACAGATTTTAACCCTTTTCGTTATATCTACTACCCTTGTAAGCGATTTCTACATATACGTTCTTATTGTTTATACACCATATAGATATTCGTAGCATCTAAAGTAAACTCTTATTTAAACGTTATTTTACAATATATCATACATTTCAGCAACTCGTATGATTATCCCTCTCTGTCGTAACCCAGTATGTAAGGACATTATGTTAAATACTATCTCATACATGTAAATAGTTACAACAACAAAATAGAAAAGTATACTTGAGGGTGAGAAAGAAGTCCCGGACGCGGCTATCTATAACATATGTCATATGTTTTGTAATACGTCTTTATAACTTTGAAACTCTACGTGATTTGCTCTTACAATATCTCTAGTTATGAGAACCTTGAAGACTTAACCTGGAAAAATAAAACAGATAAATATTTTACTTTTTATTGAAACTAGTTAACTTATATTTTAACATACAAATATACAACAACAAAATAGAAAAGTATACTTGAGGGTAAGAAAGAAGTCCTGGACGCGGCTATCTATAACATATGTCATATGTTTTGTAATACGTCTTTATAACTTTTAAACTTTACGTGATTTCCTCTTACAATATCTCTAGTTATGAGAACCTTGAAGACTTAACCTGAAGAAATAAAACAGATAAATATTTTACTTTTTATAGAAACTAGTTAACTTATATTCTAACATACATATTTGAAACTAGACAACTTATATTCTAACATACAAATATACAACAACAAAATAGAAAAGTATACTTGAGGGTAACATTTTGTATAACCATTATCTTTTATTCTATAATACCTTCTTCTTTAAGCTCAGAAATAATTGAAATAATCTCATCCTAGTTTTCTAAACTACTGCTACCCCTCTGTTTTAAGGTATACAGTAGACGAAGCCTATCGACAACTTGATTCCAATACGGCGTTTTGTTTTTGGAATTTGAAATTGGTAGCTTGAGGTTAGAGCCTACGAATACATTTTTAGGACAGAACGTAGGGAGCAGAGTAAGTACAAAACAACATACTTTCATACAAGAACGTTTATTGATACGAGTAGTTTCGATGCTACTTAAAACATAATACATAACTTAAATATATAATATCTATTAAAATAGACCAGACCAGACCAGCTCAGACCAGACCAGACCAGACTAGACTAGACTATAGATGATAGACAGTAAAATCATGAACAATTATACCGTCTGTAATATAATAGAGCTTACTTGATATTTTAAAATTAGTGGCTGAATCTAATTATTACAGAAATTCAATTGTAGAAACTGAAGATGTAATCTTTAAAACATCTAAAGTTAGAAGTTTTTAGTAGTCAGGTCAGATTAATAGAGGGTGTTATAATCAAATCGTTTTAGAAACTATTTGTTTGTAAGATTGGCGCCGTAAAGAAAAACAGCATAGCTGTAGTCTTGATTTTGAAATTGAGATAGCTCGGAACAAAACGATGAATACAAAGTTTAGAAGTTTATTTCAAAATTCTGTGATAAAAAACATTAATTCTTCTTTACTTTACTTTAAAACCCAAAATTGCATGATAAATCAATATAATATTAATATAAATGATTAAATTAAATGAAGCAATCTAGGTTAGACCCCCAAAAAATTATATTAAGGTTATAGATTTTAGACTCCGGTTGTTGCAAAGATTCTTGAATCTTTAATATAATTTTTTGGGGGTCTAACCTAGATTGCTTCATTTAATTTAATCATTTATATTAATATTATATTGATATGTCTGGTCTATTTTAATAGATATTATATATTTAAGTTATGTATTATGTTTTAAGTAGCATCGAAACTACTCGTATCAATAAACGTTCTTGTATGAAAGTATGTTGTTTTGTACTTACTCTGCTCCCTACGTTCTGTCCTAAAAATGTATTCGTAGGCTCTAACCTCAAGCTACTAATTTCAAATTCCAAAAACAAAACGCCGTATTGGAATCAAGTTGTCGATAGGCTTCGTCTACTGTATACCTTAAAACAGAGGGGTAGCAGTAGTTTAGAAAACTAGGATGAGATTATTTCAATTATTTCTGAGCTTAAAGAAGAAGGTATTATAGAATAAAAGATAATGGTTATACAAAATGTTACCCTCAAGTATACTTTTCTATTTTGTTGTTGTATATTTGTATGTTAGAATATAAGTTGTCTAGTTTCAAATATGTATGTTAGAATATAAGTTAACTAGTTTCTATAAAAAGTAAAATATTTATCTGTTTTATTTCTTCAGGTTAAGTCTTCAAGGTTCTCATAACTAGAGATATTGTAAGAGGAAATCACGTAAAGTTTCAAAGTTATAAAGACGTATTACAAAACATATGACATATGTTATAGATAGCCGCGTCCAGGACTTCTTTCTTACCCTCAAGTATACTTTTCTATTTTGTTGTTGTATATTTGTATGTTAAAATATAAGTTAACTAGTTTCAATAAAAAGTAAAATATTTATCTGTTTTATTTTTCCAGGTTAAGTCTTCAAGGTTCTCATAACTAGAGATATTGTAAGAGGAAATCACGTAGAGTTTCAAAGTTATAAAGACGTATTACAAAACATATGACATATGTTATAGATAGCCGCGTCCGGGACTTCTTTCTCACCCTCAAGTATACTTTTCTATTTTGTTGTTGTAACTATTTACATGTATGAGATAGTATTTAACATAATGTCCTTACATACTGGGTTACGACAGAGAGGGATAATCATACGAGTTGCTGAAATGTATGATATATTGTAAAATAACGTTTAAATAAGAGTTTACTTTAGATGCTACGAATATCTATATGGTGTATAAACAATAAGAACGTATATGTAGAAATCGCTTACAAGGGTAGTAGATATAACGAAAAGGGTTAAAATCTGTTCAAAATTACATTACGTCTAGAAACTATACATTAGATAATTGTATCTGTAGTAGATATAATGAAAAAAGGATAAAAATCTGTAGTATAGGGTTTATGCGTATACTCAGGCTCGCAATGATATGTAACGTATCTATGCTTACATAGTATAATTATTTTCTCAACGTAGGATAGAACAACCGATTGCTCTGGTCGAACAGTATAAATAGACGGGTAGTGTTCCTGTTCCTTCATTAGTCGAGATGGATATATCATTCAGATATGTCGTGCTATGTGTCTAAATACGAAATATAAAACATGTCTAAATCTAGGTAAAGCTATAGTTATGTAGGGTTAACAAAAGACATGAAAATTGAATAATATATCCATATCGTAATACGAATAATACAAGCTCACCATTAGGTTTATGATAAACGACTGCAATTGTTTGAAAAGAAGCTGACGAGAAACGCGATCAGTCGTGTAAATATTTAGGATGTGATAAAATGAAATTATTTTTAATATTTTAATAATGTTTTATTTCAATGATATATAGTTATATTTTATAAGGAAATTGAAAAACATATTAAGAACATATTTTGATGTACTAATTACATATTAATTAAACATATATAGAAATAAACAAGGGTTAGTTTAAACGATAAATTACATTATTAAATTTTCAAATCAAATCGTCAATTCGACACAACAGTACAAACTTTCATTGTAATGACTACAGATACATAGAGCGAGGTAAAGGATCTAAAGAACAGCATTCTAGTAACAGTTGACAAAGTAGAAGCTAACAATATGAATTTACTAAAGGAGGCGGAAGAAACGGGTGTCTTAGTAATCGACAATTCTAAAACTTCATAGAGAGTTTTAAGGATTCTACTGTAGACATTAGATTAGAGATCCGATTTGTAAGCAATATTTGATCAGATCAACTATAATTTGGTCAAAAGTGGAAATTAAAAGGTTAAGCTAGTGACAGATCGAATTCAATAGTCATCATTAATAAAAGTAACTTTTTCAGTCAGTCATGTATTTAGCTACTATACTATGTAACGTTTATAAATAAATAATACATCATTATAGAATAGTCTTTGATTATTGCTCATAAACTGTTAAAAATCTAACATTTCCTTTAAATGAGCTGTTGATGGTATTAAACCTATGCATAACCGTTACGAATTTTTGATATTTACATGATTCGTTGATAGAATACAATGCGTTTGCTGAAACTGTGACTAGACATATACATATACCATAATGAAAATTATTAATTTTATTTCAATGATATATAGTTATATTTTATAAGGAAATTGAAAAACATATTAAGAACATATTTTGATGTACTAATTACATATTAATTAAACATATATAGAAGTAAACAAGGGTTAGTTTAAACGATAAATTACATTATTAAATTTTCAAATCAAATCGTCAATTCGACACAACAGTACAAACTTTCATTGTAATGACTACAGATACATAGAGCGAGGTAAAGGATCTAAAGAACAGCATTCTAGTAACAGTTGACAAAGTAGAAGCTAACAATATGAATTTACTAAAGGAGGCGGAAGAAACGGGTGTCTTAGTAATCGACAATTCTAAAACTTCATAGAGAGTTTTAAGGATTCTACTGTAGACATTAGATTAGAGATCCGATTTGTAAGCAATATTTGATCAGATCAACTATAATTTGGTCAAAAGTGGAAATTAAAAGGTTAAGCTAGTGACAGATCGAATTCAATAGTCATCATTAATAAAAGTAACTTTTTCAGTCAGTCATGTATTTAGCTACTATACTATGTAACGTTTATAAATAAATAATACATCATTATAGAATAGTCTTTGATTATTGCTCATAAACTGTTAAAAATCTAACATTTCCTTTAAATGAGCTGTTGATGGTATTAAACCTATGCATAACCGTTACGAATTTTTGATATTTACATGATTCGTTGATAGAATACAATGCGTTTGCTGAAACTGTGACTAGACATATACATATACCATAATGAAAATTATTAATTTTATTTCAATGATATATAGTTATATTTTATAAGGAAATTGAAAAACATATTAAGAACATATTTTGATGTACTAATTACATATTAATTAAACATATATAGAAGTAAACAAGGGTTAGTTTAAACGATAAATTACATTATTAAATCTTCAAATCAAATCGTCAATTCGACACAACAGTACAAACTTTCATTGTAATGACTACAGATACATAGAGCGAGGTAAAGGATCTAAAGAACAGCATTCTAGTAACAGTTGACAAAGTAGAAGCTAACAATATGAATTTACTAAAGGAGGCGGAAGAAACGGGTGTCTTAGTAATCGACAATTCTAAAACTTCATAGAGAGTTTTAAGGATTCTACTGTAGACATTAGATTAGAGATCCGATTTGTAAGCAATATTTGATCAGATCAACTATAATTTGGTCAAAAGTGGAAATTAAAAGGTTAAGCTAGTGACAGATCGAATTCAATAGTCATCATTAATAAAAGTAACTTTTTCAGTCAGTCATGTATTTAGCTACTATACTATGTAACGTTTATAAATAAATAATACATCATTATAGAATAGTCTTTGATTATTGCTCATAAACTGTTAAAAATCTAACATTTCCTTTAAATGAGCTGTTGATGGTATTAAACCTATGCATAACCGTTACGAATTTTTGATATTTACATGATTCGTTGATAGAATACAATGCGTTTGCTGAAACTGTGACTAGACATATACATATATCATAATGAAAATTATTAAGCAAAAGAAGTCGCTAAATATATTTAACTTAGACGATCATGTTTCTCGATAATATTCTATATTATATATCTCTATTATATATTATATTATAAGCTCTATTATTTTACAGGCGGTATAATTGTTCATGATTTTACTGTTTATGATGTATAGTCTAGTCTAGTCTGGTCTGGAAATAACGTTTAAATATGGCGACGAACTTATTTCTTTTAAACTGACGACAACTCATCATACAAAACATACAGTATTTATGTATTCTCTTTCTCTGCTGATATGTTTTCTACAGCGTGTTTTTAAATATTATACCCTGTTCTCTCAAGAATGCATAAAATTCTCGAAATATCTGTTTATTATTTTACTTAGCACGTATAACCTACTAAGTATGTCCTAATGGTAAAACTGTAATCGACGCGATCTAATATCATAGTAATATTATAACAGATTAGGTGACCTAACAAACTCTTTAAAGAAATGTTTATTTACATGTATGAGATAGTATTTAACATAATGTCCTTACATACTGGGTTACGATAGAGACGGATAATCATACGAGCTGTTGAAATGTATGATATATTGTAAAATAACGTTTAAATAAGAGTTTACTTTAGATGCTACGAATATCTATAGGGTGTATAAACAATAAGAACGTATATGTAGAAATCGCTTACAAGGGTAGTAGATATAACGAAAAGGGTTAAAATCTGTTCAAAATTACATTACGTCTAGAAAACTAGAAAATTAGATAATTGTAGCATACGTATGTTAAATGTACCTATTCTTTCACTTCGTCTGTAGTACATATAATGAAAAAGGATAAAAATCTGTAGTATAGGGTTTATGCTTATACTCAGCATAACTGCTAACTCTGCATGACATTAGATGATTTGATAATGATAGATGATTGTGATAAAGAATGTTGTTATTTATAGCAGTGACTTTATTACAGTTCTTACTAGAATATAATTGTATGATACCACATCATGATATGTACCTACAATTCGATTACCTACAATTTGACTACCTAAATTAGGCCTTAGTCTAAGAATAATCATGTGTTTTATCGTTATCTTATGATATCAGGAATGCATTACTTCTATTAATCTTTAGTTTAGCGTAGATATAAATCTCTTTGTGTAGCTCAATAAATGATAGTTATAGAGCTGTATTGACTTATATAACATTTCTCTCATATATGAATTCGCATATATCGAGTTAAAGTTAATGAAAGAATACTATATAAATCATTACTCTACGTATTCCGTGATTAAGACTTCAATAGTTGAACGAGTTATTCGTACAATTAAAATTTCATGCGGTTTCAGATGATTCCAATTTTCAGTTTAAAATATTGAGAAGTAATGATTGATTGACCTAGACATCTAATCTAATTCTTTTAATTGTAAATTTTTTCAGAACTACTGTAGTCCTTGTACTGTTGCTTAGTTTTTTCAACTAGCGGTTGCTTGATATTAAAATTCTTTTCTGATAATGTATGTCAATTTAAAATATATTTAAAAGCAAATTTGCATTGCTACCGCAGTAAATGTAAATGTAAATAATACCCGTTTTAACTTCTATTCTATTCTATTATGGGCTATTTATAATAATATCTGTTTTGCATGTGTTAGTATATCTTCGTTTTCATACTTTGCATCCGTTTACATGATTGCATGCGGTTAAATATATTCTTTTATAGTATGTGTACTTACGTGTTTATATGTATGTATTTATATGTATTCATATGGATTACTATGTCTATGTTTGTATCTGTTTATATGGTTTCATAGTCCTGCTCCTCATGTTTATAGTATGTATGAGTAGTTTGAATATATTTATAGTAGGCAAACGTATGTGTTTATCTGTGATCGTTTAAATGATTTGTATTGATTAATGTATGTTTATATGCGAATTTATACGCCTTCGTATTCATACTTCATACTGGCTGATAGTAAATGTGGTTGTTCAGACAGTTGACTATTTATAAAAATGCTTTCACGTATATTTGATTAAATCCAATTTATTTAAAAATAATTCCCGGAAAATATTTATAAATATTGTACATTAATAATATTAAATCTTTAGGATTCCAAAATTATAAGCCAATTATGATTATTATCATGAGTCATTGAGATGAGACAATTATTAACCTTATATGAGCCAATCGTGAAGAAACTCGAGAAATTTTTCTTGATACATCTTAAATATAACAATTTGAAAACTATATACAGATATTATTACTACATGAGCCCCGTAACATCAGTCGATCCGCGGCTTTTTATATCAGTACAAAATAATTAGATATAGTTATATTTACTATCTATTCTTTTAAACAGCTGTTATACTTTCCATGATTACTTTATAGTCGGGTATGTGGTACTAGAATACTGTAAAGCATTAGTAGATATGCTAGGCGGGTTCGAGCGCAAAATCCCATGTATTTTCTTATGAAGGTTCGTTTTACATTTCAAGGTCATCCGCGGTTCCCCACTCCTATCCCCACTACCCCCTACTTAGGCCCCCCCACTTAGCCCCCTACTTAGACCCCCCACTTAGCCCCCTACTTAGGCCCCCCACTTAGCCCCCTACTTAAGCCCCCCACTTAAGCCCCACTCCTATCCCTACTCAGCGGCCATTTTGAATAGCCATTTTGAATCGCCATCTTGGATCGCCATTTTGAATCGCCATCTTGGATCGCCATTTTGAATCACCATTTTGAATGTCATTTACATATCCGCCATTTTGTATCTGTCATTTCCAACTTGTCATCATTTCCCGCTGAAAGATTTGAATTCCTAGCGCTGCTAATGCCATCTATCGGTGACGTCATATGATCGGTATAGTAGATTTCTATACGCCTGTAGATAGGCAACCCACTATATTTTTTTTATAAAAATCAATGGAGCCAACAGGGTTTGAACCGGGGACCGCTCGAATGGTAGCCAGCCAATGCATCCACTACACCAACGAGGTAATCTATTAAAGCACTGTAAACTGGTTATAAAAAAAAATTGTTGACTAGCGACTACGTACTCATAACATAATACATGTTAGTAATTTGTAGTATTATATCATACGGCTTCCTCTTCCTCCTGCATGTGTCATGATTGATTGATTAAGTAGATGATTATTCCTGTGCTGTGATTGATTAAAGGGTCAACATATAAAATAGGTATAAATTATCATATCTAGAAAAAACAAGTTAAAAATTCAATTAAAGAATCATTTAAAAAAAACATATTAATGGATAAATACTTAAAAGCAATTTAAAACATTCGATTACACAATAAACAGAATTTGTTTGCTAAAGAATCACAACATATAAGCTTATACCTAAAATATTTAGATCTGTTCAGTTCAACTGAAGCTCTCATCATCGATTAATATATGTTTCTTGTTTTATTCTGAAATCCAATTTGGTAAGTTACTTTTCCGATTTTAATGATATTATGAAAACTAATGACTTTGAACTTTGTTTTAGATTGCACCGTACCATCTGGAGTTCACAGCTGATTATTATAGTGATTTAATGTTGTTGGCGCCTTTGATAGTTACTGTTTTATTATATCCCTTCGCTGTTAATATTAAGGTAGGTCTTATGTTAATAATTATTTTGTTTAAAACTTAAATATATTCGGAATGGTTTCTGATCTAATTTTTTAACAATCTATTTAGCTGATTCAATAAAAATTTCATTATTTTTAAAATTCCTAACGAGGGACCTACTGATAAGCGTTATATTATACCAGGTACGTATGATACTCTACTGCTGATTGCATACCTGATGAACGCAGTTGTACAAAGTAATATAGGATATACGTTACAGAGAAGTTTAATTTTCCGTGCAACAAATGACCTATATATATATATATATATATATATATATATATTTTATGTACAAGGCTGACATTAACATATTTAGCGCATACCTGTTGAAGATAGCTCTACAAAGTAATATTTAAAAGACTTAAAAGGCTTATATTTTAGAGATCGGATACAGCCGCATATATTCCTGTATATTACCTCTAAATTTTACTTTAACAATACATGTAGTCAGGTTTGGCGTAAATAACAATTAGGGATATCAAAGCCATACTAACTGAACGCTAACATAATATGCTCTACAGGTCAAACTCAATTAATTAACCCTGGGGCTATACATCCTTAGGCTAGAAACAGTCTTGAAACAAAAAATGGCTGAGTCCACCCTGTTAGACAAGAAATCAGAGTATGGGCGTGATAAATAAAACATATAAAGTTATTTTACAAACATTTATTTAGTATACATAACATAATACAAGAATATAGATCATAAGTTGTTTTCTATGACGACTGTTGTAGTTCTACGGGTCTCTGAGTCGTCGTATGCCCTCGCAGCAATACTAATACGTATAAAGTCCGACGACTGACTCATTGGAACTGTACCGGTAGCCCTTTCCTTGTTCAACTCTTCGTTACTATCATAGTTGGTAAACGAGGAACCACATTCATCAATACCCAAATGCATGGTTGAAGTCATATCTTCTTCTTCTTCTGTCTCAACGATATCAGTAGGTCCATTTGCTTCCTTTACCAGAGCTGTCTTTACAACATTTGCGTTATTATGTACGTTTTTTAAATGCCTTTTATAGCTGTCGATGCGTGAAAGATATTTGAAGCAATTAGAACACCGGACTTTGATTGATTCGTGAACGCTTTTCGTATGTCTTTTTAAGTTGTCAGAGCTTGAAAAAGTTTTGACACAGCTAGAACAGCAGATTCTGTTTGAATCGGGTATGGTTTTTACGTGTCTCTTGCAGGTGAATGGCCTCGCGAAAGACTTGAAGCAAACCGGACACTGTATTTTGCAATCCTGTCGACCAGAGCCATTCTTCTTCTTACGCTGGTCCATCTCGACTAATGAAGGAACAGGAACACTACCCGTCGATTTTTGTAATGTTATAACATTACTAAAGTTGTCTAATAGAGAGAATATGATTTATTTCTTGGGTGGACTCAACCATTTTTTTGTTTCAAGACTGTTTCTAGCCTAAGGATGTATAGCCCCAGGGTTAATTAATTGAGTTTGACCTGTAGAGCATATTATGTTAGCGTTCAGTTAGTATGACTTTGATATCCCTAATTGTTATTTACGCCAAACCTGACTACATGTATTGTTAAAGTAAAATCCGATCTCTAAAATATAAACCTTTTAAGTCTTTTAAATATTACTTTGTAGAGCTATGTTCAACAGGTATGCGCTAAATATGCTAATGTCAGCCTTGTACATAAAATATATATATATATAGGTCATTTTTTGCACGGAAAATTAAACTTCTCTGTAACGTATATCCTATATTATTTTTAAACTTTCAACATATAAAATAGGTATAAATTATTATTAAGGTAACTTTATGGCTTCTTGCTAAAGCAGATTCCAGGTCTGAAAATTTTGATAGATCACGACTTATATTAGGGTATGAACCCCCTAGAGGCCGAATACAGGCGTATATATTCAGTATATTACCTCGTAGTTAACATAGTATTTAATAAAATAATTAGATATAGTTATATTTACTTAGTCGGGTATGTAGTACCATTATTAGTGTATACGAAATGTACTATATTTAATAGATATTATATAAGTTATGTATTATGTTTTAAGTAGCGTCGAAACTACTAGTATCAATAAACGTTCTTTGCAGCTCGAACTCGTAGAAAGCACCTCGAACGGGAACTCCATGTAGATCTTCCAACAAGTATGTGATAGGTTTTGTAAATTGAAAACCATGCAAGACTGAATTATTAAATAGAATGTAAAGTAATATTTCCTATGCCTATTGTGAGGTTCTTTGAGTAATTAACAAATTTTGCGGAAAATATTTATAAATATTGTACATTAATAATATTAAATCTTTAGGATTCCAAAATTATAAGCCAATTATGATTATTATCATGAGTCATTGAGATGAGACAATTATTAACCTTATATGAGCCAATCGTGAAGAAACTCGAGAAATTTTTCTTGATACATCTTAAATATTCTTGGATTTCCCGCCCTTGGATTTGAATTTTTAGTACTACTACTGCCATCTATCGGTGACGTCATGTGATCGGTATAGTAGATTCCTCTCTCTCGCTCTCGCTTGGCTCAGGTCCCCTCTCTCGCTCTCGCTTGGCTCAGGCCCTCTCTCTCTCTCTTGTCCAGCTTGTCATCATTTCCCGCCATTAGATTTGAATTCCTAATGCCTCAACTGCCATCTATCGGTAACGTCCTGTGATCGGTATAGTAGACTTCTATACGCCTGTAGATAGGCAACCTGTTACACTTTTTATAAAAATCAATTTTGGAGTAACCAGGGTTCGAACGCTCAACCATCTGATTAGAACTCCATAGCTTAGCCCCGAGCTAAAATCTATAACCTTAATATAATTTTTGGGGGTCTAACCTAGATTGCTTCATTTAATTTAATCATTTATATTAATATTATATTGATTTAACATGCAATTTTGGGTTTTAAAGTAAAGAAGAATTAATAGTATTCTAGAACACAGAGTATTCATCACTAAACGTATTCTTCATATATGAAATCATAAAATTCGAGTCTAACTACTGACGAGGTGAAAGAATAAGTGCAATCGGTTTATGTTCATACCAGGCTCCCTATGATTATTATAAATGTCTTAACAGAATAAAAAGGGTGAAATGAATATAACTTATAGGATTTAATCAAACTAGAAGAATATCGATATATCCTACGTTGAGAAAATAATTATACTATGTAAGCATCGATACGCTACATATGATTGCGAGCCTGAGTATAAGCATAAACCCTATACTACAGATTTTTATCCTTTTTCATTATATCTACTACAGACGAGGTGAATGAATAGGTACATTTAACATGCGTATGCTACAATTATCTAATTTCTAGTTTTCTAGACGTAATGTAATTTTGAACAGATTTTAACCCTTTTCGTTATATCTACTACCCCTGTAAGCGATTTCTACATATACGTTCTTATTGTTTCGGCTCCCTCTTCCTCCTGCATGTGTCATGATTGATTGATTAAGTAGATGATTATTCCTGTGCTGTGATTGATTAAAGGGTCAACATATAAAATAGGTATAAATTATCATATCTAGAAAAAACAAGTTAAAAATTCAATTAAAGAATCATTTAAAAAAAACATATTAATGGATAAATACTTAAAAGCAATTTAAAACATTCGATTACACAATAAACAGAATTTGTTTGCTAAAGAATCACAACATATAAGCTTATACCTAAAATATTTAGATCTGTTCAGTTCAACTGAAGCTCTCATCATCGATTAATATATGTTTCTTGTTTTATTCTGAAATCCAATTTGGTAAGTTACTTTTCCGATTTTAATGATATTATGAAAACTATTATCATGCAATTTTGGGTTTTAAAGTAAAGAAGAATTAATGTTTTTTATCACAGAATTTTGAAATAAACTTCTAAACTTTGTATTCATCGTTTTGTTCCGAGCTATCTCAATTTCAAAATCAAGACTACAGCTATGTTGTTTTTCCTTACGGCGCCAATATTACAAAACAAATAGTTTCTAAAAACGATTTGATTATAACACCCTCTATTAATCTAACCTGACTACTAAAAACTTCTAACTTTAGATGTTTTAAAGATTACATCTTCAGTTTCTACAATTGAATTTCTGTAATAATTAGATTCAGCCTCTAATTTTAAAATATCAAGTAAGCTCTATTATATTACAGGTGGTATAATTGTTCATGATTTTACTGTCTATCATCTATAGTCTAGTCTAGTCTGGTCTGGTATGGTCTGGTCTGATCTGGTCTGGTCTGGTCTGGTCTGGTCTGGTCTGGTCTGGTCTAGTCTGGTCTGGTCTGGTCTGGTCTAGTCTAGTCTTATGAACCCTCGTTTAAATATGGCGACGAACTTATTTCTTTTAAACTGACGACAACTCATCATACAAAACATACTGTATTTATGTATTCCCTTTCTCTGCTGATATGTTTTCTACAGTGTGTTTTTAAATATTATACCCCGTTCTCTCAAGAATGCATACAATTTTCGAAATATCTGTTTATTATTTTACTTAGCACATATAACCTACTAAGTATTTCCTAATGGTAATACTGTAATCGACGAGATCTAATATCATAGTAATATTATATATTCTCTCTATTAGACAACTTTAGTAATGTTATAACATTACAAAAATCGACGGGTAGTGTTCCTGTTCCTTCATTAGTCGAGATGGACCAGCGTAAGAAGAAGAATGGCTCTGGTCGACAGGATTGCAAAATACAGTGTCCGGTTTGCTTCAAGTCTTTCGCGAGGCCATTCACCTGCAAGAGACACGTAAAAACCATACCCGATTCAAACAGAATCTGCTGTTCTAGCTGTGTCAAAACTTTTTCAAGCTCTGACAACTTAAAAAGACATACGAAAAGCGTTCACGAATCAATCAAAGTCCGGTGTTCTAATTGCTTCAAATATCTTTCACGCATCGACAGCTATAAAAGGCATTTAAAAAACGTACATAATAACGCAAATGTTGTAAAGACAGCTCTGGTAAAGGAAGCAAATGGACCTACTGATATCGTTGAGACAGAAGAAGAAGAAGATATGACTTCAACCATGCATTTGGGTATTGATGAATGTGGTTCCTCGTTTACCAACTATGATAGTAACGAAGAGTTGAACAAGGAAAGGGCTACCGGTACAGTTCCAATGAGTCAGTCGTCGGACTTTATACGTATTAGTATTGCTGCGAGGGCATACGACGACTCAGAGACCCGTAGAACTACAACAGTCGTCATAGAAAACAACTTATGATCTATATTCTTGTATTATGTTATGTATACTAAATAAATGTTTGTAAAATAACTTTATATGTTTTATTTATCACGCCCATACTCTGATTTCTTGTCTAACAGGGTGGACTCAGCCATTTTTTGTTTCAAGACTGTTTCTAGCCTAAGGATGTATAGCCCCAGGGTTAATTAATTGAGTTTGACCTGTAGAGCATATTATGTTAGCGTTCAGTTAGTATGGCTTTGATATCCCTAATTGTTATTTACGCCAAACCTGACTACATGTATTGTTAAAGTAAAATTTAGAGGTAATATACAGGAATATATGCGGCTGTATCCGATCTCTAAAATATAAGCCTTTTAAGTCTTTTAAATATTACTTTGTAGAGCTATGTTCAACAGGTATGCGCTAAATATGTTAATGTCAGCCTTGTACATAAAATATATATATAGGTCATTTGTTGCACGGAAAATTAAACTTCTCTGTAACGTATATCCTATATGACTTTGTACAACTGCGTTCATCAGGTATGCAATCAGCAGTAGAGTATCATACGTACCTGGTATAATATAACGCTTATCAGTAGGTCCCTCGTTAGGAATTTTAAAAATAATGAAATTTTTATTGAATCAGCTAAATAGATTGTTAAAAAATTAGATCAGAAACCATTCCGAATATATTTAAGTTTTAAACAAAATAATTATTAACATAAGACCTACCTTAATATTAACAGCGAAGGGATATAATAAAACAGTAACTATCAAAGGCGCCAACAACATTAAATCACTATAATAATCAGCTGTGAACTCCAGATGGTACGGTGCAATCTAAAACAAAGTTCAAAGTCATTAGTTTTCATAATATCATTAAAATCGGAAAAGTAACTTACCAAATTGGATTTCAGAATAAAACAAGAAACATATATTAATCGATGATGAGAGCTTCAGTTGAACTGAACAGATCTAAATATTTTAGGTATAAGCTTATATGTTGTGATTCTTTAGCAAACAAATTCTGTTTATTGTGTAATCGAATGTTTTAAATTGCTTTTAAGTATTTATCCATTAATATGTTTTTTTTTAAATGATTCTTTAATTGAATTTTTAACTTGTTTTTTCTAGATATGATAATTTATACCTATTTTATATGATGACCCGTTAATCAATCACAGCACAGGAATAATCATCTACTTAATCAATCAATCATGACACATGCAGGAGGAAGAGGGAGCCGAAACAATAAGAACGTATATGTAGAAATCGCTTACAGGGGTAGTAGATATAACGAAAAGGTTTAAAATCTGTTCAAAATTACATTACGTCTAGAAAACTAGAAATTAGATAATTGTAGCATACGCATGTTAAATGTACCTATTCATTCACCTCGTCTGTAGTAGATATAATGAAAAAGGATAAAAATCTGTAGTATAGGGTTTATGCTTATACTCAGGCTCGTAATCATATGTAGCGTATCGATGCTTACATAGTATAATTATTTTCTCAACGTAGGATATATCGATATTCTTCTAGTTTGATTAAATCCTATAAGTTATATTCATTTCACCCTTTTTATTCTGTTAAGACATTTATAATAATCATAGGGAGCCTGGTATGGGCATAAACCGATTGCACTTATTCTTTCACCTCGTCAGTAGTTAGACTCGAATTTTATGATTTCATATATGAAGAATACGTTTAGTGATGAATACTCTGTGTTCTAGAATACTTGTATAGGGGCTAGGAAGCTTGATTTGAATACTACAATCTTGATCACGCGGTTGGAGTGTACTGATACCTCGATTGTATGCATAGAAGTATAATGAGTATCAGTTATCGTATATTCAAATTAGTTGAATATATGTAGTACAACTTTATAGATTCTAGAAAGTTCCTATCAATATTAGAGCAATGAATGTAGACTGATGTGTGTGTTATATAATACCGATTCTCGCATATACGAACTTAGGAGCTAGCTGCTGACTCTGCATGACATTAGATGATTATGATAATGATAGATGATCGTGATAAAGAATGTTGTTATTTATAGCAGTGACTTTATTACAATTCTTACTAGAATATAATTGTATGATGTCACATCATGATATGTACCTACAATTCGATTACCTACATTTTGACTACCTAAATTAGACCTTAGTCTAAGAATAATCATGTGTTTTATCGTTATCTTATGATATCAGGAATGCAATACTTCTATTAATCTTTAGTTTAGCGTAGATATAAATCTCTTTGTATAGCTCAATAAATGATAGTTATAGGGCTGTATTGACTTATATAACATTTCTCACATATATGAATATTTTAGTTCAGAGAGCATTTACAAACAATGCACAATTTATACAAAGCAGTCATTCAGAACAGGGTAAGACAATTCGTGTGATCTATTAAATTTAAAATAGTAATCTGCTGTTCAGCTTAATTTAATTTTCGTAAATGTCTAAATATTACAAACATACAAACAAAATAGACTTAAGTAAGAAACAAAACGTATACATTACATATCTAAAATTGTACAACATATTGATAGGGTAGGTGAATTGCAGGCATTTAGCAGGCCCGTGTTTCTAACTGCTGATCTATAGGCTAGAAAAATCACGTTTAAAATTGAAATGTTTTTTTAAAATTTGATTCCAAGAATAGCTAATTCTTTTGTTATGAAATTTATATTTGAACAAATTATTTATAAAATCTAAATTCATTTCAGTCATTTGTAAGAACGTTTGTTTATTTATGCTTGAAAGCAGTTTTAAAGAATGTCGAAAACAACATGGTTAATTAATTTGTACGTATTTTCATGCAAAAACATTTAGTTTGAATTGGCTTATAATTTTAGAATCCTAAAGATTTAATATTATTAATGTACAATATTTATAAATATTTTCCGGGAATTATTTTTAAATAAATTGGATTTAATCAAATATATGTGAAAGCATTTTTATAAATAACTCGTATGTAGTAATTTAAAAGACAAGCTCCGTGGTCTCGGGGTTAAGTCCTAAGCTTATAACCAGACGGTTTACGTGGTTTATATCCAGCCCCTTGAGCATACTATATATTGTATCTTATTTTAGGTATAAGCTTATATGTTGAAAGTTTAAAAATAATAAAATCAATCTAGTTGATTATTAGAAATAACAAACTTTTTAATTATCTTGTTCAGAAAAACCCTAATGATTCTTTTATCGAATTTTTAAATTATTATTCCTAGATATAACAATTTTTAATATTTTATAACTAAACAATGTAGTCATATAAAAACGAATTAATCTTATTGTAATTGATTCTTTAGCAAACAAATTCTGTTTATTGTATAATCGAATGTTTTAAATTGCTTTTAAGTATTTATCCATTTAAAACATACCTTAGGCATTGAGATTTAAATATTACAATTATAATGTAATAATAAAAGTGCGTACAACATTGAAAACTAAATTATGGGAATTAAAATGTACGAGATGTGTTAAAGTCAATCCCTTTGACTGTACTTACACCTACATGTTCTATCGGATTATTAAATCTAACTGATATATTGAAGTTTTAGACAAAAAAGACTTATGTAATAAGCTTAATACATTGTTAAAAAATTAGATCAGAAACCATTCCGAATATATTTAAGTTTTAAACAAAATAATTATTAACATAAGACCTACCTTAATATTAACAGCGAAGGGATATAATAAAACAGTATCAGTTTAGCAGATAGGGGCAGATAGGTAATCAGTAATTAAACCGGTGGGGAACCGCGGATGACCTTGAAATGTAAAACGAACCTTCATAAGAAAATACATGGGATTTTGCGCTCTAGCCTAGCATATCTACTAGCATTATTTTTAAAATTCAAAAAAAACATTTTCTGTAGCTAAAACTGTTTAAGAAGTTACTTTCAAACTAAATGTTTTTGCATGAAAATACGTACAAACTAATTAACCATGTTGTTTTCGACATTCTTTAAAACTGCTTTCAAGCATAAATAAACAAACGTTCTTACAAATGACTGAAATGAATTTAGATTTTATAAATAATTTGTTCAATTTTAAACGTAACTGCTTTCAAACAAATACAAAATAAACAAAACGCGCTTACTTTAAAATACGTTAATCTTTTCAATATGTGATAATAAAAACAACAGACAGCTGACATCACAATCAAGACGTCATGTTTTTACCTTACCGATCTCATTTTTCATATAAATTAATAGATATGATATCCATTATCTCAACAAAATCATTAGCAGAACTTCACACCTAACTATAAATATATTGTATCTTATTTTAGGTATAAGCTTATATGTTGAAAGTTTAAAAATAACAAAATCAATCTAGTTGATTAGTAGAAATAACAAACTTATTCCATTGAAGTACACATCTAACTATAAATATATTGTATCTTATTTTAGGTATAAGCTTATATGTTGAAAGTTTAAAAATAATAAAATCAATCTAGTTGATTATTAGAAATAACAAACTTTTTAATTATCTTGTTCAGAAAAACCCTAATGATTCTTTTATCGAATTTTTAAATTATTATTCCTAAATATAACAATTTTTAATATTTTATAACTAAACAATGTAGTCATATAAAAACTAATTAATCTTATTGTAATTGATTCTTTAGCAAACAAATTCTGTTTATTGTGTAATCGAATGTTTTAAATTGCTTTTAAGTATTTATCCATTAATATGTTTTTTTTTAATAACATAATGTGTGAAACATGTAAAAGACAATTTTAAAATATCAATATTTAAACGTTATAATTCTATAAAACACGTGAATTTCATGTAAAGAAAAATACTCAAGATTGAAACATATTTGGCTGTAAAAGATCTAATGATTCTTTAATTGAATTTTTAACTTGTTTTTTCTAGATATGATAATTTATACCTATTTTATATGTTGACCCTTTAATCAATCACAGCACAGGAATAATCATCTACTTAATCAATCAATCATGACACATGCAGGAGGAAGAGGGAGCCGTATGATATAATACTACAAATTACTAACATGTATTATGTTATGAGTACGTAGTCGCTAGTCAACAATTTTTTTTTATAAGCCGTTTACAGTGCTTTAATAGATTACCTCGTTGGTGTAGTGGATGCATTGGCTGGCTACCATTCGAGCGGTCCCCGGTTCAAACCCTGTTGGCTCCATTGATTTTTATAAAAAAATATAGTGGGTTGCCTATCTACAGGCGTATAGAAATCTACTATACCGATCATATGACGTCACCGATAGATGGCATTAGCAGCGCTAGGAATTCAAATCTTTCAGCGGGAAATGAGGAGAGAGAGAGAGGGAGATGAGAAAGATGAGATACGCAGATGACCCCGCGAGATATAAAAATGATCCGCTAATGACCCCGCGAATTAAATTAATTAGATATGCAAATAATACCGTTAATGATACATACATAACACCGCGAATGATATGCAAATGATCCGCTAATGACCCCGCGAATGATATGCAAATGAGCCTCGAATTTCGCGAATGACCTTGAAATGCAAAACGGACCTTCATAAGAAAATACATGGGATTTTGCGCTCGGACGAACATAGCTATACTACTGCTGTACGGAATTGATATTGAGCTTTAAGTTGATTAAATATTACAAATTTAAATAAGCGATAACCATAATTTTATAAAAATATTTTTGTAATCATTGGTTTTTATTTTTAATAAATTCTCAAGAGAAGCATGGCTTCCATGGACCGCACGCTACTGGTATCACATATTATATTGTATTATTATTGTTGTAGCAAAACTTTTATTAATAAATAACACAGCCTCACAAAAAAAATGAATGTTCTGTCCTGGGAGCGAGACTATGATATTCGGATGCACTTTTCGACGCTGAAACCGAATCCGACCTCAGAAAAGCAGATACACCTAAGCAACACACAATAGTTGAATAAACGTGTAATTTTTGTTTATACCAGTAGTATAATTATGGTTGAATGTCAACTTCTTATAAAGGATAAAATGTCCGCGAGATAAAAGTTGAAATATAGTGTACAATATACAAATAAATAACGTTTATGAAACACGCTAAATAGTTGTTGATGCAATAGGTTTATATTCAGTACCAATTAAACGTCAATGCAGGTAGGTAGAATGGACGTTTCATGTTTATTTTGTATACTGTAATTAAGAAAAGATAAAAACAAAATTGCAGAAAAAGAAAAAATATTATTTATTTATTATTTAATAATAAAACGGTTCCATCCTGTTTATAATAAAAGAGTATTCGTTTTTAAGAACAGCTGATTTTGCAGATAATAGGGAGAACAGCCACGGATGGGATGTAAGTATACCTTAAAAAAAAAGTTTAAATAAATTTTACTGCAACATAAAAACAGTGACAGGATATACATATCAAATAATCTTCACACAAAGACAAAGATTGAGGCTGAAACAATCAAGTATACATAACAAATATTTTAAGATATGTACCACGTTGACTTCATTATAAAAAAATTATACAAACTTAAATCCGACTAATTTTTATATATAAATACATAAAACCTAACTTTAAACTGAATTTGCCGAGTAAATTGTTTTTCTTACCTTCAGCTGTCAAGTTACTAGTCATTAATGTTTTTTTATTGACATTTATAAAATTTACAAAGACTGTTAACAATGCGTATACGTTTTTATCATGCTATACAACATGAGGCCGGAATAATGATTATGGTAATATGGTGTGAAACTTTACAGAACTAGCGCGTCCAATGCAGCAAACACCGTTGAAAAAACTAGCCAACAATAGCGTAGGTAGCACATAACAAAAGATCGACATGACAACATATAACTATAATAATAATAGTACTCACCTTATTAATACTCCACTCCAGCTTTAATAACCTCACTGCTACAAACTACACTAACAAAGCAAAAATACTACATACACGTATACACCGCCATTACAGCTAACAAATTGTAACGCTAATGAGGAGGCCGATGACGCGTGAAATCATCACGTGTTCAAACCATCAAACGCTATTGGTTTAGGCAAACGAAGAAATGCGAATAATACCGAAGACGGCAATCAACATGATCGAATGTAGACGTTTAAATTACGTATAGCGTATACCTCAATGAAAAACATTTATTAGTGTATTATAAGTACCATTTTTGGTGAACCTTAGTTGACCACAAATGCAGCACGACACAAAGAAATACTAATCTGGCGCCAGTACATGAAATATCACAAAATTTTTACCGTGCCTGTATCAAAATGGTTAACAATACACGTATATTACACGTTTCAAAACATATAGGTAGATCGTACACGTTTAATAAATATACCATAACTAAAAAGTTACCAAAATATGATTGAATACACGTATATTAAACTATAACGCAGATTCCTGTGTTGCTTGGGTACCCTCAAAATCTTGCGCTAGAGCCAAAAACAACCCCAAATGGAATAAAACACTCCTGACATATGATGACAATAAATACATGCAACAAATGGTTGAAAACCACAAATGTTTTGTATTTGCTAATAAACCTCTGGTATATGGGCAACAACCCTCCTCCCTGAGGGGGTTAAACCACCTCAAAATGGGTAAAAACCACCCCTTAGATCAAAATACAATAAATACATGCAAAAAATGATTGAAAACCGCAAATGTTTTGTTTTTGGAAATAGACTGTTGGTATATGACCAACAAGCCTCCTTCATGAGGGAGTTAAACCACCCCAAAATAGGTCAAACCCATCCCTTAGATTAAAATACAATAAATACACGCAAAAAATGATTGAAATCGGCAAATGTTTTGTATTTGGCAATAGACTTCTGGTATATGGCCAAGAATCCTCCTCCCTGAAGGGGTTAAACCACCCCAGAATGGTTCAAAACTACCCCTTTAGAATTTAGAATCGCCCTTTTGATATGTTGTTTTATATATTTTTAGCTGTCTTTTAAAGAAAACTAGATTATGTAACAAAGAACGGTTCCGGAGTTACGAAATTATCCCTCTTTCGGGGGTTGTTTGTACCCTGCCAACCTCTGAATTGTCGTTGTTTTGTATATTTTTATCTATCTTTTAAAGAAAACTAGATTGTGTAACAAACAACCGTTCCGGAGTTACTAAATTAACCCTCTTTCGGGGGTTGGTTCTACCCTGCCAGCCTCCGAATTTAGAATCGCCCTTTTGATATGTTGTTTTATATATTTTTAGCTATCTTTTAAAGAAAAGTAGATTATCTAACAACGAACGGTTCTGGAGTTATGAAATTAACCCTATTTAGGGGATGTTTTTACCTTTTAATGTTTTGAGTTAGGGGCTGTGGGTGCGTATATAACAGATCTTCTCCGGATCTTGCAAATTTAATAAGAAATGTTTGTAGTGGAATGACTATTTGTGTTAAATTAAATAATTAGATGTTTTTCTAATTGTATTGTGTTTTTTTTAATTGTATTGCTTACTAATTATTATTTTTAGAACTTTATTACAAAGATTATTAGTGTTATGCCCTTTTTTCATTTGCTTTTCTGATAGGTAGTTAAAATTGTACAAAATTTAACGGTAAACCCCCGTAGCAAAAATATCTAATAATAAAACTAATGATAATTGTAAAAATGTTCTAAAAATAATAATTAGTAAGCAATACAATTACGAGGATGGGGTTTGGACCCGGGATTTTTTATTAGGAATCTGAAGCGTTAACCGCTACACCAATCGGGGTACTTTCAGCTTTTTTTATAGCTTATTACCAAAAGCATTAAATCAATAAGTTTTTTAAGTATTTTTCTAAATAGTTTTTGGCTTTCTTCATAAAGTTTAATATGTTTTTGACGTAAAATGAATTCTACTTTCGAATGATACCAAAATTTCTACTTACATTTGCAAGGGTCCAAATTTAGGAGAAAAATGATAAAATTCCATTGGATTTCCTATATTATCGTTTACAAAAAACAGACTGTACATATTTTAATTGTATTTGTCTTGTCCACTGTATTATGCGGCCAATGTAGAAGATGATGAACCAAAACCGCTAACACAAAACGAAATGGATTACATTGTGGTTAAGTTGGGATTATTGCAACGGAATTCAGAATTTCTGACCTCATTTTTGAAGCGCAGAAAACTCACACAGCAGAACGTAACAAACGTAATAAAATTCATTTCTTTTTGGGCACTTTATATTTTCCATATTGAAGCATTTAATGTTTTTGCTGTTCAATTGTTATTCACTCAAAACAATGTGTTATTGTCTTGTTACATTAATGACAGCATGCGGCTACATGACATTTCTATTGATTGCTAGGGCTAGTTCAAGCTTTATATGCATTTGCAACAACGCCATCTCTGAAAAAAAATTGCACATAGTTAATAAACTAAAATCTCGAATTTTCGATGTAAAATACAGCTGGAAAATGTGAAAAAAGCATTATCCAGTATTATAATGTTCCGAATAATTATGAATTATATTATAAGGAATATTTTTTCTGAAGATTACTTGACTGAATTTCCCACAGTTTGGCAGCTATGGGCCAAAAATGGTGAAAAAAGATAGAAAAAATGAAAATTTCTCGACATTTTTTTTCGAGCAATTTTGAGGCACTAGATGCAGTTTTTTTCGGTTAGTTTGTTTTACACTTTTTTTATCCTAGTCTATAGCTACAATTGTGCCGAAGACAGGAAAAAATTCCAATTGGTTTCCGAGATATAGCCGTGAGAAAAATTGCATGTTCTTTTGAAAAATCAAGTTTTAGCCAAAATATACATGAGGCCATAAAATCCGAACAGCAGCTAAAACTAGCAAAACCCAAATGGGGTTTTGTTAGTTTCGATAAGTACTTCGAGAAATTTCACACGAGAAGCAGTTTGCACTCGATGACTTCAAAAATATTTTACTGTGTAATTAAATTAACTTTACAAAAAGTCAATTATTTTCAAAGGATTGTTCCCAAGCAACTATCAAATCGTTTCAGTCATACCTATTGTTGAAATTGGCCAATCACGTGATCATTATGACATGCGTCGTTTGAAGCATACGCTGGATGTTTTTGCAGACAAAGTGTGTTTTCATTCTTGCATTCATAGATTAATTAGTAATCTTGCATCGTCGGAGCTGACTGTGATAGGCCTCGACAAAAAGGTGTAAAGGTTTTTAGTGAAAGTGAAGTGAAGTGTTTAGACAAAGTGCTTAGTTTGTGGAATATATGATTACGATAGTCATTTAAGCAATAGAATAGGTCTCATCTGTCAGCCATGTTGTTCGACATGAGTTGAAGAATTTCATATTTTCAAAAATTTAAATATTGATATCATGCACAGAAAAAAGTTGCATTAGTTCAAATAAATTTAACTACAAACAAAACAATCTGTTGTATATACTATACTCAAATAAATATATATTTAGAACGAGAATAATATTTTCTTGTAGTAAATACAAATAAATATTTTACATAGCAAGAGTATGATTACTTGAATCAAGCAATTCAGAAACAGTTCAATAAAAAATTAAGTCTTGGATTAAGTAAATACAATTATTTAATGCTAGTAACGTAACGATTGATTGAAAGGTTGCATAGTTTTGATGAAACACACTGTATTGTAATAAATGTTCTGTTTAGTTAGGACAAACTTACTTTCTTTGCTTGAATAAAACTGTGTAGTATTTAAATAAAACAATTATTGTTTCATGCTACACTGATTTAGTTGGCCCAATTAAATTTATTTAATTCAACTAAATATTTAGTTAAATCAAATAAAATTTAGTTGATTTAAATAAATATTTAGTTGAATTAAATAAATTTAATTAGTCCTTCTAAATGCTTTTCTTGGTGTAATAGTATCAATATTTTACTTGTAAAACTTACTACTTTACTTATGAAATAAATGGAATCAGTTATGTATATAAAAGAATTTCTTTAATTTATAACATGTTAAAGGTGATGCAGGAAAATTCTTAACGAGTCGCTTTTATTGTTAATATTAAGTATCAATTTGTTTTCAATATGATCATTTTGGATTATTTTTATTTAATAAATCCTTCTTCAGTTACAATTACATCTTAATAGTTTTTTCTTAAAACTTTTTTCAATAAGAACACATATTAGAAAAATTATAGTTCAGATCATATAATTATAAATTTATTTTAAATAAAAACAATAAAAACTGTTTCTTAACGATGGAATAATAATAATCAAGTGGTGTGTTTAATCCACCACAAAATATTAAAACATTTAAAATAATTTAAACTTATAAACAACAAACTTTTTTAACTATTATAATGTAATTTCAACTGAAGAAGGATTTATTAAATAAAAAGTATCCGAAATGATCATATTGAAAACAAATTGATATTTTTAATTATTACTTTATTACAACAAAAACGACGCATTAAGAATGTTCCTGTATCTCCTGGAATCAGGTATTATTATAAGAGTGTACTATTTTACGATGACAAGAAATTTTGTATATTTTTTCCTACATTTTGTATAATAAACTACGTTTTAATTTCTAAAGATGATTATAAATCAGTTTTTTTTCTGAGATCTTTTATAGTTAAACATGATACTCTTTACATTGAAACTAGGTATATTTATATTATTGTAAAAGATCTTTCTTCTACAACACCACAAATTATCTATGTATAAATATATTGTCACAAACGGAAATTACTTAGCATTAAATAATTGATATATTTTTCCGTTAGTGCAAATTTTACGCCAAGGTTACGTTCCCGTCTGCAGCAACGCCACGACTTGGAGACATCTGCGCGACCAGCTGCGAGGTCTTCGTAGAAGCTCTCGCTTTGCCCACAACTGCATTAGTTGGCATGCAACATATCCGCCTACTTACTCCGTATATGCGGGGCAACCTACACGGTTTACAAACAGGTGCACATTCCTTAAGAAGAATTTACCACACTTCCGCACAGCCTACAGATTCGTGCCAGGCACCAGCAGCTCGAATACAAACTACCCACAAGCCTGCAACCAGGAAGCATGAACTTCTTTAGTTTCATACTAGGAACTTCAACCCACTGATTCCCACTACGATGCTAATTTCTTCCGCGTTCAGCAGTATATAACCAGCTTGCTTGAGCTATTAAAGTCAGTCAGTGAGTTGGCTCGAACACTACATCTACAAGCAAGCTGGTGAGTACTTTTTAATAATAATAATAATAATAATAATAATAATAATAATAATAATAATAATAATAATAATAATAAGCGATAATAACCATAGCGATTAACACCTTTTGCATACCCGTATTAACATATACGTTTGGGATAATTAAATGGTCCGGGACGGATCTAAATAACCTAGATATGCTTATACGCACAACGTTGACCAAATACAAATACCACCACCCCAAATCCTCAATACAACGAATAAACTTACCACGCAACAAAGGGGGTCGCGGAATAGTACAAATACAAAGCTTACACGACAAACAGATAAAACTCATACGAGAATTCTTTCAAGCTAAGGCGCAGGTCTCAGAATTACACACAATAATAATACAAGCAGATCATAATCTTACCCCGCTCAATCTTGCAGAAGACGCACAAGATCTCAACCCCTATTCAATACCACAGCAAATAGCAATCTGGAAACAAAAGGCCCTGCATGGTAAATACCCTGCATTAATTCAACAAGACGCTGTTGATACACAACAGACACTAAAATGGCTTATCACGGGAACACTCTTTCCAGAAACTGAAGGATTTGTAATCGCCCTCCAAGATCAGGTTATCGCTACACGACACTATATGAAGTACATTATCAAGGATAACACCGTAGCAAGTGACAAATGTAGAAGGTGCCAATCACATCCAGAGACTGTAGACCACCTACTCAATGGCTGCACCACACTAACACAGACAAAATATAAACAACGACATGATGCAGTAGGAAAGGTAATACATAACAACTTAATAGTTAAATATGGATTAGCAGATAACAAGACACCATATTATAAGTACGAACCAAAGTCTGTGTTAGAGAACAATGAAATAAAAATCTATTGGGACAGATCAATTTTAACAGACACCCCAATAGCAAATAACCGTCCTGATACGATATTAATAAACAAAACAGAAAAGAAAGCTTTCATAATAGACTACGCAGTCCCGTTATCAAATAATATAGACCGAACCTATCAGGAAAAGATTAGTAAATACAGAGACATAGCAATATATCTCAAGAACATATACGAATTGCGCGAGATAAAAATAATCCCTATTATAATATCGTCAGTTGGAGTTGTACCAAAGACTACAACCAAATCAATAGAAGAACTAGGTCTGCCTACCTATATCATAGAAATTGCACAAAAAGCCGTCCTACTCGCCAGTACATCCTTAATACGAGAAATGTTCAGTGTACATTAAACAAACAGAATAATAGTAAACAAATCGCTTATACGACTTGGGCCTAGCCCCGCATATAAGTTAACAACCCTAAAAAGGTGAAGGAAAAAAAAAAAAAAAAAATAATAATAATAATAATAATACATTTATTTGCCCAACAGGAACACCCCAATTACAGGACAAATACATAAATACAATTAATATTAAATTTTAAGTACAACTACACAGCTCAAAACCACATACATATTTACTTTACATTCAAATAAGAAAAATAAACTTCTAATTTAACTTTGACATAATAATTAATTAAGATAACTATACATTAAAACTAAGTCTAGCACATTTTATAATTTCCAACTTCGAACATGTATATAAAGCGCAAATTTGACTGATTCTATTACAATAATTGCACATTAGATACAGCGGTGATTTAAGCAGCACGTTTGTCTTAGCTTTGCCATGGTAAAATGTACAAGTATGGCGACCATGAAGTCTTAGAATAAAGAAATTAATTTGCGATAGAATCTGGGGAACATCAATTTTGTTATGTAATATTTTATACAAAAAATACTAAAAAAGAACAAATTCGTCGAAATTCAAGGCTATCAAAACCGAAAGATTGCAATAGAAAATAATTATCTGTACCCCGTTCGGGATAATATCCTGTTACCTTAAAATTTAAAAATTCTAAGAATTTCCTTTGAATTTGCTCAAGATTATTTTTATGTATCTGATAATAAGGACTCCAAACTATAGATCCGTATTCAAGTTTTGACCTGATATACGAATAGTACAATAGTTCCAATGCTTTTATATTAGTAAATGATTTGCAGTTTCTTAGTACAAACCCTAACATTTTAGCAGCCTCTTTCCACTTAATTGATATGTGTTCGACAAAGGTTAGCTCCGCATCTAAATAAATTCCTAAATCCCTAATTAAAGTTTGACGTTTTAAAACATTACCATCTATAGAGTAGTCGTAAGTATATGTCATTTTTTTCTTGTGTATGAAACAACTATGCATTTATTGATGTTAAGATTTAATTTATTGCACAAACACCATCGATGAACTTTATTTAATTCATTTTGAAGTGAATCACAATCCTCACTTGAGCATATGCGTTTAAATATTTTTAAGTCATCAACATATACTAGTTTGTCGCATTTAATTTCTTCACATAAATCATCAATGAATAACAAAAACAGTAAAGGTCCAAGGTTACTCCCCTGTGGTACCCCAGACGTACACGTATATGTTGACGACTCAAAACCATTGTAAGAAACAAACTGACACCTGGAAGTCAGATATGATTGAAAAAACAATAACATTTGCATATTAAATCCAAAATACGCCAATTTAGCCAAGAGTAGTTCGTGATCGACCCTATCAAAAGCCTTTGAAATGTCTGTATACAGTACATCGATCTGACCTTGATCATCCAAGACTTCAGCAACATCTTGAGTAAAAACTATCAAATGTGTTATTGTTGATCGGTTTGCCATAAAACCATGTTGATATTGTGAAATAAGAGATTTAGTAGACAAAGAAATGCGGTTATACAGAATGATTTCAAAGACTTTTGCAAAGTTAGACAAAATAGAAATCTGTCTGTAGTTAGATACCACAGAAGGATCTCCTGCTTTAAAAACCGGACAAACTTTAGCCATTTTCCAACGATTCGGAAATATTGCCATTTTGAGTGATAAATTGAATATTATGGACAATGGAAGCGATAGTATACAAGCACAATCTTTAACTAAAAAGGATGGTATTAAATCTGGCCCAGATGTCATTTTATTACCCAGTTTTTTATGGTATTTTCTGTTTCTGTTACAGTGATATTTGTAATGTTTATATTTGCATGATTATTATTCGCCTCATGTAATATTAGGTTAGAGTTATTTCTAATATCAGAAACAGAGTATATAGAACTGAAGAAAGCCTTAAATGTATCAACAATATCTTTAGGACTATCATAAGACACGCCATCATATGTCATTTTACCCGGTATGCGAGTTTGCAGCTTTTTCGAGTGAACAAATGACCAAAAGTTTTTAGAATCGGTTTCAATAGAGTACTGAACACTTTCAAGATAATTACTATAAGCTACATTTATTTGTTACTTAATTGTTGCACGTAGTCTTTTAAATTCATGAAGGTGCATATCCAAATTTGTCTTTTTATAACTACAAAAGTGTTTATTCTTTGATTTAATGTTATTAATGATCTGTTTTGTGTACCACTTTGGATAGATTCTCTTGTATTTTTTAAATTTAGGAACATGTCTACTGAATATGGCATATAGTTTACTATAAAGTTCATCTACAGCTAAGTTAACGTCTGAAAAATTATTCAAAAAGTTCCAGTCAGTATTTAAAAGGGAATTGTATAATGCAGGATAATCTGCTTTCTTGAAATTAAATGAACAACAATGCTAACATTAGAATCAAAATTATCATGTTTTGTTGGTATCTCTAAATTAACAAAAAGTGCAGGATGGTAAATATCCTCATCTACTAGGGGCGCATTATCATGTAAAACCTCACATTTGAGATTCGAGAAAACAAAGTCCAGTAGTCTTTCCCTACTATTATATACACAATTATATTGTTTTATATCAAAAAAACTTGCACAATTATTTATGACAGAGGTTTTCCTATCATGAACATTAGTATGAACATAGTGTGGAATATTAAAATCGCCAAGAATTATTTTAATTATCTAATGCTTAGTGCCTAGTTATGAGTGGGCTGCACTAAACGCCCACTCTCTGCTTTGGTTATGGGGATTGTGTCCAGGCTCCCACGCTTAGTTATAGATCTCTAGGAGTTTAACTCCTACGCTTAGTTTATAGACCTAGTGCTAGAGTAGGGTTGGTTCCGACCACCCTCATGAATGTATTAGTTTAGGAGAACATGTACGTCCTCACGATGATGACCAACATGTATGTGAACCTTTTGTACTCTCTTTATTGTTATTAGTATATAGTTGTTTTCTACGACTTGTGTTTAATTTCTCTCTACCTCTGACTACGTCCTCCAGTCACGAAAACCCCACGTGACATTGTGGTGGAGGCCGTGCTCTTTTCCGGATAACCCTTTCATATTTTCGCTTCATTTTTCCCCTGCGAGTTCTTTTTAACCACTCCAATTATGGTAGATAACCGTGCTTCTGTACCGTTCTACCCCTTCGTATTCTCATCACCCCAATAATGGAGAGACCCCCCCTGCGAGTTGTTTTGCACACCTTGCGTAGCCCGTCTTTTGTTTTTTTTTGCCTTCTCGTATGCTGACTTCTCTGGACAGGAGTCCCGTTTGATTACCCCTTAATGATACAATACTCTGATCACTGGTTTTATAATTCCTGTCTTTCCCCTGCGAATTTCTTTTTTACCTCGGCGTTTTTCCCTCTAAGATTAACGCCCTAACCATACGCCATAACCGTACGTTAATTTAGCAGTACCAAGTTTTTTCCCTTTAAGAATGACGTCTTCTTTTTTACTTACCCCGCGATGTTGCAGTAACATTTCTCTGTTAATAGAAACTCTGTTTTCATTTCCTTGTTAACTTCGATTCTCTTTATTTCAAATCCTTTTTCGAGTCATTTAAAATCTTATATCATACTAATATTAACGTCCAAACAACACACTATATATTTTAGCAATTTTTTCCGTAAAAATTTTTGACCCTAACGATATTACGATGAATTTTATGTATGTCCTATTTCGGCAATGCATTTCTTCCTTTTATAATTTTATATTATTTTATATATAATTTTATAATTTTATAATTTTCGCAAGATTTTAAATCTAATTTTAAAGCCCATTATGAATATTTTTATCTACTTAAATTGTCCTTTTTCTTTATGTCAATATTTTTAGTATTAATTTTAAATTATATATGTGAAGCGCTTTCATTCGTATATGAATATTTTCCCTCTTGTTAGATATTTAATTAGCACAGGCGACGCAACAGCTAAATTTCCTCTCTGCCAATTTAGCAGCACATGCTACGGCCGCGTTGCATTATGATAGTACATACCACTCACCGGTTTCTTTCATACATTCGGGCGTTTCGTTCGCGTCTCTTACCATCACAGCGATATTCGCTAAAAACTTACTATTCAATTTTGATCTAATAATTTTGTGCCTTCCTTTTAACTACAGTTCATTACGACTTTTTTTGCGTGAAATTTCTATTTATTTCTTTTCAATTTCTGTTTTATAATATTTAGTTTTTTTCATAAATTCTTTTTGCTTCGACATAACTGTTTTTTCAAATCTATTTTAACTTCTGCTGATCAGCTTCCTTTACAGAAGGGGGTAAGCTGGGACAGGAAAGAAATAAAAACCCCTACTTATTGTTTTTGTTAATTATTTCCTTCTGTCTACAAATAAACAAAAAACTGTTCTCTTTATTACAGTTCTTGCCTATTATCTCATTAATGATTTTTAATAACTAAATTTTTCTTTTTCTTCCATTAATAATTTTTACCTTTAGCCTTTCAACAAAGGGCAATTTCAATATAAACTTACCTATAGTTACGGACGCCGAAGCGATGAAGAAACACCCCTCATTGGTTTTTTGACTGTTTTTGCAATGCCACTTAATCATTTTACCGCGAGCCCGTTTTTATTACCGATGCATTTCCTTAGTATTCTTTTCTTTTGTAATGATTTTACTTTTCAACAAGGGCGGAGATGGCCCTGTACAGCAATACTAAACTTGTATTGTTCTTTTGTGTCCCTCATGTTTATTAGCTATATTTGCTTCTCGCAAATATTTAAAAAATTCTTTGCCTTTCTAGATAGATTTTTAATAATGAATGATTTATTAAAACTTAAATTTTTCTTACGATCCCTAATTGTTATATTTTTTCCACAATCATGTTTGACAATTTTAAACTACTACAGTTTTTTTTATCATTTCTCTTAGTATATATATAGGATATTAAAATTTTTTATTTTTCATTTCGTTGTATTGCTTTATGCACTAAACCACTCCCTTCTTCCCAGAAATTTCAGATATAAATTTCTGCAATCTACAAGGTCTCTTAAAACCGCCATTTTCGTACATCGGTTTTATCTATTAACTGCGATTCAAAAACGGGCAGTCCTTTTAAGGTCAATTCTGGTTGTCATATACAAAGCCAAAATTGAGTAGTTTCATTTATAGCTACGATTTTCATTCTAAAATTTCTTCTCGTTATCAAGACCGTTTCAGATATGCGAAGTTGATGTTCCGTCATAACCTTGATGTGATTTCACTTGAATTCTAATCTATTTATATCACGTTAAGCTGATAACGGGCCACTTGGTGGCAGATCTCTTTCAGTTGTGTAATAAGTGCAAGCATTTAAATTCAACAACTATTCCAATCATTTTTAATTTTTTCTTTTGTAATGAATGCTTGTCCTGTTTTTTATTATTCCCAATTTTTCCTACTTTAATTTTCTTAAATATTGTTTTATTACGCTTTATTATACTTAAATTTTCCTTGTTTCTAATAAATAGTTGATTTCTTTCGCATTCTTTATGTTATTTGACCATGGACGGTAAAACTCAGTTGTGACGACACACAGTCCTGTGACTACATAGATCCAACATACATATTAAAATATTTGAATCGTTTTAAATTTTCTTTTTACTGTTCATGATTGTCGATCTTCCCTTTTATTTTCAATTTTTCTACTATAGTTTATGGAAATTAAATATTTCCACATTATTTAATGCTAACTAGTTCCTTCGCATTCTTTGTATTATTTGACCTTACCTTACCACGAACTGTATCCGCTTGTTCTTTGACGAGATCCTTGTTGCCTATCCACTTAGGGTCAGCTTTTCCTGCATTCCTCTGGAGTATATCAATAAACTTTTTAACATTTCTTCCTTTTATACCAGAAACCCTGGTTAACAGCGATGGTTGTCGTTTTGACATTTTTCTTTATACCTTTTAAAAACGTTTCCCAACTGAATTTCCAGTAATTTAAAGTTATTAAAGTACTTAATGCTACTTTCCATTGAAGTTATTTCTTCCTTTTTTGAATACTATGAATTGTAATTATGAATTTCTTCGAGCTGGAACATTGTTCGTTTGAACATTCCTTAAATAATACTTCTGTCTTTATTTTAACAAGTTTTTTTTATATATCGCGATTTTTCTTCGTACCCTTTTATTGAACGTTTGTGCCGCCACTTTAAATTTATTTAGTTAATCTAGCGGTATTCCAACGTTTTAACACTTTGGTCACCTTCATAATCCCCCTTATGAAGTCCCTTTTTCATTACCAGGTTTATTCCGTATTATTAGTTAATTAATTTTTCCCAGGCCTAGGGTTTCCTTTTTTGTAATTTTTGATTTTCGCCTGGAAGGGGAGATGTATATTATATTGTTATATTATTATTATTATTTTGCCAAGCATGGGTAAATTATGATGCTTGAAGGTCGGTTCCTTATATTTTGGTTTTATTTATTCGCCCGAACCAGCCCTATTGGGGAATATGGCTACAAATTGCAGGCTTTTATATGTATTATTATTGTAACTGCGCAGTGCTATGAATGCATTCTTTATGTTTTATTTTATTTTATGTGTTTGCGGGTATTGATGTATTCTTCCCATGACAGGTCCGACTTCGTTGCTAGTCTTGACCTGGTGCATTCTCGTTTTTTCCGCTCTCATTTGAAGATATTTACATGTAACACGTGCCGGTGAAGCATTTACGACTTTGAGTGAAGGGCTTCCAAGCCAGAGCCGACACATTATAGAGTATAAGTGGTTTAACCTTTTTATTTATATATACTAGCGGTGGTATTTAGTCTTCCTCCCGTTGGCAACACACAAGGCAACCAGGTAACCTATTTTTATGTATTAAATGTTTAATTTTGTTTTTCTTTTTACAGATTTTCCTAGCAGTAACCTAACAGTATTACCTGTTGTGACCACGGAAATTGACTCTTATTCAGTGACAAAACTTCATCTGTCAACTGCAATTTACTTACAATAAATCGGCACGGTACAACCCTGTATTGTTATTTAATTTCTATTGTTAAAAATTGTTTACACTATTTGTTTCCGAAACTTATGGAACAAATGGAACTTTAATTTCTGTACTTTTTAGCCCTCTTATTCGATATTCGGAATTTCTTTTTCTAAATTATTACCGTTGCCACTTTTTATAATTTCCATATAAAATAAATAATTTTTCATGTATCTCAACTATCATACATTATATGTTCTCCGTCTGTGACTATTAATAACTGTACCAAGATTATCTATTTCTTATCCCTGTGCATTTCCAAAAAATGCCTTGGTTATAAACCCTACAAAAATTTTCTTATCATCTATACGCCTTATACTCTAATGGGAACACTTGCGTAAAATGCTTCTCATGTTCCCGATTCATACGCTAAATGAATCACAGAAATCCACCCTTTATTAATTTTTATATGCCTTTGAATATTTGGATTTTTGTCAGCCTTTATTTTGACATCTTACCGTAACCTGTAAGACAAATTAATCACTGAACAAAAATCACCCCTTTATTTTGTTTTGTCTTCACCGACATTACAGTCGGTTACTGATACAATAAAAATGTATCAGTCAATATCATTTTGATTACTACATCTTTATTGATTTGCTTTTTTGTCGCGATTGCAAAGTATTAAATTAATTACCTACATGTATTTCACACTTTTTTTTATATGTACTTTGACTCTCTTTATAGTCCTTCTTCATTAAATTAACACAATCTTTATGTAATTGTTTATGAGTTTCACCTGTTTTATTGTTATGTAAACTTTGCACTTGCCACGTTCAACTATTAAGCTTAACTATTAAGATTATTAAAATATTAGATTATATGTCTCTTAATATTTGAACAACCTTTGGTTTAATTTATTCCTATTTTACATATTGTAATGCTGACACTTTCTTTTACAATCTACGGTTTATATTTTATATTATTACTTCTAAATTTGTTTTCTTTTTTGATATTGTCATATTTTTTCCTTTATGAAAGTTATTGTCAGTCCTCTTTCTTTCTTGACACGTATAAGTTTGAATATAGTGTCACACTCTTATTCTGTTTCATGAATTTATATTTTATTATTCTTGTATTTAACACTCACAATATTTATATATAGAATTATTTTTATGTACAAACTTATTTTTCATTATTTACTTTTCGTGCTTATTGATATTTAATCTATTAGTTTATGAGTTACTTTTTTTTGACACTCGCTATGAATACGGACCTATCTATAGTTTTAATTATTTGTCTTTTTAACCATTTTTGTATTTTTGCTGTGCTTTACTTTATAGACTTATATTATATACTGTTCATAGTACGTTCATTGAATTCCTCAGATGTTGACTTTTCAAAATTTTGTTTTTGCATTGTTTTGTTACTTACTACGTACTGTTTCTTTCTTCGCCTGCACAAATGGATCTTCCACCGGCATTGGCTACTACTAATTGGTTTTCAACTGGATGAATACTGTGGCAGTTCCAACTGGTTCCTACCGACCATCGCCTATGGTTCGAATTTGAAAATAATCATCACCAGACCAATATTGCAATCAATTAACGCTGCAATCGAATAGGTTGGTCAAGAAGAATACTACTACGAAGCATAATCTATACAGAGTTGTTACTCTATATTAAACACATCCAATGCTATGAATATGGGACACTAACATTTATGGAACCTTCACCAAACAACCGACTCATCACGCCACTATGGTAGCATCAACTTGCTTCGCATCCATGCCATACACACTTCGAAATTCCAGGCCAAGCAGTTCTCATCTTTAATCCAGAAAACGTCTTTCGAAACAGTCAGTAACATTATTTTTCACGTTATTCATTTTCTTTATGTTTTAGACCTTTTATTATCCGAATCAATCTTTAAGCGTACAGTTACTTAGATATTAGTATCAACATTTTTATTCTGTATTTTCCGAATCTGAGGATCACCATCGTTTGCTGCCAATATGCTCATCTTCCTGGATACCATCCTCATCGATACTACCACCTGCGCCGCTCTTCCGTCGAAGAGGGGGAAACTATCACAAACGGAAATTACTTCGCATTAAATAATTCATATATTATTCCGTTAGTGCAAATGTTACGCCAAGGTTACGTTCCCGTCTGCAGCAACGCCACGACTTGGAGCCATCTGCGCGGCCAGCTGCGAGGTCTTCGTAGAAGCACTCTCGCTTCGCCCACAATTGCATTAGTTGGAATGCAACATATCCGCCTACTTACTCCGTATATGCGGGGCAACCTACACGGTTTACAAACAGGTGCACATTCCTTAAGAAGAATTTACCACACTTCCGCACAGCCTGCAGATTCGTGCCAGGCACCAGCAGGTCGAATACAAACTACCCACAAGCCTGCAACCAGGAAGCATGAACTTCTTTAGTTTCATACTAGGAACTTCAACCCACTACGATGCTAATTTCTTCCGCGTTCAGCAGTATATAACCAGCTTGCTTGAGCTATTAAAGTCATTCAGTGAAATTGGCTCGAACACTACATCTACAAGCAAGCTGGTGAGTACTTTTTAAATTATCTAATGCTTAGTGCCTAGTTATGAGTGGGCTGCACTAAACGCTCACTCTCTGCTTTAGTTATGGGGATTGTGTCCAGGCTCCCACGCTTAGTTGTAGATCTCTAGGAGTTTAACTCCTACGCTTAGTTTATAGACCTAGTGCTAGAGTAGAGTTGGTTCCGACCACCCTCATGAATGTATTAGTTTAGAAGGACATGTACGTCCTCACGATGATGACCAACATGTATGTGAACCTTTTGTACTCTCTTTATTGTTATTAGTATATAGTTGTTTTCTACGACTTGTTTAATTTCTCTCTACCTCTGACTACGTCCTCCAGTGACGAAAACCCCACGTGACAGTATATCTATATCTATAATGTTATATTTTTTGTTCGTTCGTAATAGATAAATTGTATGTGTCAATACAATGTTTTGTTTTATTATCACTGAGAAAAAAAATTTAGTTGGATCAATTAAATTTATTTAATTCAATTAAATATTTAGTTAAATCAAATAAAATTTAGTTTATTTAACTAAATATTTAGTTGAATTAAATAAATTTAATGGGTTCTACTAAATGCCTTTCTCAGTGATACCTAATAATAATACTTTAGGATGTATTAAAAGGAAAATGCGGCATTTTATATAGAATATCTTATTTTTTGTTAAATTGTTTGTTAAGTTGTTTATGCTTCAATAAAATATCTTTACATTATGTACTTCTTTTAATTACATTAACATAAAGAATACTAAACAAATGTGCCATGTGTAGAAATTATTTAGGAACAAGTATCTTTTATGTGAAATTGTATATTAAAAATTGACATTAATATTAATTTAATATCAAAATGTTGAATAATTTGCAGACAGTTAAGTCTTATCAGAAGCAATAATAGTTATATTTTTAGAAGTAATGTTTCTATCCATTTGCGGAATGGATAGAATGGATTGAGAGATTTTACAAAATTTGTGAAAATTGCCTTTGTTTATTCTAAACTTTTGAATTTGGTTATTATTAATCTATTTCATATATAAACTCTTTAACTGATGTTTATTTTAAATAAATTTTATACTAATACTCTTTAATGAAGTGAAGTTTTCAATGAATAGAAAATTTCTGATAAAACGTTTAATTCTTTACAATCATTTATAAAGGCATTTTGGATATTAATTAACTGGCAATCCAATTTTTAATATTGCACAGTTTCACATACAAATTCCTGTTTCCTATATAATTTTTTACAAATGGCATATCCGTAAGGGAAAATGAAATATTCACTGAGAGAAATGTTTGTATATTTAGTGCACAATTGTTGAGAAAATTAAAACAAATTGGGACTAAAACGGTGATAGGAACAATTTGTGCAATCTAATTCCATTGGTTTGTGTAAAACCAATTGTAACCAACTTATTATTTTTATCTCCATACCAAATAGGTAACTACCTAAAACAGTTTGTTTAAAGAATCTTCTACATTTTGTAGCATAGTTTTGCACAATGCTGTATTAAACACTTGCTACCCTTATGTGGAATTTTTGCACAATGTTATTGGAAACACATACGAATATTGGAGTAATTGTGTATATAGTAGTTTAGTGCATATTTGCACAATATTGTGCTTATTTTTCTTCAACTTTTAATATTGTTGAAAGAAACGCTCAACACAGGGTGAATTAATAACACAAACTGTGCATAATTTTATTAAAAAGCTATATATTTAATTCAAACGCAAAAATACAAAGAGAAAACATTCATATAAAGACAAAATACAAATTAAGCAAACTATCTAATTGAAATAAACGATTTACTATTTAAATTAGTAACAAATCATGGCATATAAGAGTAAATTTTCAAGTTGGATACATGAACTTTTTATTATTTTCTCAATAATGCCAAACACTGGAAGATCATTCATTGGTCCATTTCCGAATTAATGAAAAATTTGGTTTGTAAAACGTTACTATAAGTGGTTGGCTCAAGAAGAAGGGAAAACTCCGGACCCAATTACGCCTGGAAAAGGAATGTATAAATTAGTTATTTATTACAAAGCACTTGCACTAAAATAAATGGATAAATAAAATGCGTACCCAATCATAATAATAATAATTTAAAATATAGGGTAAAAAATTAAAATTACTTAATAAGATACTTACATTAATTAAATTTTTATTCACCTATATTATATCCATATTCTGCAACTATCACGAACTTACTAAACGAATGTGTGCCATTTTCACGTAGCACAGCGTTTTTTGCAGTTTGTTTATGTCTGGAGTCTGTGATCTGAGGGGTAAATAAATGCGATAGGTCAATCCTACATTAAAAATAACCTTGATATAAGATTTCGCTCAAATTGTATTACAGTTTCAAATTTTATTTGCATTTTTTCATCATATACAATTAAAAAGCTACACAATACTGTGCATGATTACAGTTAAACAACTTATATCAAAGTATACAACAAGATTGTGGACAAACGCAGCACAATTTTGTGAATTATTAATTCCTTTAGTTACTTCAATTTGCTTTGCACAATTTATTAAATCAAATTTCATGGCGTCTTCAAACAATCTTATTAAGAAAGAATACGCAACGCTTTTAAATAATGGAACCCAATTGTACAAAAAATCGTACAATTACAATTAACTAACGTTGCGTTGTGCAAAACTAAGCGACTGCATTTTTCTCTGTGCTTAATATGCTTAAATAAACAATGTAACAATTGTAAACTTCATTTTTTGATAAGGTAAGTTTAAGCATACATTCAACTTGCATGAAGATTATAAGAATGTTACATTCATTCTTTAAAAAGGTAAATTCAAGCAATGCAACACATACATTTAATCATTAAAGAAGGTTAATTTAAAGTTATCAGAAATTGATATCAACTAATAGAACACTTTAGTGTAAATACTAAAGTGTAACTGAAAATGCAACACGCAACTGTTTAAATCAAATGTATTTAAACAATTAAATTTAAGTACTTCTTATATTTAGTTCAGTTATATCATTGCCTTAAAATTTAACCTACAGATTTATTTAGAAGAATGTAAGATATACTTGGTTTTATATGAACTTATTATAAGCTTGCTTTAAACGTCTTCTATTTAGATCAACTAATTATTTTTTTGTGTGTGGAACATGATAGAAGCAAAATTAGATGAAGTCTTTATATGATTCCTGGTTCAAAGAAATTTCTATTTGGTATATCTTTGAAGTTAATCGGAGCAATATATGCATTTTATAGATTTCGAGAGTAAATCCACGATGGCAGCCAATATGACGGCTTTCCCATGCTTAGATTTTTTTAGACTTTTGATATGTTGTTGGAGATATTATTCCAAGTCTAAAAAGCCTTACTTTATTTCTTTTATAATTAGTTTGATGTTTTCAATTAAAATGACTAGCCTAAAACCCTGTAGGATGATCAAATAATTAAGGTTGCTGCAACCATGATTATTTGGTCATTATAAAAGGCTCGAGATAAAAGTGAAAACCTCTCAACAGGCTCTTTTGTGTTTTTTAAAAATAAGTAGGTCTGTTACAAAAAAGTAAAAAAAAAGATTATTTATTTGCTACACTGTTTTAATAAATATTTTGTTATTATTAAATATTTTATGAGCATTTTGTTTTGCTTAGTTACATTATACTTTCGAATAAAATCGCATTCTTCTCGCCTCTACTAAATACCAACATCTTTTTCTAAGTCGAGAAATCTTGAAGTTGTGTGCAATCAGTGTAATCAAAATCTTGAAAAGTGAAAAACAGTTAATATTAGACTACAATTTTTTTAATTAATAGAATTAATAGTAGTGTTTAAATATACATACACATCGAATTAAAGTCATCATTTTAATTCTGATAAAACTAAAGTGTTACTGAAAAAGTGATTTAGTTTCCCAAACGTGTACCTACTTTATACCTATCCTTTACATTTTCGGAAATAGAAAGAATAAAACGATGTGTTAATATTGACAACTGTAACACCGTATATAATAGTAATTCATTATCTCTTGTTGTTATCTTCTGAATTGGTGTGCGGTTTGCTACACATTTGTCACCTATCGCCGGACGGCGAGAATATCCTCATATCGCACCCGTTATCATCGGCTGATGACCTTCGCCCCTATCATCGTCTGAATTCTCAATCAAATATTAAATGACGTGAAGAACATGTTGGTTATTTCTATAAAGTACGTGATTGTAAAATCAGTCTTGTGTCAGTGATATGGTGTTGTTTGTTGTAAAATAATGGGACACACAGAGTTTCGTATCGTTTCCATTTCGGCGTGGGAAAAATTTACAATTAGATTCTTTTCGATATGGATTGGATTGTGGGTGTTGTGTAAGAGGTTATTTAAGTGGATTTGGTATCCTAATTCGTTATCTGCGTTACCACGTGATAATCCACCGTCTTGCCTCGTGGATTCTTCTTTGGGACAACATAAATATGTTAAACTTAAGGTTTGTAGAAAATTTTAAAGTTTTAATTTTTTTACGTCTATAAACTTTATGTTAAAACATATTAGTTCTGTTTAAAAAAGGTTGATTTACTTTTTGTATCACTAATAGAGTTTACAAGTAGTATTAACTATATCATTATTAATATTATAAATTATTTATATTATAAAGAAAAACAAACAAGTGAACTGAAGTTGCTAACATAAAATAGATGTACGAGTACAAATAACTGCTTCAATTGACCCAAGAAAAAACGAAAGTAAAACTTTTCAAAGCAGGCAGACAAGCAAGAGAAGACGTTTCTTTTTGTACATATTTTTTACTACCAAAAATATACGTCGTATTGATTTCATAATGATCTAGAACAGCAAGGCTAATAGATGCTATTTTATTCTTTTTTACAGCGTAAATGCATAGGATAAAATAATAAAAAATAACATCATATTAGCCTTGCTGTCCTAGATCACTATGAAAACAATTAATAGTACATAAAAACTCCACCATCCACTATGGTTATTGCAATGATTTTAAATTATTTATAAATTCCTAAAATTAGATAACATTGGTGATTAAATTACCCACAAAGGTATAAGTTCATTATATACGATTACTCATACTCTTCATGTATATATGTTTTATCTTTACACCATCTGTTCTGGTCTTCGACCATAGTCCGTTCATATTCTCGTTTTCAATAAATCTGTAATTTTATAATAGAAATAATAATAATAAATTGTGTAAATATTACTCATAATGATAGTTCAATAGTCCACATTCTCGATTGTTATTGAACGATGATAATTGCGAAGAAAGTAAAAGATAATTTTTGGAAATCGTGAGTAAATTTTACAAAGAGTATTTGTAAAACTGTGAGTTTTAGAAGCATGACTAAAACTCACAGTTTTACTCTTTGTAAAATTTCTAGGAATTTATTTATTGTGTAGAAAGAGGTAAGACACACACTTGATTTGGAAAAATCCTTAAATTAAATATTTATTAACTAAATATAACAATCACACTAGCAGTTTATATTCGACGTATTAAAACTTCCATTTTATAAGATTTCCAAACCTGTTTTTTTTATACTGTAAGATCTTCCAATTAATTTAATGTGGCGAGGCGCCTGTTTTGTACCCATAAGAACTTTTGTTGAGATCTAAGAATATTGCAATTTGATTACTGACTCTTGTGGTTAAATTTCGCTATTTGAAATGTCCATAGACCTTCAAAATGTTAAGGTCCGTATTTGGAAATGTCTAACTAGCAGGTAGCGTTCATAATGTAAAACTATCAGGTATTGGGAAATTTTAAATATCAAAAACTTCTGAGGTCCGAGCGAAGTTTTCCTTTGCAGTTGTAAAGTAAAGACTGTTTGAATTAAATCGTTCTCTTTGGACGATATTTTTAATTTCGTAGTTATATCATTAAAAATAATTTGAAATTTCGGGTTCCTCTAAACTAAAGGAAGGTTTTTGTTGTACGGAATTTTTGATTCCGTTGGTAATTTAAGGGTATTAATTACTTCGGATTGCTTGGAAGAAAACTTATCTTCATAATTTTCAAAAGATGATGTTTGAATTAAATTAAGTTCTGTGGACGACCTAGATGTTACCAAATTTACCGAAGAAAGTTCTTTTTCGTAATTTTCAAAAACAGCAACAGTTTTTTTGGTCGAATTTTTGCTGCATTATTTGAAACATGATTTATTTTAAATTTAATCGAAGGGAACTTACCTACATAACAATCAGGCGTGAATCTTTGTTTATAATTTTCAGGAGGATACGCCTCTTGAAGTAATTTTTTTTGGTTGTATTTAAGCCAATTTTGTGATTGATGAGTTTTTACATTACGTTACGATCTGTGTGCAATTTAAATGTTGCAAAGAGGAAACGCACTTTCCGGCCAAGTAATCTAATATCGGCTTTTAGTTTTAAAGGAAGGTCTAAACCTAGTAATCCGTCAAAATATGTGTGACAATTAAAAACTTTGAAATTTAAATTGGTTGTACAGTTATAATTTGCATAGAGTGGAAAATTAATTTCTTGAGAAGTTAGTGCTTCCCAAGCAGCATCAAGTAGCACTAACTGAGATCGGAACTTTGATTCAGTAGTTGTTACGTAACTACAACTAAATTTATGAGTTTATAGGTTTGATTGCTTCAGTTTGGATTATTTGAGTAATTATGTAGTTGGTTCTGCTATTTATTGGAACTACGTAATTCCATTACATCTGAGTAATCTTTAAAGTATGTGGAACGGTATTGCCACTTACAAGGGGACCTTACAGTCGACGTGTCGCCGATTTCAAAATATAAATTCGCAGGTTTATATTTTTTTTATTCATTTTTTAAGAATAATTAAAAAGCAATAAATACTAAACGTTATGACAATTATTCGAATATATATAAATAAATAATTTTATTAAATTTATGGTAACTCTTAACTATATAGTATTCGTAGGTTCTTGTGCCAATTTCTTGCATAATAATTAGAGAGATTACAATTATGATCTAGGCAATACACGACGATAATTTTTATTGAATTATTATTTAAAAGTCTAAGAAAAGCCCAAATGTAAACAGGGATGCATTTTTACTAAAAAACTAATTAAAAAAAGTCGCGGAGTTGGTGGTAATCGAACCGCCGAACAATTAGGCCGACCTTGCATAAAACTACTACGTTAGCCACGCGGGCACCCTGTATGTTGCGAGTAACGTTTTTATTTCAAGTAAATACGTTACGTCTTGTTTGTGTTAATTTGTTACTTTTTTAAATAAGCCGTATGAGATTAAAAACAGAAACGCGTATTTCCTTATTTTTTTTACTTTTGATTAACTATTAAATTTACTTATGATTTACTTTTATTTAAAAAACAATTTTTGAAATGAGCGATACGTCAGCTGTAAGCTTCCATTGTTAGTATAATTACTTTAAAGTCATACTGGAAGTTTCTGCCACCAGTCTGAAACCATTTCTCAATCCTTTAAAGTCACGGAACCTTACAGTAGCATTGAAAGTAAAACTTACGTTTTTGGTACCCAGGAGAATCTCTTCAAAGTGATTTTTCGTAAACTACTGCATCCCCATATTTACTTGTAAAATGTTGGAGGCCATTATCAATTTGCAATTTGTTATGATTGTTAATAGATGTTTTACTATATAACCTTCAATAAAAATAACAAATTTGTGCCAAGTTGTGCCTTAGGAATATAAAAATGGGTTCTATCATGTGTATCAACTTATAAATATTTTGCTCATGTTTTATTAAAGACATTTTTTATTAAGAAATGTATTTAAAATTGTTATTTTTCGATCTATCATCATCCCGTTTAACAGAAAAGTTGCAATGGTTTATAATTTTGGTATACTGAAATGACAAAATAATTAAACATTTCATCTCTCTTTGTATTATTAAGTACGTATTACAAATAAAATAATGATCCATTTTGTGACACGATCGTAGCATTATTATAAAAAATGATAGAATATTTGTTAAGTTGCAAGAGTAAGAGAGAGCAACACGCGACACGATGTGTCAAAGAGAAAAGAAGTTCCACGAAAGTTGCAATTACTACGTCGCCACGTTCCCGCCACGTAGCTGGACAAGTTCTAAAGAGGTTAATGCAACGTATCTGCTACCTAAAAATTGCTTCCCATTTTGGCTCCAGGCACGTAATAAAGCCGTATTACGTGCTTGTGACTAGTGGCAAAAACTTAATAGTTCCAGTAGTTGCTGGTACGTAGTGATAATTAAAAATGCTGGGTTCCTTTGTCATACTTGAAATTGTTGACTTTTTATTTTCAATTTGGGCTGACTTGTTATTATTGGAGTTGAAATGATATTGTTGATTATTCAAACAATGGCCAGAATAATTTATATACTAATCAACTAACAATATTACTATCTTTGTGTCCTGAAAATTTGATTGTGTTCTGGATAAATTTCGTCAAATTTACCCGTATTCATTTCATCTTGTTTGATATTGAACAGTTCTTCAGAAATTAAATCTAGTAAACTAGTTTGCTGAAAATAATTATATATTTGATTTTGTATGAGAACTACACTTTGAGAAGAGAATTCGGAAACATTAAAAAGGGTTTGTTTTAGGAGTTTCTGTGAAGTGTGGCAAAGTCAAATTCAATTCAAATTCACAATTGTTTTCATGACGGTGAGAGAACGAATTGATTACTATTTTGTGTTATGTTTCGTGAAAATGTGGAATCATTTTTATTTTGCATTTTTGCGAGTCGTTTTTCGACTTTTCGACTTTTTCATAAGAATGCTCTTTTGATTTTCCCAATAATTTACTTATTATAATACTGTTGTAACAATACATGAATATCTGTTATTATTATTGACGTTTTGACTTATATCTTATTACAGAAGATAATCACAAACGGTAGGGGTACTTTTATCACACGATTTGACCATCGGCTTTAGACCCGGCCTACGAATAACCCCGGTGAGGGACCAATCAGCTAAGAGGGGACACAACGGTTTTATTAAGGACTTAATTAATTGATAATAGATCCCTCCATTTTTTTGTTGGTTTATAACGAGAAATTCATCAGGATTGACTTAACCTATATACCGATAATAAATAAGTCAGTTAGGATTATTATTGTTTATGGGGTACTAATAATTTCGGTTTGGGTTGTGATATTTAGTGGTAGACTTATGGCGAACTTATTAAGACTTATACGTCTTAACTCTCGCTATCGTTAGTGGCTGGTGTATTGTGGTGATACGGTTAACATCGTAATGTCAAGTTATTTTTAGTGTGCTCCATGCTCACTGCTTAAATGATTTATTTATTATGATTTGGTTACTTATTCGATTTATTAGTGTTTGTTAAATGTTAACTCAAGCAATGTATATCTGCAAGTGAGACTGTATTTTGGAAGATTTTATTATTTCAGTTTATATAATATGTAACTTAGGATTTTTTTAAAGTTATTTTGACACATTACCCTAAATTGTTTGAAACTTTTTCAAGTCAACAATAGTTGTACGTTTAGTAACTAAACATAAACAACGGATATTTCCGCTGCAGCATTAAAAATACGTTATTCTTTAAACAAAATGAACAATTATTTTAAAAAGTAGAATGAACTTAACTAGATAATAAAATAAATAATTTAGGTTATTGTGTCAAAATGACAAACGTCAATTATATTTAAATAATTTTTATCTATAGCACCAACCTTACAAACAAGTGACTACATTTTAAGACTTGGCAAGTATGCCATAATATCTGTATTTCTCAGATGTATTGCTATTTGCTATTTTTCCTTTGTTCACATATGAAAATTCAATCTCTATATGAAGTTTTTCCAATACTGTATATTAATATTACATTTTTGTATTCTCTTCAAAAATCTAGAGAAGTTATTTATACAACTATGCCCCTATCTTGCAATGTTTTTGAGATATTTCTGATTTTTGGCAAATACTTAAGTCACTTACATCACATCTAACCACACCACATCTAAAACCTTTTATTTCTATTTTTGGTAGATAAAAATAAGTTCTGCTAAAAAAATGGTTGTTATTTACTTACTAATGCTAAGATAGCCACAAAAACACTTTTGAACAGTAACTGAATTTAAATTTGGTTTATCTATGAGAACGTTTCTAACAATCAACTTCATAAGTATCAACCATCAGTATCGGTATCAAGAAATTATTTAAACCACTTATACATAATCTAATCTTATAAAAAGAAAGTCACTTGTTAGTTTTCCAAATCGTTAAAAAAATTACACCTCTACAATGTACTTATAATATTCATTTTATATAATTGGTAAAAACAATTGATATTTAAGTACTTGGAAGACATGCCCACTGCGCAAGGTGCACCTTTGTGGTTCTAAATGTGTATGTGTATAATGGAAAACTGATCCTTTGAAATTTTTTATTCTTATTATTATTATTTTTATATCTCGTCAATTTTAATAGATTCTTTAAAATTATGAATTATTTCTTCAACAGTATTATGCAGTATCTTGTATAAGTGGTCTAACACACTTCAACAGAAAAAACCCAAGCAGCGTCAAATTGGGAGATCTCGGAGAGGGGGTATCTCTGTGGCCCTTTTCTATAACCAATTGTATTTAAGAATTTTGTAATAAATTGAGCAGATCGTGTTGCATTATTGCCTCCTATCCTTTTTTGACAGACCTATCATTCTTCATACGTATTAAATGGCCAACTGGCACTTCTTTCCATCACAGCCTCTTCTACTTTTCACAGTGGCATTTCTCACTCAATTTCTTCTAGTTATTTCCAAGACTCGAGGAAGCTATTTCATTTCCGTACTCTGCATTTTACTTGTTAATTTCTTATTTAGTTTGTACCTAATTATCGCAGTCAAATGTAAGGATTGGAACGAATATTTTTCTATAGAATCTATAAGAAAGTATCAAGAAAAGTCAAACGAAAATCGAAATCTGAAAAATATTTAATTATAACTACCTACTTTTGTTTTACTTTTTCTCCATTTACTTTGATATTGATGTTAATTTTTGTTTTCTTCTCTCCTGTTACCTTGACTAGTGTCTTATCCACATACATTTTTAAATTCCTGTTTGCAAGTTTTGCTAGGTTTCTCTGCAAATCATTCTCTTTTCTTGCAGAAATTGCTAAATCCTCTGCAAATGTGCAGTGTGTATTGCAAACTCTTGGGACTCCACATTTTCGGTTCTTACATAATTTCTATACTTCCTACATAAGCTTATACTCACTTTTTGTAAGTTTTCATTTATATTCCTTTTGGTTACACTTTTATTTACTATCTTCCTAGGGACCCTATTGAACGCTTTTTCTATGCCCGTTAATGCTATATAAATTTCTTTACCAGCTTGTTTTGACCTTTCTATCAGTTTTTTAATTGTAAAAAATGTAGCACCGAATACTGTTCCCTTTCATAAATCTGTTTTACTTTTAATCTCTGCTCAATAATTCGCGTGTGAGCTTTGGATGTTAAAGCATTACACTGAATATGGGTAAAGTATAATGCCTATCTCCGAATCTTCTGGTAGCTTATTTTTCCTCATGGCTTTATTAAAAGAATTTATGACTGCAGTTTCATTCTATTCTTCTCCATATCTTTTAACATTTTCCAGCAATCCGATCATGATCAACTGTTTTTCTTTTGTTTATCATTTTAACAGTTTTCCCTACCTTTGTTATCTCTATCTTTGGTTTTTCGTTATGTATTGCAGCTCCCTTTGTTCATCATATCTACTATTTTCTTCTGAACATAATAGCTTTTATAAATAGTTTCCCCAACACACCATTATTGCTTTTTCTTTTGTTAATATCTTTGATTTTCTGTTGTTTACTTCCTGTGCATATAGTTTTAAGCACCATATAAAACAAATTTATTGTTTTTCAATCTTATATCTGAACTTTCCCCAAGCTTTCTTTTTTTGCCACCTATGTACTCGATTTTTTGGTCTGTGCATTCCTTGTATCTCACATTTGCTCCCTCTTGTAAGTACTGTTTCCACTATTGTTTCTTAATATTTACTTGATTTTTAAATTCCTCAATTGTTCGCTTCTTGTTTTTGTTTGGTTTTGTAGTACCATTAGTTTACATGAATTACGTATTATTGTTTCTAGTATTGCATGACTGTTCACAGTTTAGGTCTCTGGTGCTTATTTTTCTTAGCATTTTGCATTTCTCCAATTTTAGCTTGAAACTTTAGATCTGTCTTTATCAGTTAGTCTATATGGCTTAATTGGTTTTACTACCGGGTTTCTTTCCTCATTTTCCCTATATTTTGCAGTTTTGTGATCTATTTGTGGTTTTGCCAATACTTGCAATTACTAAATAGTAGTGTTCACTGTTTTATTTCTGGTCCTCTTCTCACATGTAGTATATCCTGCCTGACGTTCCGGTTTATTAATAAATGGTTGACTTTTTATTCCTGCTTTTGACTACTCTTGTATACTTGTGAATCTCGTTGAGCGGAAAGAACGAATCCATTACTAAAAGTCATTCTGCAGAATGCAGCAATCTATAACTCCTTTTTCGTTGTTGTTTTTAACGTCTTCTTCATGTTCACCTATGATCAAATCTGTTTCATTTTTTCTTTTACCAATTATTCCATTAAATCCACTATTTTATTATGATTAATCTTGCTGTCAAGTCATTATATCTGTGTGCTTTTATTTATCCTTAATTATTGCTGTTCCTTTGTCGATTGCAGCTTTTTGATAAAAATTCCAAAATTCCATTCCAAAAAAACAATTTTTTACTATTTACTTGTGTTTATATCTATTACATATCCCTTTGATTATTCTCCATGTTTTACTTTACTGAGCAGCATCAAATGTTCATTTTGTAATTCTTCTCTCTTTTTTTCGTCTCAATTAATGCTAATATGCTCATCTTCTCTAATAATTATATAATTATTCTATCAGCTCTTTCCTTTGCCATTTAGTCCTATATGCCAAGTTCCCAGAGTCCTTCCCCTTTCTTGCTTCTTACCTATGGTCTTAGCTATTCAATTCATACAGACCCACTTGTACCATTCTTAATTGCCTACTTCGTTACTAACGTTACGTTACGTTACTCGTTATCTAACTAGTTTTTGGTTTTATGTGCAGTCTTTAGCAAATGTCTTGTCCCGAGCAGGCAACACATTTAACAATTCTGGTAAAAGAAACGACGTACGTTTCGGAGCATCGGAGCATAGTTTCTTTTGTTTACTAACAACACACCAAATATAACCAGTTTTAAAGGTTGCTACCTTACCTAGAGTGGCTTTGTATAACAGCAATAGAGTAATAAAAACTGCTATTTTCAAGTGAGGTTCTTATTTTACTGGAATACAAAACAGCCGTTTCACTTCTACTATCGTTTCTTCTATTTTAAGAAACAAATATCCTATGCTTTTTTCTACTTTATTATAAACTTTATTAATTTATTTACGAGTTTGATTTGTTTATTTACAACGTTTAATTATTTTGTAAACACTAAAAAAAACTAAATTTTTAGTACTAACTGTAATCAGTTTTTATTGTAAAAATTAGTAAAAATAATAAATAATCAATCATCCCACGAGTTTCCAAAGTAGAATCAGATTGGGCATACAAACGAGGCATATTTAAACATTAAGGGCCGGTTTATTCACCTTCAGGTAAAATTCCCAGTAGTTGCCAGTCAAATAAATTAAGTTTAATAATAAATACAGTTTGGATATATTCACAGGATTGAAAGTAGTTACTGGAATGTTTATGAGAAAGGGTCTAACTTTGCACTCGGGTAATACATGCAAGAGAGAGATGGGTAATAATACAGAATAAACAGAATAATGTGTTAGAGAGAAAAATTAAACCCATTGACTAATCTACTTAAAAGGAGGCGGGATTTAAAAAAATCTGTAGTCTTTCACAAATATTTTCTAAAAATTTTAGGTAAACAGATATTAATGATATATATGATCTAAGGTTCTATGCTTTGCCAAGGGTGTTTCTTAATTTTTGTTTTGTGACTATTTTGTTTTTAGTAATTACTATATCTATGTTTCTAGTTTTTTTCTTATTTTGTATTATTTTTATTAAAACAACTGAATATTTAATAACTCTTTAAAATTTTAACGTATTTACATAAATAAATGCCTATAGTATTACTTTATTTTTATTTATCGCTTACATTAGTTTCTGCGATTATTTAATTATCTAAAATACTCCTAAACCTCTATTTTTGATGTGTTTTCATTATTATTTTCGTTTAGTTATTTTTTATTAAAGGTAAAGAATGAAACATAAACACGCTGTTTAACTTTGTTTAACTACTAGATGCTTCCATTTAAAAGGACTATTTTATAAAGTGTGTCAAGAAATTTTGAATAGAATGAGTAACAAGAGTTTTTACAAACGTGTTTTCAAAACAAGCTTTAAATAATTTAAATATCTTGCCCAGGTAGTTGTCCATCTCTGTTTAATTCGGTCTCTTTCGTACACAGTATAAGGGGTATTTCGATTCTTAAAGCAGCAACTCCCATACTCGGGACAAGACATTTGCTAAATACTATACATGGCAACAAAAGCTCAAAGAGTTATGGCCTTATCCTTGCGGATGGAATTCCTTATCCTTACAATAAAATATTGTAAGGGGGGAAACATGAAAAAAAAGCTTCACTTTCGCCTGATGTGATAATCTTCTCATCTGGTTTCCATTCTGTTATATTTCTAATTTCTCTTTCTTCTTTACATCTCATAACATGCCCAAACAACTTTAGTCTTTGTGCTTTAACGAATTTTATTATATCTTCTCCTTTCATTGCTCTTACGTCCTTCAAAACTCTTGCTATATATATCGGGCCTGGTACTCTGTATAATTCTTCTTTTAAAATGTCTCAGTTCTTTTTCGTCTGTTTTTGTAAAAGTCCATGTTTGCATTCCATATGTCACAGTTGGCCTTATTAATGTTTTATAAATTCTGATTTTTGAAGTTGTACTGAGTTGATTGTTGCGCATGAGTGTTTTGTATAGGTATGCACATCTACTTTCCCTTTGAATTATTTTTTTGATTTCAGTTTTACTCGTGCACGTTATCTCTATTGTAGAACCTAGGTAGTTAAATTTAATATAATTGAATTGGTCCATTCTTCTCTAACTTTGGATACTTGGTAATATATATAATAATAAAATAAAATTCAGCACACTGTCCATCCAAACAAGTTTTTACTTACCTTACACTACACTACATTACACTACAATTGTTTCAGCCTTATTAATATTATTAAAATAAAGGCCATCTTCAAGTAGCTACAAGCAAATTGTATTTGAGGTAAAAAACAATAATTTGAAGAACAAACGTTCATTATAATTAGGTGTTAACATACCTGTACATAAATTATTTATTGATGTTGGCGGAAAGTTTTTATATTTCTTATATTATTAATTTAAAAATTAATATTATTATTATCTTGATTAGATAAAAAATATAGAACCTGGAAAAATCTCATTACACAACTATATATCTACCAAAATTGAAAAATTTACTTAAATTTACAATAATCCCCTCCTTAAAACTAAGTTAAAACATTAATTATCGTTGTTTTTAGATATTTTTATAATTTTCATTCGTTAAATTTGTCGACTTCTTCAAAACTAAGTATATTTTCCTATTCCCAGGTTTTGCATTCCGTTTTGCCGTTTGGTAAAAATCATTATATCTATTTTGTTTTCTTTCTTTCATGTAGAGACCATATTGCTTTGTTCTATCCAGTTCTTTAAATTTTGTTATCAATTATTTTTTGCTTCTGTTGAGTACTAAATCATCTGCATATGCGACTACCTATGTTTGTTTATTACCGATTGTTCTTTGTAGATTAACTTTACGTATTGCACATTTTATTATAATGTGCAATGTCTCCTTGTTAAACTCCGTTGATTATAGTGATGCCGTCAGTGATAATATTGAAATAAAATAAAGATATTAAATTAATAAAGAAAATTTAGAAACTTTAAACAAAAATCCAACCACAAAATTCAAAAAGATATAAAACAAACTTTACAAAACTGCAATATCTGCTTTTCAGAATTAGACAAGCAACAAATCATAAATAACAACCCACAACCACCTGAAATGTATGGACATGTATTTGTACTGTATGTAACACATAAACAGAATATGCCTATAAGCCAGTTGTATCATATATCAATGCACCTAATCACATTTTATCCAAGAAACTGAACCAGATTATTAATACGATAGGCTACAAATCGAAATACTCTGTTAGAAATTCTTTAGAATTAGTAGATAAGCTACAAAACATACATCTTCTACCACATTCAAAACTCGTTAGTTTTGATATTTGTAACATGTTCACCAGAATACCTCCACAAGAATGTATTCCTTTATTAGATATACTTTCTTGATTAATAGTAATATAGAATTAGTTAAAAGGTTAGAGTTAATTCAGTTATTTGGCCTTTGTATAAGTCAAAATTATTTCACTTTTAATAACATCATTTATATACAAAAAGATGGTTTACCTATGGGTAATTCTCTGAGTCTTCTATTAGCTAACATATTTATGGATAAATTAGAAGATCAAATATTTGAATTAAACCTCTCTAAATACATTTTATTGATGATATTTTAGCTTGTTTTGACAGTTCTTTTGAGGTTATCAATGAATTTTTAATCCTTACTCATAATAGTTAATAGTATCCACCGAAACATAAATTTTACACTAGAAACAGAACAAAACAGGGCTATAAACTTCCTAGACTTAACTATCAAGATTAACGCACACAATCTATTGGAATTTCCCATTTACAGAAAACCAACACAAACGGACATAACAATACCAAATGAAATGAATCCTGTCACCACAACGCACATAAACTAACATCCTGCAGATCATTAGTACATAGAGCTTTAACTATTCCACTAACACAGCCAGACTTTAGCAAAGAGATATCAACCATTAAACAAACTTGCACATCTAAATCATTACAATCTGAACATGATTGACACTTTAATTAAACAAAAAGATTATAGGGTAGTTATCAAAAGAATATATCCCATTGACAATCAAACAGAAGACACAAATTACATATCTATATCATATTTTGGCAAAATATCAGGAAAAGTTGCACATATACTAAGAAAAACCAACAATTATAAAATATTGTTTATTGTTTCCAGCCTTACTTTGTGGAACTCCATAATCATGAAATAAATAAAGATTATTAAAAGTTTCACAGTTTTATTAAAATACAACCTGACAATATTGTTTCGACAGCTAAGCTAAGCTGTCGAAACAATATTGTTAGGTTGTATTTTAATAAAACTGTGAAACTTTTAATAATCTTTATTTATTTCATAATTATAAAATATCCTTTAAAACCAACATCAACACTTTTTTCATTTTTATTTAATGCTAAAGACAGAACACATATGATATGAAATGGGACATTTACCGTTTAAATTGTTCTTTTTGTAGTTCGGTATATATTGGACAAACAGTTTAAAATTTTGACATAAGATATAAAGAACACGTGCGGTGTTACAGAAATAAACATCCTGAAAAATCTAATTATGCCAAACACTTTTTAGTACAAAATCACACAATGACTCCTCAAAATAATATTAAATTTCTACATTTTTGTAATAACAAACGCAAATTAGACATTTTAGAAGCTTTTGAGATATACAAACACAAACTCAGGGCCCTTTAATAAATGAACAGATTGAGCTCAGTAATTCTCCGTTACTGGAAGTGTTAGATATTTAACTCTGACTATTTTTATCTTTTTATCTAGTTATCTATATTTTGTATTTACCTTAGCGACGTGTTTGTTTATATTTATATTACCTTTGATAATGACAGCTTAGCTGTTGAAACAATATTGTCAGGTATAATTTAATAAATACTGCGAAACTTTACTAATCTTTATTTATTTCATGATTATGGGTTCCACAAAGTAAGGCTGGAAACAATAAAAAAAGGTGATTATTATTTATTTAAATTACTGTTTCCGTTTCATGTAGGGTCATTGCAATCAATCTGTTTAATTTTCTTGGTATTTTCATGTTATCGATTTCCAGTATTAATTTTTTTCTGCTAACGGAATTAAAAGCATTTTTGAAATCAATGAAGTGCATGTGCAGTTCTAAGTTATAAGCGTAGGCTCTTTTGAGTATTTCAATTATGTGTATTGCATCTATTGTACTTCTGTTGAGTCGAAAGCCCTGATGGTATCTTGTGGGTTCCCCGATGATCTTTTCGCTGTACTGTTGCAGCTTCTCTTTGAGAAAACTTGCTAAACTGTTGTACGTTGTGTAAGGTGACCAGACATACTGCTTTGGGCAGTCCATCGGTACTGTTTTGCACTACATTCGTACTACTCAATTGACATGTACTGCTGCAGTACTGCTCTCCATGTCTCTTACTTCTCATACTGTTATAAATCCACGCCGCTCCGAGTGTTTTTTAATGGGCATTGCTAAAACGTAACATGAGCTGAGAAAAATTATGAAAACTGTAGATTATATCACAGAAAAAACTCACAGAAGTTCTTGTTGACTCCAAACTTTCTTTTTAAAAGTCCTGGAAATGCCAGATAGTAATGTTTACATAGGTACCTAATACAACAATCCAAATATTCGCTTTAAAAATCGCTTTAACTAATCCCTTTAATCACTTTCCCCCAAAACTTTCCATTGGAAAATAACTAATAAATAATAATGAATAAATAATATTTAATGAAAAACACAGCAGACAAATTAATTCTCTTGTCATAAGATTTTTCAGACTCATTTGGGTCCGTAAAGTAGCACTTTTTCGGACTATTTCATTTGGATTGTTTTACATGTATTGGACATAAGTCGCACACAGTCACGTTGACTTGGTTGTCTACTCTACTGTTATTAACAACACATTTTGTATTTTAAATTCTTAATTTCACGATTTCAGAAAAAACGTAATATACACTTCAGAATTAAAGTTGATTTTTTGTCACTCATTGTGATTGTTGACATCAATAATTTCCATATTTGTAATAAACAAGTTCAACTTTAGTGCCTTGGTATACAAATAACTATCCTCTTTCCTAGAAAAAAAATACCTAGTATTGCACTCTGCAACTTTTTATTATTTCTGGTTTATTGTGAAACCACATATCTCTCAAAATATTTCTGCAAAGTGAATGTTCAAAAATTGTTGTAGTACCCACTAAATTTGATGAGGCTGTAAAAGCACACACACACTCTATGCCCATTATCATTAGGGAAATCGAAAGTTTTTTTGGTTTTGGTTTTAGTATTTATTATTGTCACTTAGTTCATTTAGTTCTTTGTTCCATCTCAATTCTTTCCCATTTATGAATAATTTTTATAACCTTTTCTTGTCTGGTTCCTTTTACTTCTTTTTTCTTTAGCCACATTTCTGATAGCTGTCCAAATTTCTTTTCCTGTGAAGTACAAATCGATAAAGATGCACTTCGTTATTCGTATTCTGGTGTTTAATAATTTAATAATAGGTACTTAGTTTTATAAGCATCCATTTCTGTTTCGGAAGTTTTTGTGCTAGTCTTACCTTAGTTTTATATATAGATAATTTTATGTTTATTCATAATTCCTGTGCTATAAAGTTTTCCAATCCTTTCTTGAGTACTTTGCCATCATCTGCCTGCATCCTTAATCCTGTTACCACCAGTAAATTGTTCATTTTTTAAAAATACTATTTTTCACGGAAACGTTTTATTTCTTTCTTTTTCTTTTAATTATTTCTTCCGTTAGTGGTTTCCCTTTTGCTGCTTTTTTATTTATTTAATTTTGTTCCTCATATTCCTGTTCATTAGATCTTTTATTATGTTATCATCGCATCATCTGACTACTTTTTGAGGGTGCTCTCTTAGTTAATTTACATCTCCCAAAGTAGTTTTCATTCTTTACTGCGAGAGGAAACACACCCAACTCAATGTTTTGAAGGTTATGTCCCGTACCAACAATCGCAAGTGTAAGTATTTTATTTAATCCTCCAGTCTCGTCGTTTATCTTCTCCAAATTCTTAATTTATATTCAGTTCCTAAGTCTGTGCTAAGTCTGTGCTAATATATGCTCGATGCAACCGTTTGAGTATTATCGGAGCTCCATATTATCAACCATATTCTAGGACCGACTTAATAGTTTTTAATTTAAATTAAAGAAACCTCACGTCACTTTTTCCTCTACTTATCACATTTATAAAGGTGAAGAGATTTTTTTAATGAACTACAATATGTATTTTTGAAAAGAAAAACAAATATTCTTTTTAATCCAGGCAAGGATCCAAACTTCTGTTTGAGGGGCGAGGCTCATGGTCTCGTTAGACTTGCCAATGGCAAAGAAATACAAAAGAAATGATTATATTAACAAATAAAGATACTGCACAGTATACAGTGTGTTAAAAGTTACTATGCGGTACAATACCTCATACCACATTTCAGCTACAGCAGATATTGAAAATGTCTCCACACGATCCTGGGTCAGCATGTCAGCATGCCCTGACATGTCTACAAACTTCAAACCTAGCAACATTGCCAACATCTGCTATAGGAAGAACCGCAACGTGATACTGCTCAGTAACTTTTGAAACTCTCTATATTTCTTTATTTATTTAACCCAAATAAAACGGGCATGGCCCAATTACAAAATTTGGGGATTCTCACAAATACTAATATTAATTAAGGTCAATTACAATTATGACATTACAAAAATAAGTTCATCTCTATTACAATAAAAAAGATGTTTTTACTACTTTTTTACTAGAGGTCAGGGTGAGTTGAGACATACATATGCAGTTAATGTCAATTAATAATATGTTTGAATGCGCTAGGGGACGTATCGAATATGTCAATATCAAATTTTTCAATAGCTAAATTTATAGAACGTGCCATTCTTACCAATGGAGCATTACACCGTATGTTTGTCCTATATTGAGGAATATGCAGAATGTTTCGAGGTCGCGATCTGTATGCTGGCTCGTACAACTGAACCATGGGCAGCAGCTCGGGACAGTCTATCCTGTTGTTTATTGGTTTACACAGAAAGCGAATGTCTGCCACTTCTCTCCTCGTTGCTAACTTTTTTACGTTAACTTCGGATCTAAAATTATTATATTGATTATATTCAGGATATCGATTATACATTTTGTTATGCAGATATTTCAGAAATTTATTTTGTATAGTTTCAACTTTATTTTGATAGGTAACTTGCCCCGGATTCCACATAATAGAAGCAAATTCCAATTTTGATCTAACTAATGAATTATATAGACGTTGGAGAGTTGTAGCGTTTTTAAAATCTGTTGTAGCTCTCATTAGAAACCCAAGGTTTTTAAGTGACGCATTTACTACGTTCTCAATATAGTCTAAGATACGTTATTGATGTCGTTGAGCACCGATCGAGTAACCGAATAAAATGTATTTTTTATGAAATAAAATATGTTAACAAAAGTAACGTAGATGGGTTGCCTAAATAAATTTGTTCAAGGATGTTTTTAATTAAAAATTCAATATTTAATTTTTTTAAATACTTTCACCGATCTCGTAACCAAAAAAAATTAACACTAATTGAAAGTGCAAACCCTATAGAAGACGCAAACATAGGGTTGCTTACCTTTTTCTGTTCAAGGCTATAAAGTTGCCAAGTTTAAATAAGTGAATTGAAAGTGATACCTTCACCGATCGAGTAACCAAATAAATTATATGTCAAAATAAAGCTTATTTTGTTGCAACACGATAGTATAAGGTTGCTTGCAAAAAACCGTTCAAGAGTCAGGGTTGCAAGGGTTTAAAATTTTTAAATCGAAGCTTGCGAGAGAGAGATAGACCCATTCTATTCAGTGCGATAGAGGGGGACGCAGAATGACAGCTGCTCACACCACGTCCGTCGTTTGAAATTGTGCGAGAGAGAGGGTCTATGCGTACTGTCCAATGCGATAGAAAAGGACGGGGCATAGCAACTGGGCCCGCCTCTTGTGACGTATGACAGAGAGTGCGCTTGAGCGGTTAGTAAACGGCAAGCGTTGTGTTAAGAGCAACTGACAATATACTCCAAAATATTTCTGAGACTTTTTTTTTTGAAGAAAATCGACTTGTCCCGAAGTAATAATTCAGTATTGTTGAAAAACATTTTGTTAATCATATCTTTTTTCTAAACATTTGTTAATAATATGACTATTCTTATATCTTTATAATTACGTTTTTATTTACATATTTTTAAATAATATTTAAAACTTTTAAAAATAATAATTTCATTCAAAAATAAAATTCTGTCATAGTGTTTTCTTTATTTTTATTGTAATAATTGCAGTATTGAACTAACCAAATATGAGTATTTTTATCATATTGAGCATATTGATTTTGCATGACAAATTAGAAAATTACAAATTTTTGTGACAGAGGTATTGGCGCTAAAAAAACGTTCCGTATATAATATCAAAATGTAAATATTTATTTTAAACATTTAAAGCATGTTAGTGATATATACTTACCTTAAATTTTTTATCTCTTTTAAGAAGGAACTACATATAAATAAAATAAATGTGTCATCATTGTTTCAAAAATTTGACGCATACATTTTTTTGCAAATGTCCGATATTTTTTTTAAATTAATTAATATTCACTTGAAAAATTTGTAATGAAAGAAAATTTTTTTTAATAAATTAATATTAAAATTAAAAATCTAAATGAACAAAAAAATATTTCATAAGGGTATTGTGTTATATTAAAGTTTATTTTTTTATACAATATCGATACAAAAGAAATCGAGGTCATTCGGTTGAGAATAATATACATGAAATTAAACAAAAAAAATACAAACTATTTGTATATATTTTATGAATTACAAAAAAACAAAAAATTGTTAATATTATTATTCCGGATCTGATTCTTCAATTGTAAAACTATCATCCAATTCGGAGGATTCATCATCATTTTCGTCATAAACCACTGTCATTATGTCTTCGACTTTCAAAAGCGTTTGGTCTCCAACAAATCCAATTGGTTTTAAATAATTATCAAAAAACCAACCGCAATTTTCAGACTACAGCTTTGCACAATCAGGCTCAGTTGCATTAAGCCACATGGAATTTACATAAATTGTACGCAAAATTTTTTGTTGCAGTGACATCCAGCATGGTGGTATGGAGTTCGAGTCAAAGCATTTAATTTTTTTCATAAATAGTTCATAGTACGATGTTCATTTTTTCTTCGATTAGAATATCAACTTCATCAGTTAATGATGCAAAAACTGTTTGGTACGTCTCATTATTACAGAATATTTTAAAAGGTCTGTTTTTACCTTTATTATGAAAAGCTGCAATATAGTCGTAACCTGTAAATGCGTGGAAAGCGGGCAGACTTCTACATAATTTGGTGCCCAAGTTTAATGCTAAATCAGTGCAATTAATGCAATCAAGTTGTTGGTTTTTTTTGTTGTTGAATTTGCAAGGAAAATTTGCGATTCTTTCATTTTGTGGATATTATAGGCGGCCCAGTTGCTATGCCCCGTCCTTTTCTATCGCATTGGACAGTACGCATAGACCCTCTCTCTCGCACAATTTCAAACGACGGACGTGGTGTGAGCGGCTGTCATTCTGCGTCCCCCTCTATCGCACTGAATAGAATGGGTCTACTTCTCTCTCGCACGCTTCGATTTAAAAATTTTAAACCCTTGCAACTCTGACTCTTGAACGGTTTTTTGCAAGCAACCTTATACTATCGTGTTGCAAAAAATAAGCTTTATTTTGACATATAATTTATTTGGTTACTCGATCGGTGAAGGTGTCACTTTCAATTCACTTATTTAAACTTGGCAACTTTATAGCCTTGAACAGAAAAAGGTAAGCAAGCCTATGTTTGCGTCTTCTATAGGGTTTGCACTTTCAATTAGTGTTAATTTTTTTGGTTACGAGATCGGTGAAAGTATTTAAAAAAATTAAATATTGAATTTTTAATTAAAAATATCCTTGAACAAATTTATTTAGGCAACCCATCTACGTTACTTTTGTTAACATATTTTATTTCATAAAAAATACATTTTATTCGGTTACTCGATCGGTACTCAACATCAATAACGGATCCTGTACTAATATGGTCGTCCCATTTTAGATCGAAACTAAAATGTACGCCTAGATCACGACAATTATAGATACGCTCTAGAGCAACGGCGTCTATAGTGTACTGAGAATGATGGGGGAATTTCTTATTTGTAAATATCATATATTTGCATTTGTTTATATTGAGGTTTAATCTGTTTATGTTACTCCAATGTAACATTGCATTAAAATTTTCTTGTAGAAGCCGACAATCATCTTTACATGTTATCTCTTTATATAGCTTAACGTCATCTGCAAATATAAGACATTCACATTCACGAAACTGTAAAGGGAGGTCGTTTATAAACAACAAGAAAAGCAAAGGTTCCAAGTTACTGCCCTGAGGCACACCAGATGGTACCAGAAACCTCTCCGATTGCTCACCATGTATTTGCACATACTTACTGATATCTATTATGCAAATATGATTTAAAGAGCCGCAATAAATCTAACGAAAATCCAGTTAAATGCAATTTACCCAATGAAATGTCGTGACTAACTTTATCAAAGGCCTTTGAAAAATCTGTATAAATCACGTCGCATTGCCCTCCCTTATCAATTACATTACTGGTATGTTCAACAAATGTTATTAAATTTGATTCAATGGATCTTTTATTCATGAAACCGTGCTGTTTATCTGTTATTTCATTCCTAACGATATTGTAAATCCTGTTGTATAATAACTGTTCAAATACTTTTGCTGGTATAGACAATATAGATATGGGATGGTAATTCTCTACTTTATTTTTATCACCTGATTTATGTATTGGTACTATCTTTGCTACTTTCCATTTTTCTGGAAAGGTGTTGGTTTTTAGTGCCAAATTAAATATAACTGATAAGGGATAGCTAAGAATCTCCCAACAGGCTTTAAATACATAGGGAGGAATCAGATCAGGTCCAACCGACTTTTTTGGTTTAAGCTTTCGCATCGCTTCCTCGACCTCCTGCACTTCCATTTCCTGTATGTGTACAAATTTATTGTTATGAATAGTGTGAGAGTTATGAGTGTACTCTGATATTATAATATTTGATTAACGTTATACGATGAATTACAGTAGGTATACCCGCCGTTGGCCAGACCCCTTCCCTTTTTATGCAAATGACCCGCGATCTAATTAATATTTAAATAAGGCGTGGTCTAATTAAATGCGCGAATTAATATTCAAATGAGGCGTGGTCTAATTAAATGCGCGAATTAAATGCGCGAATTAAATTAATTGATCTAATTAAATTAATTCACGGTATCATTTACATATCTCCTCTCTCATTTACATATATAATTTCTCATATGCATACGCGAACATATCTGCCATTTTGTACTACAGTCGTAATTAGTAGATATACCCGCCGTTGGCCAGACCCCTTCCCTTTTTATGCAAATGACCCGCGATCTAATTAATATTCAAATAAGGCGTGGTCTAATTAAATGCGCGAATTAATATTCAAATGAGGCGTGGTCTAATTAAATGCGCGAATTAAATGCGCGAATTAAATTAATTGATCTAATTAAATTAATTCACGGTATCATTTACATATCTCCTCTCTCATTTACATATATAATTTCTCATATGCATACGCGAACATATCTGCCATTTTGTATCTGTCATTTTCAATTTGTCATCTAGGATTTCCCGCCCTTAGATTCAAATTTTTAGTACTACTAATGCCATCTATCGGTGACGTCATATGATCGGTATAGTAGATTTCTATGCGCCTGTTGATAGGCAACCCGCTATATTTTTTATAAAAAACCAATGGAGCCAACAGGATTTGAACCGGGGACCGCTCGAATGGTAGTCAGCCAATGCATCCACTACACCAACGAGGTAATCTATTAAAAGACTGTAAAAGTTGTATTTATTAAATAGATACGCGTCACCGTTAATCTTATACGAACTAAAATTCATATTAAGCATAATTAATCTATATGATTATTTCGACGAACAACGTTTTAAAATAACACAAAGAAATCTTAATCCTAACAAAATAATAAACGGACTTAAAATTACTAGAGCTCGTAACAATGAATCATTACACTAGAATGTTAAATGTTGCGCAAAAATTTATATGGATGCTCGAATTAATCATTTCTCATACGCATGCTCGAATTAAATTAATTCACGGTATCATTGGCATATCTCATCTGTCATTTACATTTATCATTTCTCATATGGATGCTCGAATTAGATTAATTGATGGTATCATTAGCATATCTCATCTGTCATTTCTCATATGGATGCTCGAATTAAATTAATTCACGGTATCATTAGCATATCTCATTAACATTTATCATCTCTCATATGCATTCACGAATTAAATTAATTCATGGTATCATTAGCATATCTCATCTGTCATTTACATTTATCATTTCTCATATGGATGCTCGAATTAATCATTTCTCATACGCATGCTCGAATTAAATTAATTCACTGTATCATTAGCATATCTCATCTGTCATTTACATTTATCATTTCTCATATGGATGCTCGAATTAGATTAATTGATGGTATCATTAGCATATCTCATCTGTCATTTCTCATATGGATGCTCGAATTAAATTAATTCACGGTATCATTAGCATATCTCATTAACATTTATCATCTCTCCTATGCATTCACGAATTAAATTAATTCATGGTATCATTAGCATATCTCATCTGTCATTTACATTTATCATTTCTCATATGGATGCTCGAATTAATCATTTCTCATACGCATGCTCGAATTAAATTAATTCACTGTATCATTAGCATATCTCATCTGTCATTTACATTTATCATTTCTCATATGGATGCTCGAATTAGATTAATTGATGGTATCATTAGCATATCTCATCTGTCATTTCTCATATGGATGCTCGAATTAAATTAATTCACGGTATCATTAGCATATCTCATTAACATTTATCATCTCTCATATGCATTCACGAATTAAATTAATTCATGGTATCATTAGCATATCTCATCTGTCATTTAGATTTATCATTTCTCATATGGATGCTCGAATTAATCATTTCTCCTACGCATGCTCGAATTAAATTAATTCATGGTATCATTAGCATATCTCATCTGTCATTTAGATTTATCATTTCTCATATGGATGCTCGAATTAATCATTTCTCCTACGCATGCTCGAATTAAATTAATTCACTGTATCATTAGCATATCTTATCTCTCTCATTTCTCCTACGCATGCTCGAATTAAATTAATTCACGGTATCGTTTGCATAACTCATTTCATTTTTATATATTATTTGTCAACTCTCATCTCTCTCTCATAAATTTATTTTAAAATAAATCATTCCTATTTGATATTTATCTACAGGTCATCATGTAATTCTGCGAAAACAATTATCATCGTTATGATTTCATAAAATTTTATTTAAGAGAAACTTCTTAAGAATATAGAATACTGTAGAGCATTATTTTTAAAATTCAAAAAACATTTTCTGTAGCTAAAACTGTTTAAGAAGTTACTTTCATGCTAATCATGTAATAGGTGTTAAACGTAAAAGCAATTATCAAGTTGAAATATTTGTAGGTGCATTAATCATTTTCGTCTTTTAAAACGACATCTTTACAAGAATCATAAATTATTGTTTTAAATAAGTATTGACAATAACTAACACTTTGTGTTAATCACGAGTTATTCATGAAGAAACTTCACGGAATTTCAATACAGATGTAAAGGTTAAATGGTTACACGTATATTTTAAATACCTTTTATTTATTTATTTAAAAATTAAAAGCTTAAAGAACACTCATAACAAAAGGAATAGCTTCTCGAAGATAACACACTATTGAATGACAAATTTTGAAATGTATTGTTGTTAATCCTTTATGTCTACTCATGCTAAAATATTCTCTAATTTTTTCTTGTTTGTCACAGATAATATCGTCGAAAATGAATACTGAATTAGGTTTCACATCATTAGGGGTGATTACATCATCGTTTTCGCCATATTTAGGTTGAAATAAAGACTAGGCGTATAGGTAGATATTTTCAAATTTTAATTCGTTTTCATTAGTTAGTAGATCAATACAGCCCTATAACTATCATTTATTGAGTTATACAAAGAGATTTATATCTACGCTAAACTAAAGATTAATAGAAGTAATGCATTCCTGATATCATAAGATAACGATAAAACACATGATTATTCTTAGACTAAGGCCTAATTTAGGTAGTCAAATTGTAGGTAATCGAATTGTAGGTACATATCATGATGTGGTATCATACAATTATATTCTAGTAAGAACTGTAATAAAGTTACTGCTATAAATAACAACATTCTTTATCACGATCATCTATCATTATCAAATCATCTAATGTCATGCAGAGTTAGCAGCTAGCTCCTAAGTTCGTATATGCGAGAATCGGTATTATATAACACACACCAGTCTACATGCATTGTTCTAATATTGATAGGAACTTTCTAGAATCTATAAATTATTATAAATGTCTTAACAGAATAAAAAGGGTGAAATGAATATAACTTATAGGATTTAATCAAACTAGAAAAATATCGATATATCCTACGTTGAGAAAACAATTATACTATGTAAGCATAGATACGCTACATATGATTGCGAGCCTGAGTATAAGCATAAACCCTATACTACAGATTTTTATCCTTTTTTCATTATATGTACTACAGACGAAGTGAAAGAATAGGTACATTTAACATACGTATGCTACAATTATCTAATTTTCTAGTTTTCTAGACGTAATGTAATTTTGAACAGATTTTAACCCTTTTCGTTATATCTACTACCCTTGTAAGCGATTTCTACATATACGTTCTTATTGTTTATACACCATATAGATATTCGTAGCATCTAAAGTAAACTCTTATTTAAACGTTATTTTACAATATATCATACATTTCAACAGCTCGTATGATTATCCGTCTCTATCGTAACCCAGTATGTAAGGACATTATGTTAAATACTATCTCATACATGTAAATAAACATTTCTTTAAAGAGTTTGTTAGCTCACCTAATCTGTTATAATATTACTATGATATTAGATCTCGTCGATTACAGTTTTTACCATTAGGACATACTTAGTAGGTTATACGTGCTAAGTAAAATAATAAACAGATATTTCGAGAATTTTATGCATTCTTGAGAGAACGGGGTATAATATTTAAAAACGCTGTAGAAAACATATCAGCAGAGAAAGAGAATACATAAATACAGTATGTTTTGTATGATGAGTTGTCGTCAGTTTAAAAGAAATAAGTTCGTAGCCATATTTAAACGTTATTTTACAATATATCATACATTTTCAATAGCTTCGAAATACGCAGATATACACTTGTAGGATATTCATCGTATCTATAGTAAACTCGTATGAATAATAATAAGTTGTAACCATTTTCGATACCTTCGAAATATAAGTCTATAATATATGTTTGTAATACGTCTTTATATGAAAATAATATAATGTATATCGTCTGATAAATAAAATTGAAATTAAAAGCTTACCATACTTTCTATCACCATCGGAATATTATCGAGAAACATGATTGTCTAAGTTAAATATATTTAGCGACTTCTTTTGCTTAATAATTTTCATTATGGTATGCGTATATGTCTAGTCACAGTTTCAGCAAACGCATTGTATTCTATCAGCGAATCATGTAAGATTAAGCAGTATGCTTTAGTTGTATCAGAAAGTGGGTTGACCGACTCAAGCTCTAATCTCTAAATTCATGAATACCTTATACACACGATATAACTACGATCTAAGATTACGAGAGGGTTAATATGTAATTAGTACATCAAAATATGTTCTTAATATGTTAATCAATTTCCTTATAAAATATAACTATATATCATTGAAATAAAACATTAAACAATTGCAGTCGTTTATCATAAACCTAGTGGTGAGCTTGTATTATTCGTATAGCGATATGGATATATTATTCAATTTTCATGTCTCTTGCTAACCCTACATAACCTAAGCTTTACATAGATTTAGACATGTTTTATATTTCGTATTTAAACACATAACACGACATATCTGAATGATATATTAAATAAAAATAAATTGCTACTAAACGTAGGCTAGACTTGAATGATATCGATCGATATGCTATAATATGTATAGCTAAAATGTTAGATTAGTGAAGGAACATGTTGCCTAATACCTATATTTATGTGTTGTATTCTTTTTACATAATAACTTAAACAAGACAGGAATTGTTACGAAACCATAATATTAAAAATATTTAAACATATTATTTATAATAAATATAGTAGAAATATAAAGAAAAGAGTACTAGTTATGCTTTAACGTTTGAGTAGCAGCAAACGCTTCACGTATAACCTATATTTATCAGTGAGTTTCTTCTACCTTCTTTAGTAAATTCATAATGTTAGCTTCTACTTTGTCAACTGTTACTAGAATGCTGTTCTTTAGATCCTTTACCTCGCTCTATGTATCTGTAGTCACTACAATGAAAGTTTGTACTGTTGTGTCGAATTGACGATTTGATTTGAAAATTTAATAATGTAATTTATCGTTTAGACTAACCCTTGTTTACTTCTATATATGTTTAATTAATATGTAATTAGTACATCAAAATATGTTCTTAATATGTTAATCAATTTCCTTATAAAATATAACTATATATCATTGAAATAAAACATTATTAAAATATTAAAAAAAAAATGTTATTTTATCACATCCTAAATATTTACACGATTGATCACGTTTCTCGTCAGCTTCTTTTCAAACAATTGCAGTCGTTTATCATAAACCTAATGGTGAGCTTGTATTATTCGAATAGCGATATGGATATATTATTCAATTTCCATGTCTTTTGCTAACCCTAATTTTTATGTACTAATAACTCTGATACTATTTACTGCAATTCAATGCTTGAAAACTTAGACTTGGTTCAGATCATCAATGAACCGTCTATTTATACTGATCGACCAGAGCAATCGGTTGTTCTATCCTACGTTGAGAAAATAATTATACTATGTAAGCGTAGATACGTTACATATGATTGCGAGCCTGAGTATAAGCATAAACCCTATACTACAGATTTTTATGCTTTTTTCATTATATCTACTACAGACGAGGTGAAGAATAGGTACATTTAACATGCGTATGCTACAATTATCTAATTTATAGTTTTCTAGACGTAATGTAATTTTGAACAGATTTTAACCCTTTTCGTTATATCTACTACCCTTGTAAGCGATTTCTACATATACGTTCTTATTGTTTATACACCATATAGATATTCGTAGCATCTAAAGTAAACTCTTATTTAAACGTTATTTTACAATATATCATACATTTCAGCAACTCGTATGATTATCCCTCTCTATCGTAACCCAGTATGTAAGGACATTATGTTAAATACTATCTCATACATGTAAATAGTTACAACAACAAAATAGAAAAGTATACTTGAGGGTAAGAAAGAAGTCCTGGACGCGGCTATCTATAACATATGTCATATGTTTTGTAATACGTCTTTATAACTTTGAAACTTTACGTGATTTCCTCTTACAATATCTCTAGTTATGAGAACCTTGAAGACTTAACCTGGAGAAATAAAACAGATAAATATTTTACTTTTTATTGAAACTAGTTAACTTATATTCTAACATATATATTTGAAACTAGACAACTTATATTCTAACATACAAATATACAACAACAAAATAGAAAAGTATACTTGAGGGTAACATTTTGTATAACCATTATCTTTTATTCTATAATACCTTCTTCTTTAAGCTCAGAAATAATTGAAATAATCTCAACCTAGTTTTATAAACTACTGCTACCCCTATGTTTTAAGGTATACAGTAGACGAAGCCTATCGACAACTTGATTCCGATACGGCGTTTTGTTTTTGGAATTTGAAATTGGTAGCTTGAGGTTAGAGCCTACGAATACATTTTTTAGGGCAGAACGTAGGGAGCAGAGTAAGTATAAAACAACATACTTTCATACAAGAACGTTTATTGATACGAGTAGTTTTGATGCTACTTAAAACATAATACATAACTTAAATATATAATATCTATTAAAATAGACCAGACCAGACCAGATCAGACCAGACCAGACCAGACTAGACTAGACTATAGATGATAGACAGTAAAATCATGAACAATTATACCGTCTGTAATATAATAGAGCTTACTTGATATTTTAAAATTAGTGGCTGAATCTAATTATTACAGAAATTCAATTGTAGAAACTGAAGATGTAATCTTTAAAACATCTAAAGTTAGAAGTTTTTAGTAGTCAGGTTAGCTTAATAGAGGGTGTTATAATCAAATCGTTTTTAGAAACTATTTGTTTTGTAAGATTGGCGCCGTAAGGAAAAACAACATAGCTGTAGTCTTCATTTTGAAATTGAGATAGCTCGGGACAAAACGATGAATACAAAGTTTAGAAGTTTATTTCAAAATTTTTGTGATAAAAAACATTAATTCTTCTTTACTTTACTTTAAAACCCAAAATTGCATGATAAATCAATATAATATTAATATAAATGATTAAATTAAATGAAGCAATCTAGGTTAGACCCAAAAAAAAAAAAATTATATTAAGGTTATAGATTTTAGACTCCGGTTGTTGCAAAGATTCAAGAATCTCTATTAAGATTAGTTCATAAAGCATTTATTAGGTTAGAGCATGTAGCTACTTACAAAAAATCTCTATTAAGATTAGTTCATAAAATATTTATTAGGTTAGACCATTGTAGCTACTTACAAAATCGTCATTAACATTCGAAAAACTTACATATAATATTAGTTGGGTTACAGTCTAGAAATATATTTTAGGTTAGATTTAGGTCACGCGCGATCTAAATCTAACCTAAAATATATTTCTAGACTGTAACCCAACTAATATTATATGTAAGTTTTTCGAATGTTAATGACGATTTTGTAAGTAGCTACAATGGTCTAACCTAATAAATATTTTATGAACTAATCTTAATAGAGATTTTTTGTAAGTAGCTACATGCTCTAACCTAATAAATGCTTTATGAACTAATCTTAATAGAGATTCTTGAATCTTTGCAACAACCGGAGTCTAAAATCTATAACCTTAATATAATTTTTTTTTTTTTGGGTCTAACCTAGATTGCTTCATTTAATTTAATCATTTATATTAATATTATATTGATTTATCATGCAATTTTGGGTTTTAAAGTAAAGTAAAGAAGAATTAATGTTTTTTATCACAAAAATTTTGAAATAAACTTCTAAACTTTGTATTCATCGTTTTGTCCCGAGCTATCTCAATTTCAAAATGAAGACTACAGCTATGTTGTTTTTCCTTACGGCGCCAATCTTACAAAACAAATAGTTTCTAAAAACGATTTGATTATAACACCCTCTATTAAGCTAACCTGACTACTAAAAACTTCTAACTTTAGATGTTTTAAAGATTACATCTTCAGTTTCTACAATTGAATTTCTGTAATAATTAGATTCAGCCACTAATTTTAAAATATCAAGTAAGCTCTATTATATTACAGACGGTATAATTGTTCATGATTTTACTGTCTATCATCTATAGTCTAGTCTAGTCTGGTCTGGTCTGGTCTGATCTGGTCTGGTCTGGTCTATTTTAATAGATATTATATATTTAAGTTATGTATTATGTTTTAAGTAGCATCAAAACTACTCGTATCAATAAACGTTCTTGTATGAAAGTATGTTGTTTTATACTTACTCTGCTCCCTACGTTCTGCCCTAAAAAATGTATTCGTAGGCTCTAACCTCAAGCTACCAATTTCAAATTCCAAAAACAAAACGCCGTATCGGAATCAAGTTGTCGATAGGCTTCGTCTACTGTATACCTTAAAACATAGGGGTAGCAGTAGTTTATAAAACTAGGTTGAGATTATTTCAATTATTTCTGAGCTTAAAGAAGAAGGTATTATAGAATAAAAGATAATGGTTATACAAAATGTTACCCTCAAGTATACTTTTCTATTTTGTTGTTGTATATTTGTATGTTAGAATATAAGTTGTCTAGTTTCAAATATATATGTTAGAATATAAGTTAACTAGTTTCAATAAAAAGTAAAATATTTATCTGTTTTATTTCTCCAGGTTAAGTCTTCAAGGTTCTCATAACTAGAGATATTGTAAGAGGAAATCACGTAAAGTTTCAAAGTTATAAAGACGTATTACAAAACATATGACATATGTTATAGATAGCCGCGTCCAGGACTTCTTTCTTACCCTCAAGTATACTTTTCTATTTTGTTGTTGTAACTATTTACATGTATGAGATAGTATTTAACATAATGTCCTTACATACTGGGTTACGATAGAGAGGGATAATCATACGAGTTGCTGAAATGTATGATATATTGTAAAATAACGTTTAAATAAGAGTTTACTTTAGATGCTACGAATATCTATATGGTGTATAAACAATAAGAACGTATATGTAGAAATCGCTTACAAGGGTAGTAGATATAACGAAAAGGGTTAAAATCTGTTCAAAATTACATTACGTCTAGAAAACTATAAATTAGATAATTGTAGCATACGCATGTTAAATGTACCTATTCTTCACCTCGTCTGTAGTAGATATAATGAAAAAAGCATAAAAATCTGTAGTATAGGGTTTATGCTTATACTCAGGCTCGCAATCATATGTAACGTATCTACGCTTACATAGTATAATTATTTTCTCAACGTAGGATAGAACAACCGATTGCTCTGGTCGATCAGTATAAATAGACGGTTCATTGATGATCTGAACCAAGTCTAAGTTTTCAAGCATTGAATTGCAGTAAATAGTATCAGAGTTATTAGTACATAAAAATTAGGGTTAGCAAAAGACATGGAAATTGAATAATATATCCATATCGCTATTCGAATAATACAAGCTCACCATTAGGTTTATGATAAACGACTGCAATTGTTTGAAAAGAAGCTGACGAGAAACGTGATCAATCGTGTAAATATTTAGGATGTGATAAAATAACATTTTTTTTTTAATATTTTAATAATGTTTTATTTCAATGATATATAGTTATATTTTATAAGGAAATTGATTAACATATTAAGAACATATTTTGATGTACTAATTACATATTAATTAAACATATATAGAAGTAAACAAGGGTTAGTCTAAACGATAAATTACATTATTAAATTTTCAAATCAAATCGTCAATTCGACACAACAGTACAAACTTTCATTGTAGTGACTACAGATACATAGAGCGAGGTAAAGGATCTAAAGAACAGCATTCTAGTAACAGTTGACAAAGTAGAAGCTAACATTATGAATTTACTAAAGAAGGTAGAAGAAACTCACTGATAAATATAGGTTATACGTGAAGCGTTTGCTGCTACTCAAACGTTAAAGCATAACTAGTACTCTTTTCTTTATATTTCTACTATATTTATTATAAATAATATGTTTAAATATTTTTAATATTATGGTTTCGTAACAATTCCTGTCTTGTTTAAGTTATTATGTAAAAAGAATACAACACATAAATATAGGTATTAGGCAACATGTTCCTTCACTAATCTAACATTTTAGCTATACATATTATAGCATATCGATCGATATCATTCAAGTCTAGCCTACGTTTAGTAGCAATTTATTTTTATTTAATATATCATTCAGATATGTCGTGTTATGTGTTTAAATACGAAATATAAAACATGTCTAAATCTATGTAAAGCTTAGGTTATGTAGGGTTAGCAAGAGACATGAAAATTGAATAATATATCCATATCGCTATACGAATAATACAAGCTCACCACTAGGTTTATGATAAACGACTGCAATTGTTTAATGTTTTATTTCAATGATATATAGTTATATTTTATAAGGAAATTGATTAACATATTAAGAACATATTTTGATGTACTAATTACATATTAACCCTCTCGTAATCTTAGATCGTAGTTATATCGTGTGTATAAGGTATTCATGAATTTAGAGATTAGAGCTTGAGTCGGTCAACCCACTTTCTGATACAACTAAAGCATACTGCTTAATCTTACATGATTCGCTGATAGAATACAATGCGTTTGCTGAAACTGTGACTAGACATATACGCATACCATAATGAAAATTATTAAGCAAAAGAAGTCGCTAAATATATTTAACTTAGACAATCATGTTTCTCGATAATATTCCGATGGTGATAGAAAGTATGGTAAGCTTTTAATTTCAATTTTATTTATCAGACGATATACATTATATTATTTTCATATAAAGACGTATTACAAACATATATTATAGACTTATATTTCGAAGGTATCGAAAATGGTTACAACTTATTATTATTCATACGAGTTTACTATAGATACGATGAATATCCTACAAGTGTATATCTGCGTATTTCGAAGCTATTGAAAATGTATGATATATTGTAAAATAACGTTTAAATATGGCTACGAACTTATTTCTTTTAAACTGACGACAACTCATCATACAAAACATACTGTATTTATGTATTCTCTTTCTCTGCTGATATGTTTTCTACAGCGTTTTTAAATATTATACCCCGTTCTCTCAAGAATGCATAAAATTCTCGAAATATCTGTTTATTATTTTACTTAGCACGTATAACCTACTAAGTATGTCCTAATGGTAAAAACTGTAATCGACGAGATCTAATATCATAGTAATATTATAACAGATTAGGTGAGCTAACAAACTCTTTAAAGAAATGTTTATTTACATGTATGAGATAGTATTTAACATAATGTCCTTACATACTGGGTTACGATAGAGACGGATAATCATACGAGCTGTTGAAATGTATGATATATTGTAAAATAACGTTTAAATAAGAGTTTACTTTAGATGCTACGAATATCTATATGGTGTATAAACAATAAGAACGTATATGTAGAAATCGCTTACAAGGGTAGTAGATATAACGAAAAGGGTTAAAATCTGTTCAAAATTACATTACGTCTAGAAAACTAGAAAATTAGATAATTGTAGCATACGTATGTTAAATGTACCTATTCTTTCACTTCGTCTGTAGTACATATAATGAAAAAAGGATAAAAATCTGTAGTATAGGGTTTATGCTTATACTCAGGCTCGCAATCATATGTAGCGTATCTATGCTTACATAGTATAATTGTTTTCTCAACGTAGGATATATCGATATTTTTCTAGTTTGATTAAATCCTATAAGTTATATTCATTTCACCCTTTTTATTCTGTTAAGACATTTATAATAATTTATAGATTCTAGAAAGTTCCTATCAATATTAGAACAATGCATGTAGACTGGTGTGTGTTATATAATACCGATTCTCGCATATACGAACTTAGGAGCTAGCTGCTAACTCTGCATGACATTAGATGATTTGATAATGATAGATGATCGTGATAAAGAATGTTGTTATTTATAGCAGTAACTTTATTACAGTTCTTACTAGAATATAATTGTATGATACCACATCATGATATGTACCTACAATTCGATTACCTACAATTTGACTACCTAAATTAGGCCTTAGTCTAAGAATAATCATGTGTTTTATCGTTATCTTATGATATCAGGAATGCATTACTTCTATTAATCTTTAGTTTAGCGTAGATATAAATCTCTTTGTATAACTCAATAAATGATAGTTATAGGGCTGTATTGATCTACTAACTAATGAAAACGAATTAAAATTTGAAAATATCTACCTATACGCCTAGTCTTTATTTCAACCTAAATATGGCGAAAACGATGATGTAGTCACCCCTAATGATGTGAAACCTAATTCAGTATTCATTTTCGACGATATTATCTGTGACAAACAAGAAAAAATTAGAGAATATTTTAGCATGAGTAGACATAAAGGATTAACAACAATACATTTCAAAATTTGTCATTCAATAGTGTGTTATCTTCGAGAAGCTATTCCTTTTGTTATGAGTGTTCTTTAAGCTTTTAATTTTTAAATAAATAAATAAAAGGTATTTAAAATATACGTGTAACCATTTAACCTTTACATCTGTATTGAAATTCCGTGAAGTTTCTTCATGAATAACTCGTGATTAACACAAAGTGTTAGTTATTGTCAATACTTATTTAAAACAATAATTTATGATTCTTGTAAAGATGTCGTTTTAAAAGACGAAAATGATTAATGCACCTACAAATATTTCAACTTGATAATTGCTTTTACGTTTAACACCTATTACATGATTAGCATGAAAGTAACTTCTTAAACAGTTTTAGCTACAGAAAATGTTTTTTGAATTTTAAAAATAATGCTCTACAGTATTCTATATTCTTAAGAAGTTTCTCTTAAATAAAATTTTATGAAATCATAACGATGATAATTGTTTTCGCAGAATTACATGATGACCTGTAGATAAATATCAAATAGGAATGATTTATTTTAAAATAAATTTATGAGAGAGAGATGAGAGTTGACAAATAATATATAAAAATGAAATGAGTTATGCAAACGATACCGTGAATTAATTTAATTCGAGCATGCGTAGGAGAAATGAGAGAGATAAGATATGCTAATGATACAGTGAATTAATTTAATTCGAGCATGCGTAGGAGAAATGATTAATTCGAGCATCCATATGAGAAATGATAAATCTAAATGACAGATGAGATATGCTAATGATACCATGAATTAATTTAATTCGAGCATGCGTAGGAGAAATGATTAATTCGAGCATCCATATGAGAAATGATAAATCTAAATGACAGATGAGATATGCTAATGATACCATGAATTAATTTAATTCGTGAATGCATATGAGAGATGATAAATGTTAATGAGATATGCTAATGATACCGTGAATTAATTTAATTCGAGCATCCATATGAGAAATGACAGATGAGATATGCTAATGATACCATCAATTAATCTAATTCGAGCATCCATATGAGAAATGATAAATGTAAATGACAGATGAGATATGCTAATGATACAGTGAATTAATTTAATTCGAGCATGCGTATGAGAAATGATTAATTCGAGCATCCATATGAGAAATGATAAATGTAAATGACAGATGAGATATGCTAATGATACCATGAATTAATTTAATTCGTGAATGCATATGAGAGATGATAAATGTTAATGAGATATGCTAATGATACCGTGAATTAATTTAATTCGAGCATCCATATGAGAAATGACAGATGAGATATGCTAATGATACCATCAATTAATCTAATTCGAGCATCCATATGAGAAATGATAAATGTAAATGACAGATGAGATATGCCAATGATACCGTGAATTAATTTAATTCGAGCATGCGTATGAGAAATGATTAATTCGAGCATCCATATAAATTTTTGCGCAACATTTAACATTCTAGTGTAATGATTCATTGTTACGAGCTCTAGTAATTTTAAGTCCGTTTATTATTTTGTTAGGATTAAGATTTCTTTGTGTTATTTTAAAACGTTGTTCGTCGAAATAATCATATAGATTAATTATGCTTAATATGAATTTTAGTTCGTATAAGATTAACGGTGACGCGTATCTATTTAATAAATACAACTTTTACAGTCTTTTAATAGATTACCTCGTTGGTGTAGTGGATGCATTGGCTGACTACCATTCGAGCGGTCCCCGGTTCAAATCCTGTTGGCTCCATTGGTTTTTTATAAAAAATATAGCGGGTTGCCTATCAACAGGCGCATAGAAATCTACTATACCGATCATATGACGTCACCGATAGATGGCATTAGTAGTACTAAAAATTTGAATCTAAGGGCGGGAAATCCTAGATGACAAATTGAAAATGACAGATACAAAATGGCAGATATGTTCGCGTATGCATATGAGAAATTATATATGTAAATGAGAGAGGAGATATGTAAATGATACCGTGAATTAATTTAATTAGATCAATTAATTTAATTCGCGCATTTAATTCGCGCATTTAATTAGACCACGCCTCATTTGAATATTAATTCGCGCATTTAATTAGACCACGCCTTATTTGAATATTAATTAGATCGCGGGTCATTTGCATAAAAAGAGAAGGGGTCTGGCCAACGGCGGGTATACCTACTAATTACGACTGTAGACCGTCTCAAAATATTTCGCAAACATTTCTGGAATTTCTCTTTTTTCTTTACTGATCTGATTTTTGTACTGATATTTGCTAGAATGTAAGCTATTATGTTTTTTCTTATTAATATAATTCCAAAAACTGTTTACGTTGTAATTGATGTCATTTTCAATTGATGCAATGTAGTTTTCATAAGCTAATTTAGAACTTTGTTTAATTTTATTTCGCAATCTACGAAATTCCTGCAAGTGATACTCTGATGTCTCTCTATGTTTATGATGAAATCTTTTTAATTTTACGTCTGCAACAATTTCAGGTGTAAACCAGATTGGATAGAATGAATTAGATTTATTAGAAATTTTAGGAACAGAATGATCTAGAGCGTTATAGATTAAGGTGTAAAATATCTCTACAGCATCGTTTACATCATTTGTATTATCTAGATCATTCCAATCTATATCTCTTAATAAATTATAAAGAAGGGGAAAGTTATAGTTTTCTGGATGAACTGAAGGTATATATCGTTCGTCGTGCAATCGATTAAAAAATACTGAGAGAGCTGGGTGATCATATCTTCAATTAACAACTTTTCGCTACTTACTTGAATATTAAGGTGTAAATTACTAATTATTAGATCAAGAGTTTTACCTTGTAAATTTCGTATATTGTTATACATAGAAAGATTTAGGGTACACAGAAATTGTTTCAGCTGTTTAGTGATAGCATTGCCATTTGCAACGTTACAAGTTGCACCATCTACATATGGTAGATTATAATCACCTGTAAGAATTAGATTATTTAATAAAAACATTTCCGAATCTTCAAGAATATTGAAATATTCCTCATATTTTGAGATATCCGACCGAGGCGGAAAGTACACACTGCTAGCTATTATATTTATACCTTGTATATGAATTTTTACAAATATACATTCAAGTGCAGTATTAACAGCAATTAATCCAGATCTGTATTTTTTATGAACAGCAATTAACACACCTCCGCCTCGGCCTAAATTACGGTCCCGCCTGTATACCACATAACGAGAATCAAATAGTTCATTGTCATAAATATCAGAATTCAACCACGACTCTGTTAAAATAATTATAGGGTAATTTATAACGGAAAGATTGTTTAAAAATGCAATTGTTTTTTATGTAACCCCCGTACATTCTGATAGTACATCTCAATAATTTTATTTTTCATAAAAACTCCAAATTTATTTTGTTGAAAGAGAGTAGCAGGTGTATGTCCCAAATCAATAACCTGACAAAAATATTTAAAGGAATATAAACCAAATAGCAAAAAAATAATAATAATATAAAATACTGAAACAAATATTAACAGACACGAATTAATAACTAGGTAATTATTAAACAAAATTAACAAAGGAAAACTAACCAAATAAGTATATTATCTCTTTTAATGAGAACAAAGGAAAAATGTACACTATGAAGAATTCGTAGTACATACTTGGGTCTTGCTGGTTGTAGATATAATTTTATTTATTTACACATATGTATTTTCGAATTCTTTCCATGTTTTAATACGTATTTTTCTGTTATCTTTATTTACAACTATTTTTCCATCTTGTGTCCACACAGTCCTAGCTCCAAACTTTTTTATAGCGCTGTTTAATATTCCGACTTTAGTTTTAGTTAGGTCTTCTCTGATAATTATGCCAGTATTTTTTAATTTCTTTTTTGTGGACGTCTTACCCTGTGACATCTATCTATTTGCTCACCAGTAATAGGAATACCAATATTGTCGTTAATTAGTTTTAGGACTTCCTTGTTTATATCTTCATTTACAGATTCCATTAAACCAAATACACGTACGCTATTGCGCCGTGTGTATTGCTCCAAACTATCAACTTCGTCTCGTAACTTATCATATTCTTGTTTTAAATTTAATATTGTATCATTCATTTTATTCATCTTTTCTTCTGCAGCTTCCAATTTTTCCACTAGGTTGTTTATTTTCTGCTCAAGCTTGACCATCACCTTATCTATCAATTCGTCGTTTGTCAGTATAGTATTTATTGCAAGCTCACGTATATCAGATTGCATTTGCTGCGTGAAGACCATTTCAATAAATTTAATTGAACACGCGATTAAACTGAAATTTTAAGGGCCGATCTATTCACCTCTTTTTAAATTTATCTGGAAGTTAGTTGCTATAGTTACAATTGTTCCCACAATGGTATCCATGACAATTAATTAGCAGATAAATTTACAAGGAGGTGAATAGATCGGCCCTAAATCTATAAATTTAATATTTATGTAAATATAAACGTTTGCATAAGCCCAGCAAGCACGCCGCACATCTACTCCATACAACTCATGAGAGAATGTATATATGTATTTTAATAAACTAAATGTTAGAATTTTCTAAATAATACTTTTTATTTCAGGGTACAAAATACCATTATGTGGAAGCCGGCGCTCGAGACCAACCAGTGATACTACTTCTCCATGGATTCCCAGATTGTTGGTTGAGTTGGAGATACCAAATTCCCATTCTATCAACCTATTTCCGAGTTATAGCAATAGATTTGAAAGGATTTGGTGATACAGAAAAACCGATATGGCGTCGAAGTTATCGCATCGATTTGATCTTAGAAGAGCTAAGGCAGTTTATATCTGTTCTAGGAGTTTCCTATTGTTCTATAATTGGCCACGACCTTGGGGCACTAATTGGCTGGTTCCTTGTACACCAATCACCAGAATTGGTTGATAGATTTGTAGCAGTTTCCTGTTCACATCCTAATGTGCATTGGAAAACTTTTACATCACAAAGCTTATTTAATTATAATTGGGTATGTTTTGTTCAGCTTCCTTATCTACCAGAAACAGATGCATTGAATGATGATTTGAAAATTATAAATGATGCACATAAGCATTTACTACAAAAAGATGCCAAAGATGAATATCTAGAAGCTTATAAGTATTCCTTTTCGAGAAAGGAAGATTGGGTTGGTCCTATGAACTATTATAGAACATTACCATTTGTTCGAATTAGTGAAAGATCAGAACAGACCCGGGTTACAACATTACTGGTGCAAGGAGATAAAGATTATAGTATAAGTCTTGAAGGTGTTGTAAAATCAACAGAATACTGTGAAAAGTTTGCACTTAAAATGATAGAAGGTGCTGCTCATTTTCCTCATCAGGAGAATCCTGATATGTTCAACAGAGAGATTCTGAAATTTTTAAAAATTGGTAGTTCTACAAGAATGTTTGAAAGATCTCAATCAAAAAGTATTATGGATCGCATGTTTGGTGCTGTTTCTTCTACTGTTAATTTTGGCAATTCAATGTTTGATAGTGTACATAAACGAACGCAAAATGGAATGGTGAACAGTATTCCTGCAATTGGTTTGAGTCTAGCTCAAGATACCAGCCTTGTGAGGAACTGAAGACTGATTAGGATAGGTTTAACCCCAGTGGGGTGCAATAGTATGTGTGTATCCAACTGTGTTGGTTTTTAATAATAAATGTATTAATAATAATTATGTACATTTTATTTGGAGAAATGTAAATTTAAATGTTGTTTTCATGTGTTAATGGTTCAACATGTAAATAGGTATCATGTTAAGGGGCATTTAGATATTTACAGATACTGTGACTCATAATAAGAAAAGTTTTAATTAATTCTTAGGTTCTTACATTTTATATATTTTTAAAACTTTATGCATCAATAAGGCTGTATATGATATTAAATGTGTTATGATTAACTGTAATAATTAGTATTTAAAATTTTATCTGAAATGGTCTTATATTTTATTAAATATTAATAGTTTATTTACTGTTCCTCAAGAGTTCACATCAAAGCCATACCAAAAATAGTTTTGGAGATACATATACAGTGCAATTTATTTACTATGCAATATACAGGGTGTCCCATTAATACGTAGTCAGACTTTGCCAGTGGTTAGATAACCATTAAAGAAAGAAAATTCCTACATACCATTTTTCTCGTAATTCTATAATTTTGGACAAAAACGGCATCGAAGTTCAGCCTAATGTCTTCTAATTTAATAGTATGAATGCACATGACAGATATTTTAAAGTACAAGGTGACAAACAATACTACTTAACTAATAAAGTAATAATCCGTCTTTATTTTGGCCAAGTGTTTCGTGGAATAAGAACAGATAAATAAATTTATGTATAAGTATATGTATAAGAAACGTTGTGGTTACTGCTTTGTAAGACAATTTCATATTGTTTTAATAGGCCGTTACCCCTATTATGTGTAATACAAGCAGGTCTGCCAATAAAAAAATTTCGTATTAATTTTGTTTACAGTGTAAATTAAATAAGATATTTTCGAAAATTCGCCGTAAGGTAATTTAGTATTCTATTAGTAGTATTATGTGTTTTGATTATTAGATTTTGGTTTCTGATAACCGCGTGCCAGTTGTGTTATTTTTTGAGCATGCTGTACTGAATTATTTCCTACTATTTCTTATTTAAAATAATATTTATTCCCAGAAAGTACATACTATGTAATAAATAAAGGGTACCGATTTCTAGTGAAAACCAATAAAATCATCACTGTAGATACCGTAAATATTCCTAAGAATTGTGACTAATAATTGGACACAGCTGCATTAGTACTAAAATAATCAAAACAACCCCGACCCATCCGACAACATTTTTTTTGAGAACATATTATGTTTGTAAACACTCGGCCAAGATAGAGCCTAACAATTTGCAAATCCCTTGCACTGCAGTTTTTAGTAATAGTATATTACGTTATAAGTCCGGTAAACCCAAGTTTACAGTAGCGAGTTGAAAACGTTTCGGGACGAGGCGACGAAGGAGCCGAGTCTCGAATGTTGAAACGAGCTACTGTAATGGTTTACCGGAAGTATGACGTAAGGCGTTTTATTTCATACTGCCTCACATTGTTCATTTTTTAAAAAAATGCATTTAAAATTTTCAGTCCGGTAAAATTTTTTACCGGACTCAAATTAGATTTTCAGTCCGGTAAAATTTTTTACCGGACTCAAATTGGATTTTCAGTCCGGTAAAATTTTTTACCGGCCTTGTAACGTAATAATTCATTTACCGGACTCAAATGAGTCCGGTAAATACCCTTTTACCGGACAGTATGAAATAAAATAGTATAACAGTATTTACTTATTTTTTACGCATTGTTTTTATACTACGTAAACAAATTACCATCCATCAAGGTCATTCTATCAAAACATAAAAAGTAAAGGTTTTACTAAAAGAACTGTATACTACTGTATTTAGATTTTAGACTTCTAATAGAATAATAAATAAAAAATAACAATACCTAATGATGGATACATTAAATTATCGTCTTTACTTAATTATGTTTATTAATGAATAACAAATCAAATTTAATGATATCATCAAATGGGTCAGTATTAAAATGATGTAATTTCTGTCTGCGTTTCCTATTAGAATACAGGGGAATCCTCCGAATTAATAGAACGTAAGTTCATTCAACACCATCCAAAATGGAATTTGCACCGTCTGCATCCTTGTGCTAATTCAACAGATGTCACGTTTTTACTGATGGTGTCAATTTCTAAAGAGCTTGCATTAAATCCTATTCAACTTAACACCTGACCTACATAAATTATACGTACTTTTCTGAAAACGTCGGTCAAAATTATTAAAAATTTGAATTTTCTCTAATCAAAAATCCCAAATGTCATCAGAAATGCGCTGGTAAAGTCTGGTGCAGGGGTTACGAGACACCCTGTATGTAACTCGTATAAAAGAGATTGCTGTATAATTGGTTGCCTATGTATACATAATGCTTTTACTTATTTTTAAATGCAACATAGGGTAAATTGCACATATTGCAATTTAATTTAATAGCGCTGTATATTTGCAAAATTAAATTGCAAAATGGCTTTGTGAAGTGCATACCTTCTTTAAAGTATTTGCAAAATGCAGCAAGTGTTACTAATTTTTAAATGGTTTCTAAACAAAATAATTTCTATATTACGTAGCTTTGTTCGGTTAAGTGTATTGTAATTACTGATTTTGGTGCATTTAGGAATCTAATATATTTGTAGTGTGATTTCTTGCAGCTGATGAAATAATATCATATACTGCATGTGAAACAGCATCTAGAAAGATTTTGTTTTGGGAAACTTTTTTTTGGTCGTTATATTAAAATAAAAAACACACACAATTAAATCATCTGCTATATTAAAAATTTTATGATCATTTCGAAAGTTTTAACTTTCTTCTTCAGAAATACAAAATTGTTAACCTGCAAATACAAATTAAAAAGTAGTGGTGAGAGAATTAATTTTTTTTATATAATATAACTTACAAGAAGATAATTCTTCTAAATATAAAAAAGGTGTAATTTACACACCGTTGGTTTATTAATTACATTTTTGATTTATTATTTAGTGTTAGATTTATTAATAATTTTTATGTGATATCTCGCAAGAAATTATTTGGATGAAATGTCAAAGATTAAATATTTTATATAAAGAGCGCATGTCAATTTTAAACTATTATTAAATTGTCTAATTTTCATTTTTCATAAGGATTCTCAATTTTACCAATTACTATGGATGGAAAATATTTTTGTTTTTTATAATTTTATATATAAACAGGAAACTTTTTTTGTTAATAATATTATTTAATTACTATTTAATTTTAAATAGAAAAAAATATATAACAATTATAAAATTTTTTAATTGTAATTTAATTGTTGTTTAAAAGATTAAACATCAATAAATTACTTAAAGTAAGTTATTGTAAATTATGTTAAGGTTTTCAATGTCAGTTTTGTAATTAATGGCATTTGGATTTTTTTTTATTTCTATCATTTCGTAAATTAGCCTTTTTTTTAAATTTCTTTCTTTTTGTAGAATTTTTGGGTTATTAAAATCGAGATTATGGATGTTGTCTATTGCATGATCTGATAAAGCAGTATTGGGTTTATTTGGTGTAGATAATTTAACTTTGATAGAATTTTTATGTTGGGTTATTCTTTTTTTTAAATTTTGTTTTGTTTGACCTATATATTGAGCTTGACAATTGTTGCATTCTATTTGATAAACTATGTTAGTTTCATTGCCTATACTTGTTTTGTCTTTTAAGTTATTGAAAAATTTATGACCTAATGTATTATAGTTTTTATATGTAGTGTTAATATTATATTTTTTTAATTGTTTAGCAATAGTTTGAGATAATTTAGGAATGAATGGAAGAACAATGAGTTTAGTTTCAGGGTTGTTCTGGTAATTATTGAATTCTTTACCTAGGCAGTTGGGTTGTAAGTCAATATTTTGTTCTTCAATTTTAATTTTTTAAAATTTTAGTTTTTTTATTCTATTTGTTATATTTGAATTTATGAAGGTTAATGGATAACTATTTTTTTGTAACATTTTTATTTTTTTTAAATTTTTTTTATGAAATTTTTTTGAAGATAATATAATTGCCCTATCTACGAGGTTATAGATTAAACTTTTTTTATATTTTAAAGCTGTATTGGAATTGTAATTTAAGTATCTATCTGTTTTAACTTCTTTTCTATACCAATATGTATCTATTGTGCCATTTGTATTTCTAAAAATTGTTAAATCTAAAAAATTTATTGAATTTTGTGAGTTTTCTTGTTCTATAGTAAATTGTAATCGTGGATGAATTTTATTAAAGGTTTCGAATATATGATTTATACTATTTTTTTCTGCGCTTATTATAATGTCATCTACATATCTATTATAAGTTGATATTGTGTTTAATTTTTTTAATATTATTTCTTCTATGTTTTGTAATACTAAATCTGCAATTGTACTAGAGAGGGGTTGACCCATTGCAAACTATTGCTAAACAATTAAAAAAATATAATATTAACACTACATATAAAAACTATAATACATTAGGTCATACATTTTTCAATAACTTAAAAGACAAAACAAGTATAGGCAATGAAACTAACATAGTTTATCAAATAGAATGCAACAATTGTCAAGCTCAATATATAGGTCAAACAAAACAAAATTTAAAAAAAAGAATAACCCAACATAAAAATTCTATCAAAGTTAAATTATCTACACCAAATAAACCAAATACTGCTTTATCAGATCATGCACAAAATAAAATAAATTTTTTGGAAAAAATTTCGAAGGAGTATAGCGATTTTAATTATTTGACGCTATGCTGTACCATTTTCAACTTGTTACGTCATTTATTTTTATTGTTATAACGTCATCGATATTTGTTAATTGACAACCTATATTTTTTTATCTACGACTAATACATAACGTAGGTATTATACTTGCGGTTTTTGCAGTATAATGCCATATATTATTCGCTTAGGGATTAATGAGGAGGGATTAATAGTTGTTAATCCCGCTTGCAGTCCAATCACAGTTTCTCAAATTAAACAATACCATGGAAACAAAATACAAAAACTCAAAAGTGTCAGTTGGTGTCAGTGTCAAACGCGTACTGTGTATTGAGATGGATGAAAATGAAGAGTATTTTACCTGTACACCACCAGAAATTGCACAACTGGCTGCAACAACAACATCTACCTTGATACCGGAAACATCGAAATCAGTTTATAATAAAACGTACGCGATCTTCAACGAATGGCGTCTTCGAAAAAACGCAAACTCATTTTCCGAAAATGTTCTACTAGCCTATTTCGCTGAATTAAGTGCAAAATACAAACCATCTTCATTATGGTCATTCTATTCAATAATTAAATCTATGTTGAGAATAAACCATGACGTTGATATTGAAAAATATGGCAAACTACGAGCGTTTTTAAAAAGAAAATCTGAAGGATTTCAACCAAAGAAGTCTTCCACTCTGACCCCAGAACAAATTAGGAAATTTATTGACAAAGCTCCTGATGAAGTTTTTCTTTTACATAAGGTAAATGTACATAATATTTAATCTGATCTATTCAAAAACTCATATTCTTATTTGCTTCAGGTTATATTAATTGTTGGAATTATGGGCGCATGCCGCTCAATCGAGCTTTATGAAATGAATATAGAAGATGTGAAGGATCTCCAAACACACTTATTAATAACAATACCCAAGACTAAAACCAAAATTGTACGATCATTCACCATAAACAGTACGTTTTACAACATTGTAAAGAAGTACATCGATCTCCGTCCGTCACATGTAAAAATCAATTCATTCTTTCTAAATTATCAAAAATCCAAATGTACAATACAACGTGTAGGAAAAAACAAATTTGCAGACATTGGTAGACAAATTGCCAAATATTTAAACTTGCCAAATCCTGAAAGTTATACCGGCCATTGTTATCGCAGATCATCTGCCACTCTGTACATTGATGGAGGAGGCGATATAACTGGATTAAAGCGTCATGGGGGCTGGCGATCTACACAGGTAGCTGAAGGATACATTGATCACTCTATGAGAAACAAGACAACTACAGCAGATACTATTGCTAAACAGATAAATAGTAATGAAGCATCTTCTTCCTTTACAGCAACCGAAATTCCAAATATTTGTATTGAAAACTCTTCCAAAGTTATTGATAGCAGTTCACGAGCAATTCAGTTCATTAATTGTACAATTACTAATGTTAATTTTATTGGCAAATAAAGTTGTTCATTAAAAATTTAAAATTAATAATTTAGTCGTAGATAAAGTAGAGTATACTACTCGCAATAATGGCTACTATTCCCTTGGAATGATACTCCCTCGCCGCTGACGCGGCTCGGGTCGTAAATATTCCGCGGGAATAGTAGCTATCATTATTGACTCGTGGTATAATCTACTATTATTGTTGATTTGGGTAGTACTTTTTATTCTCTTATCAACTGTATACAATTTTCAATATGTTACATTTAAAAAAATTGAGAAAAACTGCCCTAAACTTCGAATATTAAAAATTCTTTAAATTTGCAAATTTAAAAAAATTATTAAAAATTATTAAATTATTAAAAAAAAATTGCAAAATGAATCTAGTCACCGCACACACGGCAAATACTATAGCATTTATTAGAGTGACAAAAATGCTCTTGCATGATGAATGGAGATTTTGGGTGTGAAAATCAAAAAGTATGTTTGTAATAGATACATCTAACCTAAGCAAAAGTAAATAGGGCTTTTTACATAAGCAATCCTATTTTACAAGTTCTGTTCAGTCTATAAGCGCATATGTAGTTTTTTGTAATTATGATAGGAATAAGAAAATATTATATATAATTGTATTATTATAGAATGTGTTCAGGCGTGGATCCAGACTTTTGTTTTGGGAGGGGTCACTCTCAGACACGCAACTAGACTTTTTTCTCCGGACCGGGGGGGGAGTGTATCATTAAAAGTACATTGGGCAGGGGAGTTTCTACTGTAATGTTTTCTACTGCGGGATCTTGTTCCAAAATAATTGAACAAGAGTGATATAGTTGAACAAAAAAATCATATATTACAATACTTTTTCCATGACAAGTTCACAAGTTTTACAGTATAAATAACTATAATCACAATGTATGTATAAATAAACTATAAATATAAATAAACTATAATCTCATATGCCAATATGTTGCATCTGCTTTAGTTTTGCTTAGATATTTTTAAAATTGACAAAAGCCTTAATCACATACGATGTTGTTTAAATCAAATTCCTTGTTATAATCAAAATTAATTGGCTTACAGATGTAGTTACAGATGTAGTTACAGATGTATTGCTAATTACACAATTTTTTTATCGTTTACGCTTGTTACATCACTAACGTCTGCATTTGTAGTACTACTGTTCAGAAAATCTGTACATTACCAACATGTCTAACACTACTTGAGAAAAGGGGTTTTCTTATTCTTCTATTTTCTTTCTATGGGCTGTTATGATGAGGTCAGGCGATATTAATATCGTATTCACGATAATCATATTTGTATTGCTTCTTGACGGCTTTCTGAAATGAAATACTAGTCGTATGTGTTTCTAGTCTTTGTGACGAACTTCTAAAATATCTTCGGGATATCTACTATAACCTACTGGCAAAGGCAGAGACTTTATTATGTCATTGTCATGTATAAGTATTTTATCGACAGTGGCACTAATTTTATAACTAATCATTCATATAACTTTATAGGCAGTGTAGCGGTTTCTAAACAATATCTCCGAAACTCTTCAAACTTGATGTAAAGCGCGCTTGACAAAAGACTAAGAACGTCAGAAAATCTTTCGATCAAATTAAAATCTAATCCGGTAATTTCTGCTCGTGTTGCCATCATTGCATCACCACATTCTTGTTTTGATTGATCAACTAAAAGTCTCGTTTAGATATAAGGTTTTTGAGTTATAATTTTCTTTTTCTGTTATTAAGTACTTCTTTACATTTTAATCCTCTTGCTTGCCACTGTTTTATTTCAAGCTTTTAAGAAATATGTAATAAAAATAGGGATCTTTATCGTGCCAAACATCGCATTGTCACAGGGCCTTTCTATTGGAAAAGAAGGCATGCTTTGAATTTTCTCCGCTCGGCCGGGGATTGAACCTACAACCCTTGGATTATGAAGCAAATCCACCAATCCACCTAAACTGGCTAAAATAACGTTTAAATCTCCATACTATCCAAATCTACCATTAATCTTTTTGCTACATTTCCACCTTACAATAATCTAAATACTTTAGTATATTTTTCAAATGTTTTATAAAGTCTGAAATGGTACTACTAATATTAAATTTGTCAAATTGTACATAGGAGAAGACAACTTAAAAAACGTTTATTTTTTCTTAACACTAATTGCATTAAAAAGAATTCTTTTCGCGTAACGCTAATCTATGTACTTCGTCGAATTGCACCGATGCGATGGTGTCAGTGCGTCTACCTGAAAACAATTCTGTTATTAATAAAGGGGTTAATTGGTATAGCCTACATAATCACAAAGCTACTTTTATATAGATAAATACCAAACCTACCAAAAATATAGTTGCGCTGAAAGTATCAGCTTGACCTAAATAACACTACTTTAGTTTTTGCCGGTTAACCCCAATAAATCAGTGAGGGGCGGGGTAATACAAGATATACAAGATAAGAAAAACAAGCGTCACTTCGTTTTAAAACACTTCTCATTACTAAAGCTTCAAACTTATTAGATAAACGAAGAAATAGATCTTTTACTAACATATAAACAATTTCCACAATTTTGGTCGTACGGTACATATACACTTACAGGTTAAAAATGAAGCAAATATTAAAACCACAAAATAAATAAATAGTAATAAATAAAACGCAAACATGTAGTGAAATGTAAACTATGTAAGTAGGGCTTTATTGTAAACGGTAAAGGTTCTTAAGGTTCTTATATTGATTAATGATTTTAATAAGTCTGGTAAAATCGAGAGAAATGTGATTTGTATCACAGCTGGTTATAATTCTTAAAAACTACCCTATGATAATTTAACTACTCGAGATCTCGTTTGAAGTACTTAAACACTAACATGCATGAGTAAATAAATTGTATAAACGTTTCAAACAAACATTCCACCATTCGATGACCCACGTTTAATAAATACACGGTTTAATTAATGACATACGGTTTAAAAACCTTGCTTAGAGCTTTTTGTTTCACTTCTTCCGGTATAATCTTGTGTTACATACAACAACCCTGTATGTATGTATGCAGGTACTAACCCAAAAGGGAAGACTTTCAAGTTAAACCAAACCCAAGGTCGAAAGTGCAAGAAGAAAAAAAAAGACGAACAAGAAAGAAAAAAAAGACCTAAAAATAAAATACTCTATATGTGGTATAAATTTTAAATATTTGAAAAGAATTTTATCTTTCGATCAACTGAAAGGTCTTTTATTAAATCATTTATTCTAGGTAAATGATATAGACTTATTACCTAAAATAGAATACGATCTTAATGAGATTTTAGCACATGGTGGAAAATAAAGAAAAAGGTTGACCTAAGTGGTTAACACCAAGTCTATACCGTCTGGTCGACGATCGATCAAATATAACCATTCAAGTGATCGATTTGATGGACGCGAGATTTTCTCCGCTAAAGCGAATTATACAAGACCAAACCAACTTTTTATTTCATCTCACATTCAACCATCCTCTAATGAAGCCCACCATTTTGTTATGCCGACCGCACCATTGTGAATGCACTTGACCGCGCTAGCGCGTATTTACGATAAAGAGAGGGAGAGGGAAACCAGCGACAACCAAAACTAACGGAGAAGCTTGGTTTTAAACAGTGACCGTAAAACAATCAATGGGTTGTAAATTTCGACGTTATAATTCCCCTCTCAACTCTCTTAACTCCCGCATTAAGTTCAATAAGAACTGTAGAAATAGCCTCTGAATCTTCTTCAAAAGTAAACGGATGAGCTGGTAACTCAAGTACAGACTGATCTTGTTCCATTTTCATGATCTGTCGAAGAGACTTTCGCATACTATCAACATTAGAGTCAGGAAGACCTCTAATAGCTAACTCATAAGACAGTTCTGATTTACTTAACCTATCTATATGGATCTTCCGTTCCATAATGAACTTAATTAATAATCAAAGCTAACAAAACAAATAACCTATTTAAAATAAGATTAATAATCAATTTACTATAACCTACAGAATCACAAAGCTACTTTTATATAGATAAATACCAAACCTACCAAAAATATAGTTGTGCTGGAAGTATCAGCTTGACCTAAATAACACTACTTTAGTTTTTGCCGGCTAACCCCAATAAGTCAGAGAGGGGCGGGGTAATACAAGATATACAAGATAAGAAAAACAAGCGCCATTTCGTTTTAAAACAATTCTCGTTAGGTACTAAAGCTTCAAACTTATTAGCAAAGACGAGAATTAAAAGCTGATAAAGAAATAAATGTAAAATAATGCAATGGGTGTCCAAAGCAGCGATTTATCTATAAATGGAATAAATACATGTAAATAATAATTTAAATGTGAAATCTTATGCACTCCTAATGTTGTTTTATAAATCAAGTGGCAAATATCAAGAAATGATACATTTAGATAGTCGTCCAAACCATTTCAAATGTTTATGTTCATTTAATTTATAAAGAAACCGCACGACTTACCTGGTTCTCCACTGCAGCACATGTTTGTTTTGAATTTCGCATTATCAGCTAAAATACATAATAAAATTAAGACAGTGGCGGGGAGCTTTTATATATCACTTTTATTCCATCTAAATCACATAAAGAAGCATTACTAGAGAAGATTATTGGTACGCCAATGATCCGACATATTGCACAGGCTTATCAGTAAATCTTTCTCGTCTCTGCTTATTAGATAAACGAAGAAATAGATCTTTTACTAACATATAGACAACTTCCACAATTTTGGTCGTACGGTACATATACACTTACAGGTTACAAGCTGGAAAGCAAATATTAAAACCACAAAATAAATATATCCTTAGGGGGGATTTCCCCTTCAACTCCCAGTCGCGAAAACCCTTTTGCGGCTTTGCATAACCTAGCATTGTACAATATTACAGACCAAGGCATGATATCGGTTCTGGTACTACTGGATTACAGTAAAGCATTCGATACAGTTAATCATGCAATTATGATAAGAATCTTAAAATATCTAGGATTAAGTCAATCTGCTACGCAACTTATTACCAGTTATCTCACTGATAGAACACAATCAGTTAAACTTGTTGATCTAGTTTCGAATGCCTTACCTGTAAAACAAGGAGTGCCGCAAGGTTCCATTGTCGCCCCCTTCTCTATTCCATTTATACCTCAGTTTTTATACAACAGATCAAATTTACAAATGTATGCTGACGACACCCAAATATACCACTCGTTTCCCATTTCAGAATGGAGAAAAGCAACTGATGAAATTAACTTCGATTTACAATATATCTCCGACGTTTCCAACCAGCATTCGTTAAAAATCAATCCAACTAAATCAGCAGCCTTACTTTTTGGAAATAAGAAAGGATGTAATACGTTAGTTAATAATCAAAAATATAATACAAAATATTTGCATTATTAAATATTCAATGTGGGGAATTATTTTACAAAATAATTCAAAGTGTGACAAAAAATTAAACCCACAATAATAATGAGATGTGTATAATTCACAGGAAGCACTCTAGGACAGCTGTTTCGATCTTATTAGATCTCATCAGCTAGAGATAGTTCCCCGTGAATCATACACACATCATCCAGGCTTATATACATAGCCGGAAATAACATTAATACCGAAAAATAAATGTTGCGACATCTGTAGAGTCATATACCATATTAAGTGGTGTTCTCTACCAAACAACAATAAATATGAATGGTTTGTCCTCCATTCAAGTTTAAAAATCAAAAATATAATACAAAATATTTGCATTATTAAATATTCAATGTGGGGAATTATTTTACAAAATAATTCAAAGTGTGACAAAAAATTAAACCCACAATAATAATGAGATGTGTATAATTCACAGGAAGCACTCTAGGACAGCTGTTTCGATCTTATTAGATCTCATCAGATAGAGATAGCTCATTGTGGGTTTAATTTTTTGTCACACTTTGAATTATTTTGTAAAATAATTCCCCACATTGAATATTTAATAATGCAAATATTTTGTATTATATTTTTGATTTTTAAACTTGAATGGAGGACAAATCATTCATATTTATTGTTGTTTGCTAGAGAACACCACTTAATGTGGTATATGACTCTACAGATGTCGCAACATTTATTTTTCGGTATTAATGTTATTTCCGGCTATGTATATAAGCCTGGATGATGTGTGTATGATTCACGGGGAGCTATCTCTAGCTGATGAGATCTAATAAGATCGAAACAGCTGTCCTAGAGTGCTTCCTGTGAATTATACACATCTCATTATTAATGTGGGTTTAATTTTTTGTCACACTTTGAACGTTAGTTAATGTTATTAATATTAACATAGACAATGTCAAAATTCCCTTTGTCTCTAAAGCTAAAAGCCATGGTTTAATTCTAGATAATATATTTCGCTACAGAGACCAAGTTACCAAATACATTTGTCAGGCTTATGGCAATCTAAAGCAATTGTACCCGCATCGTTCTTATTTAAGCAGCGAGGTAAAAAAAGTTTGTGTCAAGCATTTGTGTTAATGTGTTGTCTCAATGTAATTACTGTTCATCTATATACAATTCAGCTATTGATACCGTTACTACTAATAGAATTCAAAAAATAAAATGCTTGTCAAAGATTCATCTGTGGCTACGTATCAAATATACTCATTATACAACAATCTACCATTGAGCTATAAATCATGTTATTACCTTACAGTTATTTAAGGCTAAGCTTCGTAAAGAATTCTTAGCTGCTCAGTAAGTCTGTTACATTCAAATTAGAGTAACGTTGCTATATTAGAAAGACAGCTAGTGCTACATGTTGTTTCTACAGAAATATTTAATTTGTAAATAAAATGTTTTGCTTCATTATATTTAAGTGCCTCTTGTACGGATTCGTATTTTAGTTAACCTACTACTCGCGGTTTAGGTGGAAGAGTAGGACTAGGATTTTCCTACAACTGAACCTCGTCGTGTGATTAAGGTGTCATACTTATTAATTAAATTGTCTAGAATTAATATTGTCAAAAATTTATTATTATTTAGTGTCAAGAATTAATTAAATAATTATCTGTATGTTATATAAATACTACACCATTCTTTTTATTCTTATCTGCCATTCTTAAATTTTTAAAATTAGCATGTATGTATGTACAGTCATTAGCAAATGTCTTGTCCCGAGTAAGGACGTTGCTGCTTTAAGAATCGAAATACCCCTTATACTGTGTACGAAAGAAACAGAGACAGAGATGGACAACTACCTGGAAAAGATATTTAAATTCTTTAAAGCTTGTTTTGAAAACACGCTTGTAAAAACTCTTGTTACTCATTCTATTCAAAATTTCTTTGACACACTTTATAAAATAGTCCTTTTAAATAGAAGCATCTACTAGTTAAACAAAGCTATATAGCGTGTTTATGTTTCATTCTTTACTTTTAATAAAAAATAATTAAACGAAAATAAAAATGAAAACAATAATCAAAAAATAGAGGTTTAGGAGTACTTTAGATAATTAAATAATCGCAGAAATTAATGTAAGCGATAAATAAAAATAAAGTAATAATATAGGCATTTATTTATGTAAATACGTTAAAATTTTAAAAAGTTATTAAATATTCAGTTGTTTTAATAAAAATACTACAAACTAAGAAAAAACTAGAAACATAGATATAGTAACTACTAAAAACAAAACAGTCACAAAACAAAAATTAAGAAACACCCTTGACAAAGCATAGAACCTTAGATCATATATATATATATATATATATATATATATATATATATATATATATATATATATATCATTAATATCTGTTTACCTAAAATTTTTAGAAAATATTTGTGAAAGATTACAGATTTTTTAAATCCCGCCTACTTTTAAGTAGATTAGTCAATAGGTTTAATTTTTCTCTCCAACACATTATTCTGTCAATTACCCATCTCTCTCTTGCATGTATTACCTGAGTGCAAAAGTTGAACCCTTTTCTCATAAACATTCCACTAACTACTTTCAAGATATAATCCTGTGAATATACCCAAACTGTATTTATTATTAATCTTAATTTATTTGACCGGCAACTACTGGGAATTTTACCTGAAGGTGAATAAACCGGCCCTTAATGTTTAAATATGCCTCGTTTGTATGCCCAATCTGATTCTACTTTGGAAACTCGGGGAATAATTATTAGTTTTGATTATTTATTATTTTTACTAATTTTTGCAATAAAAACTGATTACAGTTAGTACTAAAAATTTAGTTTTTTTGTGTTTACAAAATAATTAAACTTTGTAAATAAACAAATCAAACTCGTAAATAAATTAAAAGAGTTTATAATAAAGTAGAAAAAAGTATACGATATTTATTTCTAAAATAGAAGAAACGATAGTAGAAGTGAAACGGCTGTTTTGTATTCCAATAAAATAAGAAACTCACTTGAAAATAGCAGTTTTTATTACTTTATTGTTGTTATACAAAGCCACTCTAGGTAGGGTAGCAATTTTTAAAACTGGTTAGATTTGCTGTGTTGTTTGTAAACAAAAGAAACTATGCACCGAAACGTACGTCGTTTCTTTTACCAGAATTGTTAAATGTGTTGCCTGCTCGGGACAAGACATTTGCTAATGACTGTACACTTTATTAAAGATTATTATTATTATTATTATTATTCTCTCATATGCATAGCTTCGAAGATTTTAGCTAGTACTGTTGAAGATCCGGATTGCAACAAGCATTCTAGGGATTCTTCCACTTGATTATTTAGTACCTAGGAACTTTCTAATGATGTGGGCTGTTCCTAGTATGGCTGTTTTCTGTAACTCATCGATGTTAATATTACCAGGAATCTTGCTTATATGTTCTTCATGTCGCTTAGTTGTTGTACCTAAAGCACCTATTATGACAGGAACTACTGTTGCTTTTGTTTTCCACATGCGGCTAATCTCTATCTCTAAGTCCTTATATTTACTTAGTTTTCCAGCTTCTTTTACGGCTATATTATAACCGTCTGGAATAGCTACATCTATCAAGAGGCATGTTTTGTTGTTTTTGTCGTAATAAACTATATCGGGCCTATTTGCATTTATGGTTCTGTCTGTGTATATAGGATGGTCCCACATGACCACGATGTTATTATTCTCAACGACTTTTTTTGGTTGGTGTTCGTACCATTTCTCACTTGTTTCGACGTTTATTTGGTTAAGTAGCTTCCAGTGTATGTATGTCGCCACACGATTATGCCTGTTAAGGTATTCTTTTCCAGCTAAGATAGACCAGCCGGAGATAATATGGCTGATATATTCATCACATTGGTGACATAATCTGCATTTAGGGTCTACATTTTGATTGAGTATCTTCTTCTGGTAGTATTTTGTATTTAATGCTTGATCTTGCGCAGCAACTATCAAGCTCTCGGCTCAAGCTCAACCTTTTAGTCCAGCTTTTTTCAACCAACTGAATGTTCTCTCTTTACTTATAAATGGTTTGTTGTGTACGTTAGTGGCGGTGGGTTTCTCCATGTATTTTTGAATTTTTTCTTTCATCATTATTTCTTTAATTTCTTCTTTTTTATTTGTTTTGTATTCGTTGCGTATCTTATTATACGTTTTGGTAATGGAATACTTATTCTTGCTGTTTTCGTGTTGTTCGACCTGGGCGATGTACTTATCTTTCTGCTGGTTTATGTAGGTACCAAGTTGTACTATTGTTGACTTGTAGGCCGATATGACCTGGATTAGTCCTCTGCCACCTTCTTTCCTTGTCATATATAAGCGCTCGACATCTGCTTTTGGGTGATGCATTCCGTGGATTGTAAGACGTTTGCGCGTTTTTATATCTATTTTTTCAAAAGCTTTTTCGGTCCACTCTACTATACCGAAGCTATATTGCAGTACTGGTATGGCAATGCTATTTATTGCCTGCATTTTGTTCTTAGAGTTCAATTCGCTCTTTAGTACCATCCTCACTCTTCGAAGGTATTCTTTAGTTAGTTTTTCTCTCATCTTTCCATGTTTTACTTCATTACATTCTTCAACACCTAGATACTTATAAATCTCGTTATGTTCGAGTTCTCTGATTACTGTTGTGTCGTTGATGCTGACATTCTCTTTCTTTACAGTTTTACCTCGTTTAATACTGATTTTGGCGCATTTGTCTAGACCCATTTGTATATCACTGCTGAATTCATGAACGATGTTCAGCGCTTGTTGTAGCTGGTAGTCATCTTTCGTGTACAGTTTAAGATCGTCCATGTACAGCAAGTGATTTATTGTTTCTTTTGATGTTATTTTATATCCGATTTGTTCTCTATTAAGCAGCTGACTTAAAGGTGTTATCGCTAGACAAAACAGAAGTGGAGACAATGAATCGCCCTGGAAAATACCACGTCTTATGTTGATGTTATTGGTAGCGATGCTGCCATCTTTATAGTACAAGTGCATTTGTGTTCGCCATTGTTTCATAGATTTACATATAAATTCAACGACGTTATGGTTTATTTTGTACGTGTTTAATATTTCCATTATCCATGAATGTGGTACGCTGTCGAATGCTTTACTATAGTCGATCCATGCCATACTGATACTATGTTTTTGGCTCTTTACTTTTTCTGTGATCATCTTATCTAAAATGAGCTGGTCTTTACAACCTTGAGTTGATCTTCTACATCCTTTCTGCTGTACTGGAAGAATATTATGTTGTATTAAATGTTTGTATATGTTGTCAGCCAGCACTGATGTTATTATTTTATACATAGTTGGTAGGCATGTAATAGGTCTGTTGTTTTTGGCTTCCTTGGGGTCTTTTCCTTTGTATAACAAATATGTTGTACCTTCTGTTAGCCAATCGGGAGTGTTACATGGGTTTCTGACGATATCATTGTAAGCATCTGCTAAGCTCTGATGTACTGCAGTTAGCTTTTTGATCCAGTAGTTTTGAACTTTATCTGGCCCTGACGCCTTCCAATTATGTGTTTTGTTGATTCTCATAGTCAGCTCTTTAGTCCCTATACTTGACCAGTCCTGTTCTGGTATCTGACTGTTGATTTGTTTGATTTCCTTTATCCATGCAGCATCGTTATTATTCTTTTTTTGGTCTTCAAGAATGGACCGCCAAAATTTGTCTAGCTCTTCACTATCGGGAGCCTCGGTTGCTTGTTTGATATTACTATTTAGTTGCCTATATAGCATTTTTGTGTCCTCAGTAAAGAGTTTGTTTTGTTCATATTGCTGTTTTCTCTTTTTGTATCGCGTCAATCTCTGGGCTTTGGCTTGTAGTTTCATTTTATTCTCTTGTTCGGCAATGGCTATCACGTCTGTTGTTATTGTGTCGCTTTTAATAATTTGTTTGAATTTATTGCGTGTTTTACTTGATATTTTGTCTCTTTTTGTTTTATACTCACTGATTATAGACAACTTGTATCTATACGAGTCGATTTGTCGATTTATTCGTCGACTCCATGCCGGTTCACCTTTATTTTGCTTTTTTGTAGATATTTTGCGTTCTCCAGCTATTATGCTTGCAGTTGCGTAATACTATATGATTTATGTCGGTTATATCATGTTTTTCATCTTGTAAGATCTTCTTGATCACTTCATTTGCAGTCTTTATTTGTTGGTTTGCTTCCTTACTATTCTTAATCTTGTTTATTTGACTTCGTTCGTTGATCGGCATGCATTTGACTTCAGCTATTTTCTGTTTTAATTTTTGTTCTAAGTCTAGTGCTAGTTCATTCGCTGCTGGTGGTTCTGGTGTAGAAGTCGTACTAAGATTCGTATTTGATTTTTGTGATAGTGTCGGTGGTTCACGTTCATAGCTGTCAGGTTCGTTTACTAAAGTGACGTTTTTGTCAGAAGAGATAGTGTCGTCGTTAAGGACACTTTGTATTCTGAGCTTTATATTTTCTAATTCATTTTTGGTTAATTTATTTTTCATTATATAATTACGTTGGTTATTGAGTCGGACCGCGTCTATATCTGTATGAATGTTCGGATTATTTTCCCTCCATATTTGGTACGTTCCTGCCATCATACCTCTCGGATGCTTGTTTAGTATTACCTGATAATATGGTTCAATGATGCTGATGTATTCTTCTTTTGTCCACTTGCTTCTTTGTTTGGTTGTATTTCTCTGCTTTACCTGGAGTTAGAAGAGTGCGGGTTGTTGACCAAGCAGTTCTTCTTCTTCTGCTACTAGCAGGACTATTGGGATAAGAATTTTCTTACTATACGGCACGTGTTTATTATCACAGCTTTCTGAATTAGGATGTATAATCCAACTCGAATATCTAAAAGTTGGAGATTTTCTTTTAATGTTTTAGGGATGATGCCAGTTGCTGAAAGTACTATTGGTATAATATGGACTGAATCCAGTTGCCATATCCTTATTACTTCTTCTTTGAGCTCTATGTACTTTTGAAGCTTTTCGGTGGTAGTACTGTTAATGTTATGGCTATTGGGAATTGCCACATCTATTAGGTAGGCTTTCTTATTGTTCTTATCTATTAAAACAATGTCTGGTCGGTTGTTGTGGACGGTTCGATCTGTCACTATGGATCTATCATAGTACAGTCTGTGGTTGGAGTTTTCTAATACTGACTGTGCCTGATACTGATAGTAAGGTTTTTGTTTTTCGCTAATTAATCCATGTTTTATAGCTAATTCTTGGTGTATTATGTTAGCTACTTGGTTATGGCGGTGGGTATAGTCACCTTGGGCAAGCATTCGACAGGCACCCGTTATGTGTTGAATGGTTTCTGGTTTTTCTCGACATCTTCTACAGGTGTCATTAATAACATTAGGAACTTTCAAGATGTATTTTTTATAGTTGGCGGTGTTGATAACTTGATCTTGAATCACCATCATGAACCCAGTTGTTTCAGGAAATAGTTCGCCGACCTTTAGCCACGCGTTCGATGCAATCTTGTCGACATCTGGCTTCTGAAGGTCATAAGCGTGTCTTCCATGTAGGGTCTTGCTCTTCCATGTCATAATCTTTTCTTGTGGTGTACTAATCCTTTCGTTTTGCTGTGTGTCGAGGTCGTGTAAATTAAGTGGGGTATATCTTAAATCTGAATCAGATATTACTTTGTGTAGGTCAGATTTGTTTTTTCTGTCAAGGAAATATTGTCTCAGTGTCTTGATCTGGTTGTTATGTATATTTTTTATGTTTGAAATTCCCATACCCCCTTCATTATTTGGTAGTACTAACCTTTCAATGCTGGAGTTTTTATGGTGCATTCGTGCCTTTGTCATTTCAGTTCTAAGGATACGTTCTAGTTTTCCAAGGTCGGTATCTGACCATGTAATGATGCCAAACGAATAAGTTAATGATGGAATAACATACGTGTTGATTGCCTTGGTTACATTTTTGCTGTTTAATTCACTTTTTAATATTTTCTTTATTATTATTTTTTTTTTATTTTAAGTTTTAGCGGCATCAACAGCTGAGGTTATTAGCCGCATTAGTCTCACATAATGACTGTATATAGTAAAAAAATATATATACGTATATATAAATAGGTAATGGGTTTACTAAAATTCACATACATAGACGAACAGTTTGGATAAAGGTATAATTGAACATGAGGCTTAGGGATAAAACAATGGACTGAGTACGAAACAAATTATCGATAAAATGATTGTATATATAAAATTATAAATAAATAAAATATATGTAAATAAATAAAATTGTAAATAATGTGTAAAAATTATGTAAATAAAATGTATATAAGAATATATATGTTTGAAATATATAAATAGGAAATAATAACATTATATATAGTAAAGATATATATAAATAAAATATGGGTTTAATAAAATCCACATACATAGACGAACAGTGTGGAGATGATTGAACATGAGGTTTGGGGATAAATGAATGGACTGACTATGGAACAAATTCACGATAAAACAATTGTATATGTAAAATTTTAAATAAGTAATATTGTAAATAAATAAATTTGTAAATAAGTAAAATTGTAAATAATATGTAAAATATATGTAAATAAAATGAATATAAGAATAAATGTGTTTGAAATATATAAATAAATTTTTTTTTGTGTATACTGAGTAAAATAAATGAGTGTTAAATTATAATTTATTTGCTAGATCTATACTCTTTATAAATTCTAGAACGTTGTCTTCATTTCCAATTGACAGAATTTCGCTAATATTATTTGTAAGAGATGTTCTTAAACAAGCTTCATTATAGGAAGGACAATCCACCAGTATATGCCTTACTGTCAGCTGTCTTTGACAGTGTTGGCAGATGGGGGGTTCAGAACCCTGTAACAGGTAGGATGATGTTAATCTGGTGTGTCCTATACGTAAACGGGTAATAATGGTTTGTTCGTGGCGTGTTAGATGATTTTTTTTCTTCGACGGTTTTATTAGCGGTTTTATTGTTTTAAGTTGTGTGTCAACTTCGTCCCATTTTAATTGCCACAGGTTTAGAACTTTCTCCTTTAAGTAATCTTTCAGATCCTTTGGCCGTATGCAGATATCCTCTAGTTGGTCATGTTCCACTGCGAGTTTAGCTGCCTCGTCAGCTTTCTCATTACCCTGGATCCCTACGTGGCCAGGTGTCCAGACTAGAGTTATTTATTTTTCTTTATTATAGAGCCAGTCAAGTGATGCTTGTACTTCCTGAACTAAAGGATCGAATGAAAATCTATTTGATAACACCTGCAAAGAACTCAGTGAATCTGTGCAAATTAAAAACTTGGATTTATTAGAAAAATATATACTATGAAGCGCTTGCCATAGTGCATATAACTCCGCTGTAAATGAACTAGAGGCTTCATGTAGCTTCCAATGATAAGAGTCGTCAAGAATGATAAATGCACTACCAACTCCATTTTCCGACTTGGAACCATCTGTATATATAATTTCGGCTCTGGGATGGTGATCTAAAATGTTTTTAAAGTGGTTGAGAAATAATTTGGGATTAACATCTTTTTTCCCCCCTTGCAAGCAAGAGAGGTCCATTTGAGGTAGGTGAATTCGCCAAGGTGGTACTTCATAATTTCCTGCCTGATAAACTGGCTGCAATGTTTCACTGAGTTCTTGCAATATGGCGTGTAGACGTATTCCAGCAGGACGAGTTCTAGTGGGTCTAGCCATATATAGAGTAGTTTGTTCATCATTAAATAACAAAGCATGATTTGGGTGTCGTGGTTGAGCATATATGGTTATTCCATAATTTATGAGTAAACGATACCTTAGATATTTTAACGGTGGTATTCCCGATTCGCAGTATAAAGATAATGTAGGACTGGTTCTAAAAGCACCTAGAGCAAGTCTCACACCCGTCGAATGAATTTGGTCTAGTACCTTTAAGTGTGATTGACGTGCGGCACCGTATACTATTGACCCATAATCCAGTTTGGACAAAATCATACTTCTGTACACGTTTAGGAGTATGCTTCTATCTGCGCCCCATTTTATACTAGATAAGCACCTAACGATATTCAATCGTTTTTTGCAATTGGCTGCTAAGTTTTGAATGTGAGGACCCCAAAGTAGTTTTCTGTCAAAAGTAACTCCTAAGAACTTTATTTCTGGCTTATTAGATATAGGTAGACCATTTATTGTAAGTTGAGGATTTTGATGACAGGATCTCAACCTGCAGAAATGAACACACTGTGTTTTTAGCGTGGAGAAACGGAAACCCCGATTTTCTGCACAATCTACGACTGAATTTATAGCTTCTTGCAGGACTGAATGGATATGATCAAAATTGTCTCCTGCATAGAAGATGCAAAGATCATCTACATACAAGCTTCTCCCGACTCTATGATCTATACCTGACAATAAGACATTTACGGCTACTGCAAACAAAACCACGCTAAGTGTGGATCCTTGGGGAATGCCATTCTCGACAGTGTAGGCTTTGGATTCAGCATTTCCGACTCGAGTTCTGATTCTTCTATCTGCGAGAAAACTGGCAATGAAATTTGGCAAACAGCCTCTCAGTCCCCACCGATGTAGAGTTTGCAATACGCCATATCGCCACGTCATGTCGTAGGCTTTTTCCAGGTCGAAGAATACTGCTGTAAGATGATGTCTGTTTAAGAAGCTTGTCTGTATCGCATTTTCGATATAAACCAGTTGATCGGTTGTTGATCGGAATTTTCTAAAGCCCATTTGGAATTTGGATAGTAAATTGTACTTTTCTAAGACCCACATCAGTCGAAAACTGACCATTTTTTCAAGAGTCTTACTAAGGCAGCTTGTTAGGGATATTGGGCGATAGTTGGAGGCTACTTTGGGGTCTTTGCTAGGTTTTAACAGTGGGATTATAGTAGATTCTTGCCATTGCTCTGGATAGATTCCTGTCTTCCAAATCTGATTGTATAATTGTAATAATTCGGCTTTAGCAGTTTCAGGTAAATGTTTTAACATGTTGTAACTAATAGTATCTCGACCTGGCGACGAGTCTTTAGTTTCCTGTAAAGCTTTTTCTAGTTCCTCCATAGTAAAATGTACGTTATAGAACGATTCTATTCGTTCTGTGAAATCCAATGGAATTTCTATAGCGACTTTATTAAGACGAAAGTTATCGTTGTAGTTAAAACTAAAACAGGTGATGTAGTAGGAAGTTTCTTTCCTGTTAATGATCTTATTTTCCCCCAAACGTCTGATGGTGATGTTTGTGGGGTGAGAGTAGCTACATACGTCTTGAAAGAGAGCCGCTTCTTTTCCAAAATGACACGGCGAGCTCGTGCACGGAGTCGTTTAAAATTCACCATATTTTCGGCAGTATATTTTCTTTTAAAAAGATTTAGTGCTTGTTTTTTAGCTTTAATTGCTTTGGCCACCTCTTCATCCCACCACGGTACTCTTTGCGGTCTCTGTCGGTTTGTAATAACTGGAATACTTTCTTCAGCAGCCAAAAGTATAGATTGAGTAGCATGGTCTACTGAAGAAGCAACAGTGTCAGTTAAATGCAAGGTGGTAATGTTCTTTTGAAATTTTGACCAATCAGCCTTGCTTTCTCTAAACTTCCTACCTGTCGTTAATGGCTGTAGTTGTGAGCGAGTTGTAGCAAGTTGTAACATTACAGGAAAATGGTTCGAGAAATACAGATCATCAAGCACATCCCATGAAAACAAATGAGTAATTTCTGGAGAACTAACTGAAAGATCTATAGAGGAGAAGTCGTTTGATCTTAAATTCAGGTAAGTACCTTTACCCGTATTGAGAATAGTCAACTCTAAATCTTCAAAAAGGTTTTCCAGATTTCGTCCACGAGGATCCAGATGAGCCGATCCCCATATCGGATTGTGAGAATTGAAATCTCCAAGAAGTACAAATGGTCTGGGCAATTGAAGAATCGCATCACGCAAGTCGTCTACTTCCCAGTGAATATCCGGTAAGTATATGTTGCAGATGGTTAGAGCAATTGGATAAAAGATTTTTACAGCAATTATCTGCAATTCTGTGTTTATATTTATAGGTTGAATAGGAATAAATTCTTTTATAAATATTGCAACACCGCCTCTAGCTCAAAAATTGGGTATAACATCTTTTCAAACAATAATATAACCTTTGGTGTCATATGGAGTTTCGGGTTTTAGGTGCGTTTCCTGTAATGCCTATTGGTCGGCATGTTCATGGCGCGTAGCTCCACCTTTGTCACCCTGGCGGGGTAACATGATACCGTTGAACGGCTCGTAGTTATTCAGAGTTATCAAATAAAGCTATTAAAAGGAAAGAAAGGTTAAAGAAATAATACGGCAGTATTATAACACAAATAAAATCATATATTAATCCAAATATACAATAACAAATATGATAGCAGTTAAGGTAGGTCAGGAATAGAAAATATATGGGAACGAGTGTTTCGCGTGAAGCGCTAATATGTTATGATGTCGGTCCCTCCTCCAGGCTGGTGATGCATCGTGGTTGGCTGGCCGGATTCTCCAATTGCATGCTGCTGGCGTCCTGAAGCTGGTCGCTGGTGGTGACAATTCGCCCCCCCTCTGAGACGACGGCATGAAATGCAAAGCGTCTTCTTCCTCTTATTCCGGGTGCGGTGGTGGTGATGCCGGGGGTGGTGAGCGAAGCGCTGGGCGTCGTGGCGCGGCCGGATGCGGTCCGCGTGGTACTTCACCTGCTGCCTCCCTTTGTCGACCGTGTAGACCCTCCCGTCGAATATGTTCCGGATGTTGTAGGGTCCCAACCGTTTCGGCGCGAAACCGGCGTGGATCTTCCGCTGCTCGTTGGACTGGATGTGGACACGTACCATGACATCCTCTCCTACCCGGGCGACTGGTGCAGCCGGCTGTCCCTGGTATCTCCGGTGATACCGAAGTTGGTTGGCGGTGGCTTCCCTCTGTCTGTCCTCGGTGGATGGCGGATCCTGTTGTTCCGGAAGCTGTTGGTCCCCTGGCTGAAGTGGCTCGTACCCGAACAGCAGCTTGGTAGGGCTCGATCGCGTGGCGGCGTTGGTCCGAAGACGGAGGTCGTGGAGGACTCGGGGTATATGGCGGACCCATTCGTCTTAGGGTTGCCCCTGAAGTCGCGTGCGGAGGGCCTTCTTGATCACCTGGTTGCGTCGTTCGACCGGGTTTGCTCGGGGGTGGTAGATCGCCGTCGTGTGGTGGGTCGCGCCCCATCTTTTCTTCTGGTTCGTGGTTCTCCAGAGGTCGCTGGTGAACTGGTTACCGTTGTCCGTGAGGATGACTTTCGGGTACCCGAACCGATGAAAGACTTCCTCTTCCGCTAGTCGGCACATGAACTGGCAGGTGGCGTCCCGCATCACGAATGTCTCGACCCATCTCGTGAAGGCGTCCTCGATCACCAGGATGTATCTTCTTCCAGAAGCTGTTGGTGGATAGGGCCCCATGATGTCGATGTTGACGGTGTGCCAGGGTCGGGTCGGTTATCGTGCCTGTAAAGGAGCGTTAGTCTGTAACTTACCTCTTTTCACGGCGGCGCAGATCACGCATTGTTGGACGTGGAGGGCGACGTTGAAGGCGACGTTGTAGGCGGCGCTTAATCGCCTACTCTATGCAAAATTATGGGGAGTTGTGACCAGGCTGCCCGGCTTAGTTATAGTTACCAGGAGTCTAGCTCCTACGCTTAGTTAGTAGATTTAGTGCTAGAACAGGGTTGGTTCCAACCTCCCCTGTATTGTATTAGTTTAGGAGGACATATACGTCCTCACAATATGTATCATTATGTCAACATGTATGTTAAACTTTTGTACTCTCTTATTGTCTTTAGTATATAGTTGTTTTTTACAACTTGTGTTTAATTTCTCTCTACCTCTGACTACGTCCCCGTCACGGAAACCCCACGTGACATTATTATGGTTTCGTATTGTATTGAAGTAATGAACTGTTTTTGTTTTTAAGAATAATTAAGTGAATCAATAGTTAGATAATTAGTAATAATAATAGTAGTGATAATAAATTGAAATGAAAACAAATACAACAGGGGCTCTAGTCGGTCGACTCTCTCCCTTCTCTCTGCCTGGTCCAGGCCTACGGGCATCTGAACATCCATGAATCCCGGCCCCATAGGGCATCCCCTATGAGACGACCCCAGTAAAAAGTGTATACTCGAGGGAGCACGTTGGACTCTCAATATGGCAGACATCGCTCCCATTCATGGATCCCCCCCCGATTGCTTCCCGGACCAGCTGCAGAGAGAGTTGAGGGCTGTTGACGTCAAGCACAAAGTGTGCGGTATTCCAGGGAGTCTAAATTGTATGCGTGTCAGTGTATTAAATTCTAAAGATAATGGGGGCCGCGTGAAGCACGTTCTCGAGGTCCTCGGAGAGTGGGTTAATAAGGGTTGAGTTGGACAAAAATTTAGTGGGAGGGTACTTTGGTTTTCTTTTGATACAGTTGGCTGTGAGGCAGGGTGTACGAAGAAGTTGTAGAACTGATTGTTTATTTTGTTGAATCGCCCGGTTCACATAACGCCCCCTCAGGAAGTCGAGGCGCGCATCAACAGGAGGTATCCCGGCCAGGTCGCACACCTCCCGTGAAGGATGTAGGCGATCCAAGCCCAGAGACCTCCTGCAGATGGCCCTCTCCTTCTGTTGGAGACGCCTGATCACGTTACGCGGCGCGGAACAGAAGTCTTCTTTCTAAGATTCTTTCGTATGTTTTACCTAGAACGTTTAATAGCGCGATGGGCCTATAAGAGGTGGGATTTGTGGGGGGTTTTCCCGCTTTGGGGATCATGATGACTGAGCGAAAGCAGGCGTTGAAAATATTGGTAATTGCCGTAAGTGCCGGCTGAGGTAGGTGACGAAGAACTCTTCTTGTGAGAGTGTCACCCCCTGGAGCAGAATTTTTGCCATGGGCTGTGCTTTCGGCGGTGTCTATTTCCGTAATTGGGGATAAGATGTTAGGGGGGTTGATTTGAAGATCTTGTGGTATGACAAAATGTGGGAAAAGCGCCGGGTTGCCGCGGACTTGATCCTCTACTTCTAACATGGGACCACGGAAGAAACGTGGGTCGTCAGGAGGCTGGTGAATGCCTTCAATGCCTTTCATGCCACCCATTGCGCTTCCCTATGCCTGGTCGTAAGCAGGCGGGTTAGCGCGTTGAGGCGGTTCCATTCTGTCTTGACCAAGGGATCTCGCGTCCTGATAAACTGCCTATATAACCTACGCTTTTCGCGAATAAGGTTAATGATGTGAGGAGGCAGAGGAGGACGACTTGGGATTCTTATTTTCTCGGGAACTGAAGTATGGACTGCGTCTTGGATAGTGGACGTTAAATGATCAATGGCGTTATTAATGTCATGGAGATTGACGAGCTGAGGATGTTCCGGGACATTCGCAGAGATGTTTTCTACGAAGAGGTCCCAATTTGCTCGATTCCAATCTCGGATGGTGATCCGGTTGTTCCGGATGGGAACTTGCATAATTGAAGAAGAAGCTATTAGTGGGATATGATCTGACGTGACTGAGGTGCCGATGAAGGCTGAGTCATGGTCGAAATACTGAGTGAGTGCATCCGTAATCAAAATGTGGTCAGGAATGGACATGCCATTGTGGGTAAAGCAGGTAGGTTGGTCATTTGGGATGCGATATAAGGATAGTTTAAGTAGACAGTGGGTAAGGGAATGACCTTTCGGGTTTGAAGCGTGGTCTCCGAAGGCCGTGTGGCGAGCATTAAAATCTCCCATTACAACAGCCTTCCGAAACGACGCGACATACTCGAGGAAGTCTTCAGGTAGAGGATCGTTTGGAGGAACGTATATAGAGAAGATATGAATTGGACCATTGTCAAGATGAATTACGGCTGCACACACTTGTATGTCTTGAAATACTGGGGGAATGTCAAATTTAGTGGAGGCGAGTCGTTGATGAATGGCTAATGCGACTCCATGGATGCCTCCATGTGGGCTGTCTTTACGTGAAGTGATGTGAAAAGATGGTAGTGTCATATTACGACTTGGAGTAAGTTTAGTCTCAGAAATGGCTAGAATGTGGACGTGGTCCGTACGGACCAAATTTTCGACAAGGGGGCGCTTAAGGCGCCACCCTTGGACATTAATTGCTCCTAGACGCAGATCCATAACTGGTTAGAAAAGAAGGTGGGAAAGTTACGCGAACGTAACGAGGACACGGTTGCTGGCGTAGGATGCCTTGGCTTGAACGTCGAAGAAATGTTGTGTTGAAGCGTTTACTACACGGAGGACGTGCTCACGGTTTTGGGGGAACAGGTTTAGAAGTGTTGAAATGAAAAAGGAGAGGAAGTGGTTGACGCGGCCGGGTGTTGGCTCGCTCACCGGTTTGAGGATGACGGTTGCCTCAGGGGCAACAGGAGCTGGAGGCCTGTAGGAGCACTTGTGTGCATAAGCAGGGTGTTCGTCACCGCAGTTGGTGCATTTTGGTTTGGATTTGGTGCAGGATGAGGTGGGGTGATCGGCTCTACAGAAGCCGCAGGTAGGTTTTTGCACTGGACAGTTTGCAGTAACGTGATCAAATTTCTGGCACTTGGTGCCGGTTCAGGTTTTGGTGCATGGGATGGTTCAATGGGATAGGAATGGTTAAACATCCGTAACCCGTCCCGAAGGAGCACGTCTAACGAACGCGGTCCGTCGCTCGGGAACGGATGCGAAATACCTTGGAAAACTGAATTTGTTGATTGACGAGGGCTGATTCAATTTCGTCCATCGTTATGTCGAATTCGACATAGCGAATGACGCAGGAAAAGGAAATTTGATTAGGAGCAGGTTTGGAGAGGTTCGTAGATTTACGGTGATTGTTAAAAATGTTAACTGGACCTCCGACATGGTGGCTGAAGTTTGCCAGTCGGTCAATTAGGTCGAACTGCGGACTTTGGATACGAGCGGTGCAAAAACGGTTTGAAACTCGGTGATCAGTGATCTTAAGGCCAGGAATATTGTTTAGAATGGTAGAGATTGCTTTGACAGTGCAGTGTGATTGTGGTATTTGTGAAATAGTAGCGGAGAAAGAACGTGGCGAAGAGCGTTGTTCCAAGGATGGCTGAGTGTTTGGTTTTGGTTTTTTGTTGGCTCGTCTAGTTTTAGCTAGAGACCATTCGGATTCGGTTTCAGATGAGGAGTCAGGAGTAAGAAGGTGCTTTCTCCCTGTTACGGGAGCGGATGAGGTGGTGGGAGTGTTGCAATGGTTCGGAGCGTCGTTTGAAGATGTTTGTGGAGAAGCACGTTGTTGTAATGACTGATTGGCTTTGACGATGTCAAGAGCGGCTTGCAGTTGTTCGACAGTAATGTCGTCAGGTAAGTAGATAGGTTCGTGAATATTGGTCGAAAGAGCTAAGGTGACAGAGGCATAGGAATCGGATCGAGAAAGGTCGGTAACGGGATTAAGGTTGTTGGCTGGGGTTTCCAGCGATAATAAAGAAGGCGGCGGAGTTTGTGTATCTCTAGTTGAAGATTGGTCAGGCGGTTTGCCTATATCGGGAGGTTTTTCAGTGTTAGATTTGTTTTTGACGGGGGTACGTTTTAAAGTCATGATGAAAAGCTACAAGGGACTGAAAAAATGCGTAGGAGGTGTACGTGAATAAGATAAGGTTAATGGAATAGTTAGTATGACAGGGGATACTGAACGTTCACTAGGCAGCCTCACCCAGCGAATTACCCTGTTATGGTGGCTTCTGGGTCGTCAGTATTAGGTTACCAATAGATGTAATATAAACTGTTAGGTTGTAGAAGGCGGCGGCGAAGCTGGTCCTGCTGGCACAGTTGTCAGACAGAAGCGACGGCGATGACGGCGTCGGCAACGGAACAGCTAGTACACCTGGACGGAAAACCTCGGGAACCTGAAAACGGCTCTAAAAAGAGCCAAAGGATTAAAAGGCAACGCTAGAATCGACGCAGCTCCTCTTGCAGAAGTCCCGTAAGGGACTACTAGAATTGAAGACTCGACGACTCGGTGACCAGACAGATGTTACCACGACGGCGACTCGCAACAGAAGACGACAGAGTGTCCCGCGTGAAGCGCTTATATGTTAGGATGGCGGTCCCTCCTCCAGGCTGGTGCTGCATCGTGGTTGGTCGGCCGGATTCTCCAATTGCAGGCTGCTGGCGTCCTGAAGCTGGTCGCTGGTGGTAACAAACACTACTGTTACCAGGTCGGCGGCGGCGTCCGATGATAACGTAAGCGTTGGCACTGTAAGCACTGTAACACTGAAGTTCGGGGATTACACTAACACTAAACTGGCTCGTAGCTGAGTCCGAAGAGGAATTGTCTTAACTTAATCTAACACTTACTAACATACTAAAATAGAAGTCCAGGGGAAAATAGTCAATAAGGGATAAGTCTGTAATAGCTCACTCAATAAAAATAAGGTTTAAATAACATAACTCCCATATGACATGGGTTTATTAATAAACACAAATAAATACAACAATATACAATAACAGAATAAAATGAACACCAGGACTACGAAGTGTAGTAGCAATCTGAAGTTTGTTTAGCGGAGGGCTATGTCCTAAGTGACGTTAAACAATACCGGGCCTCAATCTGCCTACTCCCGATTATTGTGCAAGCAAAGATATTGCTAAGCTAAGATGTTGCAGTCAGGCCTCAATCTGCCTACTCCTGACTGTTGGTGGTTTTGTTGCTAAGGGTCTCAATCTGCCTACTCCCTTAGTTGATTCCCAAACTGGAATGATGATAGGGGTTGAGGCGGCTGTATATATACTTCCAGGGGTGCTGCAATCGTCTCCTGATTGGTTGGTGTGAAAAGCGTTGTTCTGCTGGTGGGGGACCGGTAACACTACCTGTGTTCTCTCGGCGGTACGTCCTAAAAGTGGAGCGGAAGTCACATCCAGTTTCAAATTTTGGGACCCGATGTAACCGTTAAAATTTTGGAGCGGATGTAACCGTTAAAATTTTGGAGCGGATGTAAAAGTACGTTACAAATGGCTGGATATAAAAGTTCGTTACAAATGGCCGGATGTCGTGTCCTTTTTCTGGACCGGAGGCATCTGAATATGTTTGGAGCCGGATGCTTGGGACCGGATGTTGCATACTGTTTCAAAAGTTCGTTACAAAGTTCATGACGTCATCGGTCGGGCTCAGACCGGAAGTGATATAGTTTTTTTGGGCCCATGTTAAATCCCATAAGAAAATGTCGCAGTAGTGGCTTAGTTTTACTACTCTCGAGAACTATCGAACCAAATTAAATATTTTCAAAATGAGCAAATAGTAAATTTATTTCTACATGCAACAGTAAAATATCATATTTCTAACTGATATACTTTTATTTTTATCCGACGATACATAATAAAAGGTATCCATTTTTAGGGACAATTTCATTGAGAGTAAGTTAAATTTTTTTTTCTCAGAAAGTATATCTCATATATCTATGAGATTTTTGTAGGTGTTAGAAAGAATCCTTGCGGTTGTTATTCTATTAATTTTCGGACAAAAAAGTGTTTTATTTAAAATTTAGATGAAAAAATGGTGAACTATGCGTTCTTGTTTATTAATGGAGATAGCGTCAAATTTTTTTCGCTAAATTAACACTTTTCATATGTAGACATTATTTTCTTTAAAAAAATGTTCCGAATTTTAACAATAAAAGTGCAATAACAAAAGACCTGTTTTTTATCGAAACCACTTGTCATCAAAAATCGTTTTTTTGTTTCCGCATTTTTATTATTAAAATTAGGAACATTTTTTTGAAAAGAATAATGTCTAAACATGAAAAGTGTTGATTTAGCAAAAAATCTTTGACGCTCTCTCTATTAATAAACAAGAACGCATAGTTCGCTATTTTTTCACATAAATCTTAAATAAAACGCATTTTTGTCTGAAAATTAATAGCATAAGAATCGCAAGGTTTCTTTCTAACCCCTACAAAAATTTGATAGATATATAACATATACTTTCTGAGAAAATAATTGGTTAACTTACTTTCAATGAAATTAACCTAAAAATGGGTACCTTTTATTGCGTATCGTCCAATAAAAACAAAACTGTACCAGTTAGAAATATATTTCACTGTTGTAAAATATTTAATTTGGTTCAGTAGTTCCCGAGCAATACGCTTTCAAAGTCAGAGGACTCTAGAAAGAGAATAGATAGTAAATAAAGATATTAAATATTCTATAAGAAAATCCCACGTTGGTTGGGCAACAATAAACTATGAGATGAAATAACGATAATATTATGGCGTTTCCAATTGACTGCTCTGTAGTGCTCTTAGATTGATCTGAGAGCATATTCCCTATTCACTTGGTTCACTTGACATTCCGGTCATCGAGATTTGCGTGTTCGATTGCCGCAAGTGCTCTGTGTAAAAGCACACCGAGAATGCTCTTCAATGATCTGTCCCACGAGACGGATCAATTCGGATCTAAACAAAAGTTAACCTCTAATTCATTCGTATCTGCGTTATTTTAACTGGAAAAACGTATTCAAAGTATTATTATGGATGATGAAAGGTGTCGTTTAACTTTATTAGAAATTTGTATCATCTTGTATCATCGTATCATCATTTGTATCATTGTATCAGATTCGTCTAAGGATAAGGAAATTGAAGCTATTATTGAATATTTAAATGAGAAACAACCATTATGCAAAGTTCGTAATTTCCTGGAGACGATAAATTCATTTTCTGATGAATCGGTAGGTTTGCTATAATAATAGGTACACAATACAATATTTTATTAATCTTTTTTATTATTATTATTATTATATAATAACTTATATAATAATGGTCAAACAAACACACGGCGATCGAAATGATTTTATTCGGTTGTGTATTGTGAATCGCTCTTCGATCAATCTAAGGTCAATCTACATAAGAGCAATGACGACATACCCGTTTTTCGAACAACCGTAGAGCAATCTGCAATGAGTTTGTGTTTGTATATTTCAAAGGCTTCTAAAATGTCTAATTTGCATTTGTTATTACAAAAATATAGGAATTTAATAATATTTTGAGGAGTCATTGTGTGTTTTGTTCTAAAAGGTGTTTGGCGTAATTAGATTTTTCAGGATGTTTATTTTTGTAATGACGTACGTGTTCTTTATATCTTATATCAAATTTTCTAAGTGTTTGCCTAATATATACCAAACTACAAAAAGAACAATTTAAACGGAAAATTCCCGATTTCATGATATCTTGTGTTCTGTCTTTAGCATTAAATAAAAATGAAAAAGTGTTAGTGTTGGTTTTAAATGTTATTTTATAATTGCTGGTTTTTCTTAGTATGTGCCATTCTTGCTAATAGTTTGCCAAAATATGGTATAGATATGTAATTATAAAACCAGCAATTATAAAATAACATTTAAAACCAACACTAACACTTTTTCATTTTTATTTAATGCTAAAGACAATACACATGATATCATGAAATCTGGCATTTACCGATTAAATTGTTCTTTTTGTTGTTCGGTATATATTGGACAAACACTTAGAAATGTTGACATAAGATATAAAGAACACGTACGTCTTTACAAAAATAAACATCCTAAAAAACCTGATTACGCCAAACACCTTTTAGAACAAAATCACACAATGACTCCTCAAAATAATATTAAATTCCTACATTTTTGTAATAACAAACGCAAATTAGACATTTTAGAAGCCTTTGAGATATACAAACACAAACTCAGGGTACCTTTAATGAATGAACAACTTGAGCTCAGTAATTCTCCGTTACTGGAAGTGTTAGATATTTAATTCTGATTATTATTGTTTTTATCTAGTTACCTATTTTTGTATCTACCTTAGCGACGTGTTTGTTTATATTTATATTACCTTTGATAATGACAGCTTAGCTGTCGAAACAATATTGTCAGGTTATATTTTAATAAATACTGTGAAACTTTTTACTAATCTTTATTTCATTAAAAATATGCTGCTAAAAAAATTATGCTTCTGCAAGTTTAAGATAAATAACAAATAAATGGATCAAAACTATACCCATTCTCGTCTAGAGTACAGTACCCCACGTGATTGAATCAAAACAAAGGTGCAAAACCTCAAGATTGTATCAAAATTAGCAAAAGTCAATGAATATCCATACAGCCGATAACTTCATTTACATGGCATGATTTCTACCCAATACAAGACTCAGTAAGTTAATTGTAACCTAGTATACATCAAAGGAATAATTTGTTTTAACTATTTCCAGTGAAATATCTACCCGAAACTGGCTTAGCTTTATAAGAGAAAAAGAAATACTATCTTCGTTAACAAACGTCAAACTCAAATCTAGTGAGAAGATAAAACATTCAAGAAAAGTGGGTAAACTATCCTAAACACGTAACCTGTGTTGCATAAAACATGTTTTATTCTAAAACAACATAATTAACTTATATCCTTTTTATAAAAACTTCCAATCTTTATATAAAAGTGAGGTTATATTTGCATGAGCAGAATCGTGCTCCTAAATTCTGCTTTAACCTGATAAATCTATACGTAACCTAGCATGTAACCTATTCCATAAATAAACTAGTATCCTAGAATGTCGTAGCCTTTAAATATCCTTTAGTTATTATTAAATTGTTAAATTTTTAAATTGATGATACGATATCATCTCAATCTTTGTTTAATATGAGCCCATGCAACACTCCTAATTTTTGATTGAAATGGTATTGCTGAAAATAATAATAGTCTTATTTGGAAATGAATTATGATTTCCACATTTCACCGGCGCCGCTGCGCTAGTCCTTAAATATATGTTAATTGTAAGTTGGCTAAGAATTTATTTTTTGGGTACCAAGGAAACTGAAAACAAAACAAAAAATAAAACAACATTACTATATTCCAATTATTATATCTAAATAGAATTTTTAACTTATTAGAACTTTATATATTTATACAATGAAGCTTTTACTGTTAATAAGCAGTATTTATCTAGTATTGCCAAGTTGTAAACCACAGAATAATAGAGGTAAGTTACTGTGCTAATTAAATGCAATAAAAATATATATTAACGTTTATACCATTTTAGGCACATTTTTTCATTTGGTAGACATATATTGGCAGACGTTGCCCAATAAAGAATGCGCAAAAGACATAAACTTATGTATAAGAAACGAATTAAAAAGTTTTTTGCATGAAACGTCTGAAAAACCAGATTTTGTAATCTGGGCATGTGCTGGCGGAGATTTGTTTCACAACGTTGCCCTACAGATGAAGACCATTTTTTAAAATACAACTATAGTCCCAGTCGTCCCGCCACTTATAAATATAAATTACAAAAATATGACCAAATATTTTAGAAAATGGATGGAAAAGAAAGCCCTAGAAATGTTTTCCAAGGCAGGCTACTACAGCACTGTAGTGCAAGATTTGAAGCTAATAGTCCTAAATACTGCTTTCTACTTCTATTTCCATCCTCTAAGTAAATTGGAAGATCCTGCTGGTCAGTTGAGCTGGGTACGAAAAGAACTCGCAACTACAAAACGAGCAAAACAAAAGGCTTATTTAATAATGTCAGCGGCACCTGACTTTGTGGTAGCCAAGGCTGACAAATACTTTAATCTGAACCATTCTGAGAAATTTATTGAAATTACGACAGAATTTTCTGATGTAATAAGAGGACAATTCAGCGGGTTTGCAGACACGGCAAGGCTTGTTCTAATCGAAAGCTTCCGAGGTAAGAATTAAGAACTTAACTGCTATAAAAATTTAAAGCACTGTAGAAAACTAACAGCGACAACAATAAAATGTCATCCGTTAACTTGTAAATTTTCTGCAACCCTTTACATCGGTTTACGGTGGTGGATGTGGATGTGCCCATTGCAGGTGTAAAAGGCTAACCTTGTAATCAGATTTGTCCACTTAATCTCCAGATGTTTTTGGGCCTGTGATGGCACTTCCAACACGTGCTGTAGAAAGAGCTGCAACGTTCTATGTTTTACTTTACTGCACAGAAACTTTCGGGTTATTATACTGTATTATCACGTATGAATAGTACTATCCAACATTAGATAGTGATGTTAGCTCACATATGAAATGGAGGAAATCCTTTTTATATTCTAGTAACGTGCATCAGTAAAATGTGTGCTGAAACAGATTTAAATTGTTTTTGGCAAGACAACCGCAATATTGAAAATAATCACGTGTTATAATTTTAACTATAAATTCAAGAAACACTTCCATTTTAATGTACTCGAAACGAACTATTGAATAATAGTAAATTGCAATAATAATTGCATAGAAATAGTATAAAAATCGTAACATTCCTGTTTAAAATAAAACTTGTTTTCTTATGCAGGTGACGTTTTCGTTAATGCAGGATGGATGCTTTTGACGCCACCATTCTACAGAGCAGCCAGGGTATTCGTGTACGACAGAAGTACAAAAAACCCCAAGGACTACAGACAGTATACTAAAGAGAAAAGCGGATGGCGGTTACTTTACAACTTTACTCTATTTTTTGATGTTCCCAACATATCCGTATCTTCGATACGAACAATTATCAAACGACATGACAAGTTTTCTAACCGTCTATCCATACTAGACAAAATACCTACCATTTGGGATATACTAGAGACAGTTGATAAAGGGTTCAAAAAAAGGGTTAACGAAATTTACAATACCATACAGGACATTAAGCAAGGGGCAGTGAACATGAAGGACGACTTGATATGTCGAGGTTGCGTTTCGTCTAGACTACTACGCCAAGAGTTTAATGACAGAGTTTTAGTAAAAGTTGTAGATTTCATTACGGATTTACCCCTTATGGGCTTGGTTGGAGGTTTGGTTGCCCAAGGGGTAAAACATGTAGTGGACCCTTTCTTGGATAATATAGACTTATCTCAATATCGAATATGCAACGATAAGTATTGTTTCACGACGACGTTTACACCGACATTTAGCACACGGGACACCAGGTGTGATCACATTGTAAATTCTTGCAAGAGACTGTGCTTCTGCTTTTTGTATACGCGACATTACACCGAATACATCGATTGTGCCAGTAAAAATACTGATCTTTTATACGGAGGATCAATGCTTATCAAAAGCAACTTATTTTTGACTATTTCAATATCTATAACTTGTAATATTTTTTAAATAAACATTCTTATAGTTGTAGGTAATGCTGTCAGGTATATTATTAAGAAATAATACTAATGGATTGCGGACTACTTTTTATTAGCACAAGTTTCTAAGGTGTATATGCCAATGTACCTGTGTGTGTGCCAATGTGTATATGCCAATAATGTGTTAACTGCATAAAATATTGTTTTATTAGTTAAATAGGATTTGTTACATTATCATAATTAACAAATGTTTGTTTTTACCATCCTATTTAACTAATAAATATTTTGTAAAATTATAGGTAATGATAGCTGTATCAATAAATTTATTGACATTAATATACGAAATTTGTGATAATAAAAAGTAAACTGCAATCCATTAGTATCATTTCTTAATTTTATACCTGACAGCATTACCTATACAGCCTATATAGGAATGTTTATTTAAAATAAGGAATTTTTGTTTAGTTTTTATTTGATAATAGTATATTTTATATTATGTAAAATACATAGGAAAATAAATAATAATAGTTTTTCTTTTTTGTTTTAGTTCTTAGGAGGGCCAGCTTTTAAGTTGTTACTAACGATCACTCAGTGGCGGATTTACCTTGTGCGGGGCCCTAGGCGCAATTAGCTAAGGGCCCCTATTCTTTTAGGAAATATTGGAAATATGTGTAATTTAATAAACACTTTTATAAAATAGATTTTATTTCCAGTCTACACATTTGAAACATTAATCATGACAACAAAAATATTTAAAATTAAAAATTAAAATTAATATCTCACAAAATAGGAATTAAAGATTCTTTTCAAATTAATATGAATGAGATTAAAAACTAAATAAAATAAAACTAAACTCTACCTATGTAAACGAAATAAGTAAAAATATAATAAACGAGCCCAGGCCCATAATAGTTCGGACATTATACGACGTGCCCAAAAATGATTTTCATCTAGTTACCTTTGAAATTTTTTTTTATGTTAATTTTTCTGTGCCGCTCTATTCTTTAAGTTTGAACTAATTTGATCTGTCAATCAAATGTCAGTTATCATTTTGAGGTTATGTAACAACAAAAAGCGGCAATTTTTATTTTACATGGGAAATTCACAGGCGACTAGATGAAAATCATTTTTGGGCACCCAGTATAATAGTTTGGCCAGAACATTTATTACGAATTTTTGTTGTGGTCCATGATAATGCCGTTTCTTGTTGTTAAAATACTGCCCCATGCTAAGTTTCATGAAATTCTATTAGGATGTTCCCTCGCACCACCCCTTCGATAATCAATTGGAATTATTGAGAGATAAACAAACCGCAAATACTATGTGGAAGAGTTTAGAAGATATGTACCAGAAGAAAGGAATTACAGGTCAATTATTTTTAAAGAAGAAGTTGTTTCAAATATTGTTACAGTTTATTTTTAGCATTACCTCCTTCATATGATATGATAGTAGCAGTTTTGTAAAATATGTCGAATTTAACTTATGATTTAGTAAAAGCAAGACTACGAGCTGAAGATGAAAAAAGAAGATTAAATACAAAAACTCAAGATACCCCTAACAATCCTCCAACTGCTTTTGTAGCAAATAAAATTCCTAAATGTTACAGATGTTTTAAGCCTGGACATGTTATGAAACAATGTGAAGAAGGAAGAATGAAGAACTTTGTAAATAATCAACAGTATAATAATTTGCAACAGAATAGAAGTAATTATGGCATAAATTATAGAAGATCGTTTAGAAGCAGCGAAAGCAGAAGAAATCCAAATGAACCTGATAGATCATCATATACACAGGCACCAAACTTTTATAATCGAAGTAATCGTGGAAGACATTTTACAAGAAATAATTACAGAAATAATAATAGACTATGGAGAAGTAATTTTGTAGAAAATGAATATGATCATGAAGAAGACAATAGTGATAAAAGTGTTTGTTTTATGACAGATGTCATGAATGACAGTGAGTGTAATCAAAATGATAACGTTTTAAAGTTTTTTATAGATTCTGGCTGTACAGATCACATGGTTAATGATAATAAATACTTCACTGACTTACTTATGTTAAATAATCCACTAAAAATAGCTGTCGCTAAAAATAATCACTACTTAGAAGCTGTAGGAATTGGAAATATTAATGTCAAGAGTCTGGTAAACAATAAAGAGATAGAATGTATAGTCGATTTCATGAGCATCGCCCATATCTCTGCACAATAGGATAATAAGTGTTATAAGCTTACCTGCTGTTTCCATTGTTAGTAACATGCTGCCGTCAACGTCAAAGGTATTTAAAATTACAGTAGAAAAAGGACGTATTCAGGTGAATTCTTGTCCAGGTTATACTTAAGTTGTTGGAAAATAAAATATTTTGAAATAAGTTTAAAATATTGTTTATTGCACTTATATGTCCTCTTCGGAAGAATCACTTTCTAAATTGATTATTATTTTATTTACATTAATTTTAGAACTAAAATTATTTTCTATTTTTATAGCATGGTTTACACAGCTTTTCCAGACATCGGGATTAATTTCTTTAACACTATTACGTATTAAATCTACTACCCCAGCACTTAATTTAGGTTGAGTGTTCTGACGTCTGATGTTTGATTTTGATGTCGACCATACATATTCAATAGGATTTAAGATACAGTAATATGGTGGTAGACGAAGCACCTCAAAACCGCATGCTTTTGCGTAACTATCTATCACATACGTCTTTTCTGCGTTTATTGTTTTCAAAATTTCTAGTAACTGAGTCTTTGTGTAATTCTTAGGAATTGGCACGTAATATTCTTGCAAATACACTCAAGATATCAAAACTCCGAATACGTCCTGACTTGTACGCGTTTCTTAATGAAACTGAATAAGTGGAAACAAATTGCTGAGGAACAAGTTGTGTAAATATTGGGTTTTCCGAAAATAAATATATTTTAAGTAAAATCTCCAGAATTAAGGCAAACCTTTCTTGTCATTATAGGATAATTATTTTATCTATTATTATAGACGAATCTGGGCAGATCTATAAAAGTACAGGAACTATTATAACACCAGAAAAAGTTTACTTCTGTTAATTCTAGGAATTTTATTTAAGCTCTCAATGATGGTTTTAAGGTATTACAGTTTTCGGAAAAACCTAATAATTACATCCTGTTCTTCAACGTTCTTTTTCCAATTATTCCAATTTCTATGAATGTCTGAAAGACTCAGTTATAAACAATAATAAAAAATAATCAATTTAGAAAATGATTAATTTGAAAACAACATATAAAGTGCATCAAACAGCATATCTTAAACTTATTTCAAAATGTTTTATTTTCCAACAACTTAAGTATAACCTGTACAAAAATTCACCTGAATACGTCCTTTTTCTACTGTAATTTTAAATACCTTTGACGTCGACGGTAGCATGTTACTCACAATGGAAACAGCAGGTAAGCTTATAACACTTATCCTATTGTGCAGAGATATGGGCGATGCTCATGAAATCGACTATACCATTAAAAACGTATTTTTTATACCCCAACTAAGAAAAAACTTATTATCAGTAAAAAGATTACAGAATTCAAATGTAATGGTATTATTTAGAAATGGAAAGGTACAGTTAATTCAGAATGAAAAAGGATTAATTGGTATTGGTATAGATAAAAATTTATATGAAATTTCTTTCAAATTATTATCAAACCCGCAATGTTTAAATGTTGAAACAGAAAATCAAGAAAGAATAAAATGGCATCGAAGATATTGTTACGAAGGGTTAAATTAAAAAATGAAGAGATTAATTTGGAAATCAAAATTAAGATAATTGCATAATGCAAATAATTATTAATGTCAAAGCACATCAATTTTATTGAGGTTGCCAAGGGTAATAAACTTCATTCCTTTGTAAGCAATTTTTATATGATGAAATGGACAAATCAATTTTAGTTTTTTAAGTTAGTGAGTTCCTGGCAAGTCTTTCCAGAGGTCATATTGTATGTATGTAAGTAGATCTTAAGTTATTTTGTAAATTAGTTTAAGTCAAATATAGTATACCATTTAATCGATGCTGTGTTGATTATGTACTACCATCTGAGTAACCCCCAGTTACAAAATAAAATGTAACAAGATGGTGGAGGTGCCGGCCTTGTTTATTTTTAGTTTAGTTTATTATATTTAAACCAATATGGGAGGATCCGAATCCAAAGAAGAGGTTGTCATAGCCAAAGCAGGCAACAGTGGTGGCTCTTCCGAAACGCTGAATAAAAATATTTCGCTAATCGAATTAGTGGGAGTGTTAATTGGTACTATAGTAATAGCTATAATTTGTGGGTTTTGTTACTTTCATATAAAAAGTAAATTAGAGCAGAAAATAAGAAGAGAGATTAGAAGAAGTCAAGAGTTTGTAGATATAAAAGAAATTTAAAACAATACGTAATCATAGGATTTTTAAATAAATATGTAGAATTAAATTATAGTAAGGATGGTCAAGATTTGATAATTTATTTTTAAATTAAATATTACATTAATTAATAGTACTAGAAGAATCAAAATAGGATTATAGTACTTAATAATAATTAATTTTCTCTTAAAGATTTGTAGGTTTGGTTAATTTTTGTAAAATAAGGTATAAATTTATTTTAAACAAGGAAATTAATTACGTAATAATTAAAACCAAGGGTTATTAAATTACAAGTAGGTCAGTGATGCAAATACAATGTATACTTGTCTTGTCAGAATAAATAAGTTACGTTATTATTAATACTCAGCAAATTCCTGAGGAAGTAATCACCTATGGTTTAAATAAAACAAATTTAAATAGGTTTTAATATTTTTTAATTAGATAACAGAACAAAAGAATTTTTTAGTTAAATTCTTAAACTTTTCAAAATAATTAAATATAGGTGCACTAGTGGGTTTTATATATATAATTACAATAAATACTTTTAATTATAATTATTGCTTACTCTGTTTCAGCTTGCTATAAATAAAATAACATAAATCGTATCTTATTTCCCTTCGTTGTCCGCAAATTATATTATATCTACATATATGCACTTAGTAATATTGGTAAAGTACACGATGTTTGATCATGAACTTGGGAGGACCAGCTTCAAATACCAGGCGTAAAATAACCCTACAATTGGAAAGCAAAAGGAGGCGAAAACCCAACGTTACAGTACTTGAAGAAACTTTTCTACCACCACACGGGTCCACTATTAATTTAACAACCAAAAATCCTTTCCAATCGTCATTTGGAGTACAAAGATCCCCCCCATATACTGCACCCGTGCATAAAGGAATAAGTTTTTTTTCAGACGAGTCGATGTTGGATCCTGAGGCACAAGCAAATAATTCCACTATAGTTAACAACGAGATACAGGAGCAGGTGGTCAATAATAGCATTTTAGATCACAATAACGAAGGCATAATGGATACTAATATCATTATTAGCAGCGCAAACACTACTGAGAGGACCCCAGCTCTACCTAAATTTGTTTCCCAACCGTGTTCCATCCAGCTACTTGCTACTAAGTTTTTAGCTTCGTATGATCGTGCAGCTCTTGCCAATGGTTGAAATGATACGCATAAAATTAATTATTTTGGTTCATTTTTAGAAAGTCCTGCCAATCTCTGGTTCCAGCAATACGCAGAAAATCCAGAACATTCTATGAAAGGGTGGAATGATATCCAAAGGGATTTTATTAATAAATTTGGAGGTGATAGTTACGACAGACTATCTAAACTAAGATTTCGAAACCGAAAGCAGCAAGGTGATGAATCAATTAAAGCATACTATTACGATTTAATTACACTGAGCCATGAAGTTGATCCTAATATGGAGGATGAAGTTTTCAAGGAACAATTCGAAACAGGTTTGCACCCCAGTTTTTTAGAACTATATTTTATTCTTTGTAGTGGTAGGATGACTAAGGATAAAATACAGGAGGTTGTCATAAAAATCGACAATATTAAGTCAAGAGCTTCTATTAGTCAGTTAGTGGAACAGACGTCACTACTAACGATTAATTCACAACCGCAACTACCATCTGAAACACACATAATTACTAGGAATCAGTATTCAAATGACTCACCAAGAAGAGATAATCGTCATGAATCAAGACAAAATAACTCGTATACACGTAGTTATCTACCAGTGAGACCCAACACAAGGACAATTAATGGTCGTCCACGCTGTTACATTTGTGGTAAGATTGGTCATTATGCAGGTAGTTGTAGATCCAACCCCCAATACTACCCTCAATCCCAACGAGGGTATAATAATAGAAATTACCGCCACCAAAGTCAAACTCAACGGCTTCCATTTCGACAGTCCGGTGGTAATCAAAGACACCGACCCTCATTTCCTGATAACCCTATTCGTCAGCATTCACTGACCAGAAGATCGACATCCCCAAACGAGAGAGGAGGACGCCCGATGGCCCAACGTGTGTCCTCCAATCACTAAACACTTATGGGCGGAAGGTAAACAACTCAATTTTATCAATTAAAGGACTAGTTAATGACAAGTACACGGAGATTATCTTAGATACAGGTTCAAGCAAAAACGTAGTTAATAGTTCTTTTACCACACATATTCAAAAAGCGCAATGCCCATATTATATCAAAACAGCTGGAGGTCATAAAATTAAAGTTCTCGGGACCACACAACTTAAACTAACAATTAATAATTGGCAAACTACATGTGAGGCCCTTGTAATTGAGAAACTCCCAAAACCACTTCTTTTAGGAACAGAATTCTTGGAGCAAGTTAAGGCTGTTATTGACTATAACAATGGGAAGATTCTTTTCAACAAACCAGATGGCTCACAATTCTGTTATTTTATGAATACCAAATCATCTCATTCCTTGACTTTTAATAACTCTTCCTCAGACGATTCGTTTTTAAACAATTTCAATGTTTCAGAGCAGTGGCGTAACCAGGGGGGGGCCTAGGGGGCTTGAGCCCCCCTCAAAATAAATTGTTTTTGTCAATAATGTTTAGAAACTAAGAAAATTTGCTTTGTAAACGGTAGACCAGATTCCGATGGTCTTAAGGTGCTTGTAGACTTGTACACTTTTCGTATTGCGCAATCTGAAAAATGGCGCAAGTTTGATAAAATGGCAAGTTGCGATGTGTGAACACCGCTGCAAGTTCAAAAATTTCGCAATTTTCAAAATTGCACGCCACTTTTCTAGTTGCGTACACTTTTAAAATTGCTATGTGTGAGCAGGTACACTTACTAAAGTTGCGCAATATAAAAATTGACCGACGTGTTGGTTATATAAAGTTGCGCAATATCTATTTTAGTGCAACTTTTATTAATTAAATTTAATACTACGTACGTGACTGTTGTGAAACTGGCGTTCTTCTCATTAGGTGTTTTGCGTTTTAATTAACTGGTTTGTGATTATCATTTTAAAATAATGTTGACTTGTATTATTAAAAATAATAAGAATTATAGGCAAATGGTTAATCTTTAGAATTTCTTTTAAAATGCGCCTTTGCAATTATTGATACCATCGTTTTTAAAAGGCATTAGTGAAGAAAATCTTCTTGGTCAACTTGACGAAATTAATGAACCGGATGTATGTAAGGAATTACTTCTTCTTGAAGCTACAAGATGGAAATATAAATGGTGTCGAGAACAAGAAATTCCTGCTACAGCAATATCTGCTCTACGAGCTTGCAATAAAGATTTATTTCCAAATATTTATATTATGTTACAAATTTTGTGTGTAACACCTGTAACAACTGCAGAGGCTGAAAGAAGTTTTTCTTCACTACGCCGATTAAAAACGTGGTTACGATCTACCACAGCAGAAAATCGTTTAAACGGTCTTGCTTTAATGCATAGCCATTATAATATTATTATCAGTGCTGACGATATCATAAATAGATTTGCAAATTGCGGCAAGCGTCGTTTGGACTTGCTATTCAAATACGAATAATAATAATTACATCAATAACAATCATTATAATGATTTGCGTTCATTTAATACCTATATGTAGTTATAATTAACTAAGTATATTTTTTGTACTGTGTTATGATTTTAGTTTCTTCTTTTGTTAATTAAACGTTTGAAAAATGTATTTTTCGTATTTTATTTTTTACAGTATCAAAATTTACTGCGATTATAAACATTTTATTTTAAATATCAAATGTAAAAACTTTTATTCTACATTGAGCCCCCTTCAAACTCGAGATCTAGTTACGCCACTGTTTCAGAGTGCAATATAGTTGAACCTATAAAAGTTACAGCTTCAGTGGATTACACTATAATGCCATATGAAAAAACCAGGATAGCAGTTCGAATATTAGGTCCCTATCAGAGCAACTGTTTATACCGTTTCTGTCCAAATGAAGCATTTTTAATAGCCAGGCATCTATCCTGCACAAACTCCCCTGGAATATCTGAAAATTTTACATTGCAGGTAGAATCTTTATCTAATCAGGGAATTCGGATTTTCAAAGGTACTACATTAGGATTTTTACAAGTACAATCTGATGAAAACGAAGCTCCAACATTCTTAACAACAATGGAATCTAATGCTTCCGAAGTTAGCATTAGCGACTTCCAAATTAATGACAAACTTACCTATTCTCAATCCATTCAGTTACAGGAACTTTTACAAGAATATAGCGATATTTTCGCTAAAACAACTGATCAAATGGGTAGAACCAACCTGGTAGAACACGAGATTCATGTACAAAACTCCCTCCCGATTAAATGTAAACCATATAGAGTGTCACACAAAGAAAGAGATATCATCGACTCACAAATCCAGGAAATGCTACAGCATGGTATAATCAGACCCAGCCACAGCCCGTGGGCTAGCCCAATTGTGTTGGTTCGCAAGAAAGATCAAGAAACCATGAGATTTTGCGTTGATTATAGAAAATTGAATGCCGTAACTAAAAAATCCTGTTATCCTATTCCAAACATTGATGACATTTTGACATACTTAAATGGAGCACAATATCTCAGTTCTCTTGATATGTTTTCAGGATATTGGCAAGTGGGAGTCAAAGAGGAGCATAAGCAATATACAGCATTTGTTGCACAAGGGCATGGGCAATATGAATTTAATGTTCTCAGTTTTGGTCTTTGCAACGCACCCAGCACATTTCAGCAGCTGGCGGACCAAGTATTTATGGGAATTAAATGGACTGAAGTTCTTATATATTTGGACGACATCATTGTTTTTAGTAAAACCTTTGAAGAACATATACAAAAACTCAGGAAAACTTTTCAACGTTTAAGGGATGCAGGCTTAACCCTCAAGCCTAAAAAATGCAACTTCGTCCAGAAGGAAATAAAGATATTAAGGCACATTGTGTACCAAACTGGAGTTCGGCCGGACGATAGTAAACTTGTTGCCATTCAAAACTTCCCAAGACCCTCTAAAATCAAGCACATTCAAAGCTTTGTAGGTCTTTGTTCCTATTACAGAAAGCACATTGAAAACTTTGCAACCATATCCAGACCGCTTCACGAAGCTACTACAAAAGAAAAAGGATTCGTCTGGAATGAAACTCAAGAGAAAGCATTCCAGTCTCTTAAATGTAAACTTTTGTCAGCACCTGTTCTACATCATTTTAATCCTAATAAAGATTGTGAACTAAGAACTGACGCCAGCCACCAAGGGCTTGGTGCAATTTTGTTACAGGAAGGAGAAGATGGTCAACCACATCCCATAGCTTACATTAGCCGTTCGTTATCCAAATCTGAAAAGAATTATTCAATTTCAGAAATTGAAGCTTTAGGTGTAATATGGAGCTTGCAATACTTACGTCATCTGGTGTATGGTCGTCATGTTACCATTGTAAGCGATCACCATGCTCTATGTTGGTTAAAAAGTGTTAAAGATGCAACAGGTAAGTTGGCACGGTGGGCTATAAAATTATCAGAATATCAATATACTATCATTCATAAGAACGGATCAAAACACAAAGATGCAGACTGCTTGTCACGATATCCTGCTCTGCAAGGTACAGAGGCAGATGTAACTAACGCACTAGGCATCCCAACCTATGCACTGGAAGTCGAGAACTTGGCGGAACTTCAACGTAGAGATCCAATGGTAAATACTCTAATCGGTGGACTCCAAGAAACTCACAATGTAAATATACCTATTGGTTTACGCAGGCGTATAAAAAAATTATATATTGATTGATGATGTATTATATAAGAAAAATCCGTCAGTTGAAGGTAACGAATATCTTTTGGTTGTTCCTAAACAGATAATTCCGGAGATTCTCTTTCAACACCACAGCGATCCTTTATCATCTCACTTGGGAATTACAAAGACCTGGTACAAGATCAAAAACCGTTATTACTGGGAAGGTCAACAGAAGGATGTTGAAAATTTTGTCAAAAGTTGCCCAGATTGTCAAGCACGAAAAGGAGGATTAAACACCAAACCAGCAGGTCTCTTACAACCAATAAATATTGGAAGACCTTTTGAGAAAGTTGGCATAGATTTACTTGGACCTTTCAGAAGAAGCCGATCGGGAAAAACTATGGTAGTGGTAGCTACAGATTATGCCACTCGCTGGGCTGAAACAAAAGCACTCCCAGATGGAAAAGCACACAATGTGGCTAAATTCATGTTTGAACAAATTATTGTACGACATGGAGCTCCTCGTTCCTTTTTAAGTGATAGAGGAAAGGTATTTCAGTCTGAAATATTTAGTGAACTATTAACTATAATGGGGATTAGTTCACAGTTTACAACAAGCTATCATCCACAGTGCAGTGCAATGGGTTAACCGAAAGATTAAATAAAACCCTTGCAAATGGATTAGCAATGTTCACTAGCACTCAACAAAATGACTGGGATGAATACCTTCCACATGTGACTTTCGCGTATAATACATCCAGACAAGAGAGTACAAGGTATTCGCCATTTTATTTATTATACGCCCGAGATCCAGTCCTTCCCACTGAAGCTTCTTTAATAACTCCAGTCTACAGTTCTGAAGTTCAAAATTTACAAGAAAAGGCATTAAGACTAAGAAGTCTTGCAGTGGAGAATTTAAGAAATACGCAAGATAAGGCTAAACTACGTTATGATGGTAAACACCGCCACCTGGAATTCCACGAGGGTGATAAAGTAAAAGTTTTTACTCCTATACGTAAAGTAGGGCGTAGTGATAAATTACTCCTACGATATTTTGGACCATACCTCATATTAAGAAAAATCAGTGATGTAGATTATTTAGTACAAATGGGACCGTCTAAGAAATCAAAAACAGATATTATTCATGTCAGTCGTATCCTGCCTTACTATGAAACTTGGAATCCTGGATTCCCGGACAAAGAAGAGCAAGAACTTGATGACTTCTTACACTCGTTAAAGGACTCACCAATTACAAACATAAATGTACAAGAAATTAGGGGTAATTTGTTTGAATGTCCTCCTAACTTTTCCCTTGGGCACTGCGTTTCCAAAGACTTTGAGATGTCTTCTGGAATAGCCCTACAATTTTTTGAAAAATTCGGAAATAGAGAAGCACTACTCAAACAACAAAAAGAAGTTGGAGAAACAGCAACTCTTAAAACGTCGTCGTGTAATATTTACTACATTATTACGAAAGAAAAATATTACCATAAACCCAACTACCTTTCCCTATGGAAAGCTCTAAAATCCCTTCGAGAGGCACTATTCAAAAATAATGATTCCCAATTAGCTCTTCCTAAAATTGCCAGTGGATTAGATAAGTTAGATTGGAATGTAGTTATTAATATGATTAGGTGTATTTTTAAAGATACAGGTATAATAATAAACATATATACTCTTAAATGAATAAATAAACAGGTAAATAAATAAATTAAACTAAGGTAGTACTACATTAGAAACATTTTACATTTTTTTTTATGTTTAGAGTCTTGGGGTAAAATAAATATATTTAGTGTACTAATTCTTACAACAAAATGGAGGTTTTGTTTTAGATTGACCACAATAAGTCTTGTTTCAATAGAAAAAAGTGTTCACATAACAACATGGATATTTTGGATTTCGACAACTAAATGAACAACATTTTGGATAACCAAAACTATATAAAGGAACCTCGGTGGAAGATTTAAACAATCACTTCCAAATGTGTCACCAATTTCAGTCAACTGTTAGTACCGAAATTGAAGAAGAAAACTGCAGCATAACACACCTTCAAAAACATTCAGCAGCCCAATGCTATAAAACCACAACTCCTTTTCATCCTAACTAATACAACATTCCTGATACTTTAAAATTATTACTTCCATGTAACTGCAAATTTCTTTGGCAAGATAAAAAAAATCTCATACTTAAAAGTTATCCTTGTTTAACCAATTCCAACAAAATATCATCCATTGTCCATACAATTCCAGTAATCTGGTCAAGCCTAAAATAATTGAAAAAATCAGATTGCCTCAACAATAAATGGGTATTAACTTCCATCGAGTAATCACTCAGTGAAGTCAACCATCTCATCAATAATAAACTTGAGTCATCATCAAGCTATACAGACAAATATGGTTTCATTAACAACACGACTATGAAATCCTTGCTGCAACGATTCCTCAGCTTCGGCTACAAATGGAAATACAAAATTACAGCATAAAATACTAAGTCATCCAACATACATCCTACTAATTACCTTCTTAAGCTTGAGACTTGGATGGGCTTTGTATCAACTTCACCAGTATCTAAAAGGCATTGGTAATCGTCTTTCAAGGACCAGGTTCCTTCAGTATCCGCTGCCCCAAGCACATTGCATCATAAAGAACATTCTGAACATGAAGAACCCCAACCAACCAACAACGTTCAAGAACTATCAATTCATTGCACCCTAGAACTTGACAGTATTGAAGATTAACATGCACTACAAAATGGAGAAAATGTCGACATCAGGATTAAATAACATGCAAAGAAAGCTGAGTATAAATTTTATGATAATTAGTATAAGATACATATGTTCTTCCCTAAGATTCCAAATCCCATGATCACAGGTAATGAGTTAAAAGCGCGCAAAATCAAATTATATTTTTTTTCCTATCAATTCTTTCCTTCATTTTTATGTTATCTCATACCTGCCATGATATTTGGAAACTTATGTGCTAATTAATGTAGAGAAATAATTAAATGTTAAGTATCTTGCCTTTATTTATCTATGATTAAGTTAAAGAGCAAGCTCATCAATTTATTAACAATATAAATTATTGATTAAAATACAAGCATGTATAAAACAGTTCAATGAAAGAAACTAACTTTTCTGTAGATTTAAATATACTGTAGGTATCTTGCTTTTACTTACAACTAATTAAGCTAAAGTGCAAGCTCATTAAGCATTTGCAGTAACTTGAAATAGATGAAAATAATCATCTGTGTAGAACAATTTATAAAGAAAAGTTGATTTTTGTTTACAACCCTTTTATTTATTAATTTAAATTATAACTTGCATCCCATTAGACATAGTCAACCAATGGGCTCATTAAGTTATACCAATCTGATTAATGATCAGTTAAGCATGAAGTATTAACGGTTGCATTTAAGAGCGCTCTCTACGCGCCGTATTAGCAAATTACCTATCACATCGTTAAAAAGTAAGATACAAAGATGCGGTTTTTAACAAAATGTTTTAAAAAATTTTCTTCATGTGGCAAAATATCTAAAGAAATCTTTAATTAGATTTCTGATTTTTATTTTGCTTATTTTTAAGTATTTCTGGCTTTAGGACATTTTGCCACATGCAGGTATTCATTTTATAATTTTCAAGCGAAAAATTTTGATCAGAAACCTTTTAACAATTAAATGGCAAGTAATTCCCATAAATTCTTTAAGCGCTCAATAAAGTGGCGCCATCCTGTTATATTTCGAAACTAAACTCGGGTTAATTTTATGTGGCAACGCTGGACATGAAGGTTTGGCGTTGGGAGCTAAAGCGATAATTTAAATGTGGTGAGTTGCAGGATCACATTTCATTAGCTTATTCATAACAGTGATATAAATGTAATATCAAACAATAACCGCAGTTTAAAGATTTTATTTAAAAACACCTAAGTATTTTGTTCCTGCTTTGACTTGCAATCATTTTTGAAAATGATTTGATGACAAAAACATCTTTTTAACAGTAATTTTACGATCTCAGGTACTTGAGCATAATATACGAATTAACTACTATTAGCAGCAAATGAAAATATCTTAAACATAAAGCGAGAGTAAATTAATAGGGTTGAATAAAAAATTTAGTCTTATCGACGAAATATATTTAAAACCATAAATTTTAAAGTTGACTGCAGTTTTGGCTTACTTAAGATGAAGTCATTCTCAAAACATTATTAAACCAAATATATATTAGGAAGAAGAAACATTTTTTTATGCAATCCATGTTTTGTTATTAGCAAGTTCTAGAAGCAACTTGCACTTCTCATGATTTTTACTCAATTTTCTTTAATTATAAAAATCATGATAAAAAATTTTAAAAAGAGAAAGAAATACAAGATAGATTATTCTGTTCCCAGATCATGTAGTAGTTTTAATTTTCTTTATAGGTATATTTAAACATGGAGTGTTCAAAAAAACGTTTCTTCTTCCTAATACATATTTTGGGTTAATATTGTTTTGAGAGAATGGCTTCATCTTAAGTAAGCCGAGACTAAATTCAACTTTTAAAATTTATTATGTTTTAAATTAATTCGTGGAGAAGACTAAAAGCTTTTATTCAACCCTATTTATTAACATTCAACTCCACTAAAAGAAAACAATGGACACTTTCGAAGATTTAATAAAGCGAGAAATTATAAGCCACAACTCGCAAGGTATTAGTTTATTTAAAAGCTATAACTTTTCTACTCTGTTGCCTATCGTATTGGCAATTTACCTGTAACATGGTTATAAATTGAGATAGAAAGATACGATTTTCAACAAAATCTTTTAAAAAATGTTGTCTTTGTGGCAAAACATCTAATAATTTTCTAAATTAAATTCTCGATTTTTATTTTCGATATTTTTAAGTATTTTTAACCAAAACATTTTGCTGCAAGGAGGTATTATTTTATAATTTTTAAATCCAAAAACCTGTCAATAAAATGATGAGCAGTTAAACATATTAATTTCCCTTATATACTGATTATATAGAATCTATGACTTTGCTATGTTAATATATTATTTTATGTTCTTCTATTCTGGTACAACATGAAGATGAAGTTTTTTTTGAAAAGTTGAAGTGTTTTGACTTACTTGACTTGTATATGGTGTCTCTAAAAGGCCTGCACAAAACGCTAAGACATATTCCTGAGACCAAAAAAGGACGATTTATCCAAAATTACCTCTATCCAAAAGTGCTTCGTTAATGCCCTATCGAATGTCAAAAATCTTCAAAAAATTTCTATTTTTCTAAATAACAAAAGTTTGCTTTTAGCAATGGGGGTGAAATTTGGGATTTCCGTACTAAAAAAATAGTTTTTTGGCAACATTTTTTTAATAGTGGGTGTTACGTAAGTGGTCAAAATTTGATCATCTACGTGTAAAGAAGCTCAAGCTTTTTAAAGGTTGGGTGAATTTTTTCTACAGATAGATATTCTAATGCATGATGGGGCACCCCTTCATTTCACATTAATTATCCGCAACATTTAAATCAACAATATCCGATCGGTAAAGGAAAATGTTCTCGTAAGCTGACCATCTCGTTCTCCTAATATTTGTTGACAAATAATGACAAATTGATTGTTTGTTTTATGTTTGTTGGTGCGTCAAGTGAGAAACATTAGCTCTAACACGAGTACAAAGTTGACCCTCATGTAGACCGTCCTATCGGATACTCATAGAATCAAGTCCATATCTGCTGCAGTCATGTGAGCGCTTGTCACAGGATCCCGTCGAGCTGCATTCACAAGTCTTCGGTCCTCGCGACGTTGGTAGAATGAGGACGATTAGATCCTTGACGACGACGAAAAGTTCCAGTCCCTCAATGCCGGAACCACATACGAGATACAACTCTATGGCAAACCCCAATATCTCAATATACAACTCCTAGCTCCAAAAGAGCAACAATTTGTGCACGTTGAATGTCCGTTAAATACGACATTGTAACGCTTCGAATAAGTTTGTGGTACTGATTAATTTCAATACATTAGTAAAATAAAAATCAAAACATTAATTTAGACACTTGCACATAGGGTTAACGGTGGTGTCGTCGGATACACGTTAAAAAAATAAACGTTAATAAAAGAATGTTTTTAATAATTAAAAACATTTTTCGACATTTTTCAAAATTTTTTAAACTTGGAAAGAAAAGATTCAAACTCATGCGATAATAATATCGCTCGCAGAAGAGGAAAAACACCCGACAAAATGCAGGGTGAATCTAAAAAATTCATAACTTCGCGCCAAATAATCGTAGGCACTCGAAGTTTTGAAAACTCTACAGAAAAAGAACTGAACTTTATTGTCCTGGCAGTCAATTGAATTCTTTTGGTACACCGTACAAGCTGTTAAAATTTGACATTTTTCTAATCAATTTTCTTTTCTTCGGGGAGGCGGGAGGCGAAAAGCTTAAACATATCATTCGCCCGCACAACCTTAAACTAGACACTTCAGACCTTTTAGCACGCAAAGGGTCATCCATTTTCATCCAAAATCCACCAAGTTATGACGGTTTGAAATTTTGATATTTTTGGTGCGTTTTCAAATGGTGCGTTTTTTTCCTCGAGAGTACAAATATTATACATAGATAGTATCAATTGTTTCCTATCCTGCATTTGAAACGAATGTGGTGTCGCAAAAAGTAAACAAACAAATACATAAACGTCAACGAAATCTCAACAAAAGTGCAATAGAAACACTAAAATGAGACTTTGGGATTTCGGAGCCAAAAAATTTTTTTGTGCATTTTTATGATGTTATTTTCCAATTCGGGCTCCTCTTGCCGTTGGGCTCTAGGCACGCGCCTAATGCGCCTAATAGTAAAATAGGCCCTGGTCGCACTACCTGTTGAAAGACCATTCCAGTTTTTAAAGCATGTGTACTAAGATTGACAACACAAATACTTTATTTTAGCATTAAATGAATGACAGAAGTTGTGTACAAAAATATAAAAGTATTATTAAAGAATGTCAAGAAATAAATGTCCATTTTAAGATTGAAATCTTTTAGTGTTAACAACACAAAAAACTATAATGCCGAATATTTATGGCCATTTGCACTAGCTTCTGTTAATCCTAATCGAAGATTAATTACCATATACATTACGTTTATCAAGAAGTTCATATCCATAATAATTAGAGCTAGCGCGCACTATGAACTTTTCTTCGACCAACAGTTTAGTCGACCGAGCGAGATATGTTGCAACATACGGAGATGCGCATATTTACTCAACTTTCCTGTTGAATCTTGTCACAAACCAGAATACGACTGAACTGTTGGCCGACACACCTGGATTTGAATATCTCTGTGCGCACTAGATGATTAGATAGGCACGGAACTTCGCTTGGACACTCTTTACTGTGTTTAGAAATCTCTGCGTACATTGTGGCACAATGTGACTGGACCAAAAATGTATTTGTTGCTTATAGAAGGTCCAATAATTTTTAATACTTCGTCAAAACTTGTGATACTCATTCTATGGAATCCCAAAAATCTCTCAAATTCTCGTAGAGTTTTTGAAACTGACCTTTCAGTAAGCGTTGGCAGGTTATTGGATGAACTCAATATCTTCTGTTTTGATTTTCTCGGTGTCTAATAACTAACACCGAGAAGGAAACTACCTCTACCAAATTCATTTTGAGAATGGAATACATGACACGACACAACAGTTCAGTTCGTATGCGCGCTCAACTCGGACAAGAAACAGTTTCGTTCGTTAATGCGCCCAGATTCTACTTTTGTCGACCGAAGTGTCGAAACTGTTGAACAATTCATTTCATAGTTCGTGCGAGCCCTTAAACCAAGTTAATTTAATTTGACAAATATACAGAAGTCAGTAAGAAAAATCTCGTGTATCACGTGCTGAGAAACTACTTTGCAAATACCCGTATTTGTACAAACCGCACACACAGTGTGCCCCCAGATGCGGTACAAAAGAGGAAAAACTTTTTTATTATTGATTTTATAACAAAAAGTCATATTCTATAAAAATTTTTGCTTGATTCAAAACGACTAAAAAGTATAACGGAATTTCTATATTACTTGTAATAAAATAAAAATTTAAGAAACTGCATTTTTCTAAGGAAAAAACGACCAATGTAAGTCTTATATTTTTTATCATGATGTCTTGCTTGAATCAATGCAGTAACAATCATCACAATAATTTGATTTTTTTAACCTGGAGCTTATTACAACTTAAATTATATATTAAAAGGTTTTTTCATAATTTTTCTGTTTTGCTTTTTCTATTTTTTCAATATTTTATGGTAATCCGAAAGAACTATTAGCATTTGAATTCAATAAGGAGAGTACTGCCACCTAATTACCTAAATTTCAAATTCGCGATACGACATCCACTAATAAAATAGTTAGCATAACCCTATCAAGTTAAAAGAGTTACTGAAGTTTATCGAATGATATTCAATTGCAGATTGTACATTGTACTACCACCACTTGTAAAAGAGCTAGTCACGTGGTTTCGCTGTTGCCGATGTAACACTGACGACCTTACATGCGAACAAAGAAATTTAAACGTTACGCGTCTTCAGCATTCGATAATTTATAGAGGAAGAAAGATGCATAATACAGCAAACGTCTTTTCTTAATTATTGAGTTTGTGGGTTCTGAGGGGTGTATTGGTGGCTTTTCAGGCCTTGATCAGCTGAGCTACAGCGCTCTTAAAATATATATATATGGGAAAATAAAATATGCAATGACTAATTACAAAACTTCAAATCAATTTCTAAATGTAGTAGTACTTTAATAAGTGTTTTAGTTTTTAAGTAGATAAATTAGATGTACAATGTATTAAAAACTTAATTTTTTTTTCTACCCACATGTGTCCACACACGAGGACTGCTGGTAGGATACGATGTTTGAAATTTCTGTACTTATGCCATCCATGCAAAGTGTAACCATTCTACTGGAAAACCATCTTCATAGAATACATAGGCCATCATACAGTTATTCAATAACCAGGCTGTTAAGAAATAATCCAACCTTCACAAACTAGGTAGTATGGGTAACATCATGCTTTTATCCATAAGCAAAACCTTCAAGGCTGCTGTAACAAATTCCTACAACATACTAGCAACCTACTACCAAGTATTTGTTACATAATACTTACCAATGAAGAAATAGACACTACCACTGGCTACTAACACCAAATTTACACCTGGATCTCACAAAATTGCACAAAAAGAAAAATTTTGCTGAGGTATTTAAAAAAGAAAACGACGCCCGTTCTGGATTATCTTAACAGCATATACCACCAACAATACAGATATGCGTAAATAGGTACTACATTAATATTTTAAAATCATCTAAGATTATTATGTAATATGTATTTCACCACCACTGTTTTAAAAATTGTTTTGTTTATGGTAAACTCTGTAAACAGACTCTCCATTATTATTATTAAGTTTATTATTTTTGAAAGAGTCTTAATATGTTATTTTAGATAAGCTATTATATTTATAAGATTTTTTTTTCCATCCCACATTTTGTAAACCAATACAACATTTTCCAACATTTTGTAATGTCAATAAGAAACGTCGGGTCGCCGTTTGTTTAAGGGGAGGAAATTGTTACGAAGGGTTAAATTAAAAAATGAAAAGATTAATTTGGAAATCAAAATTAAGATAATTGCATAATGCAAATAATTATTAATGTCAAAGCACATCAATTTTATTGAGGTTGCCAAGGGTAATAAACTTCATTCCTTTGTAAGCAATTTTTATATGATGGGATGGACAAATCAATTTTAGTTTTTTAAGTTAGTGAGTTCCTGGCAAGTCTTTGCAGAGGTCATATTGTATGTATGTAAGTAGATCTTAAGTTATTTTGTAAATTAGTTTAAGTCAAATATAGTATACCATTTAATCGATGCTGTGTTGATTATGTACTACCATCTGAGTAACCCCCAGTTACAAAATAAAATGTAACAATATGGTCATGCAAGTTATGGTGGTTTGAATACATTAATTAGAAATGAGATGGTTGATGGGATGGAATATGTAAAGATAGGTACTATTGATTTTTGTGAATCTTTCGTGAATGGAGAAATGTCGAGATTACCATTTCAAAGTAGATGTAGAAGCACACGAGTTTTAGAAATCATACATTCAGATGTATGTGGTCCAATCACACCGTCTTCCCATGATGGACGGAAATATTTTGTAACTTTTATTGATGATTATAGCAATTTTGTAACTGTGTATATAATAAAAAATAAAAGAAGTTATTGAATGCTTCAAAGATTATGTGAAGATGACCCAATCGAAATTTAATTATAGAATCTCAAAACTCAGGTGTGACAATGGAGGTGAATATTCTACAAAGGAAATGGTTAATTATTGTAAAGAAGAAGGTATTATATTGGATTATACAGTGCCATACACTCCTCAACAAAATGGAAAAGCTGAAAGAATGAATAGGAGCTTAGTGGAACGAGCTAGAGCTATTATTAATGATTCAGGTATTCCTAAAAATCTATGGAATGAAGCGATACGAACCGTAGCATATTTAATGAACAGAGGGCCAACAAGTGCGTTAGCCCAGCAGAAATATGGTATAAAAGAAAACCAAAGGTTAATAATTTAAGAATCTTTGGATGTATTGCTTATAATTATATACAAAAGGAATTTAGAAATAAATTTGATGATAAAGTTGAAAAATGCATTATGGTCGGATATGCACCAAATGGATATAGGCTGTGGAATGTACAAAAACAGAAGGTAATAATTTCAAGAGATGTTAAATTTGATGAGAACTCATTCTGGTATAATAAAAAGAGTGTGCAGATTTATATTGACGAAAATCAAGATGAAAATAAAGATAAACAAGAAAGAAAAGATACAGATGAAGACAGTAATGATGAATCGAGTCTTAATGAAGATGTAAGTGTTAAGAAACCTGGACGAATAATAAAGAAACCATTGAAATTAGCGGATTATGAATTATATATGACATACAGTGCTATGAGTTTTATAAAAGATGCACCATGCAATTTTAAATAAGTAAAACAAAAAGAAGATATAGAAGAAGGTACGAGTCGTGAACTTGAATCAATAAATAAAGATAACACTTGGGAAATGGTAGAAGCAAGAAAAGATGTAGAAGTTTTAGATACTAAATGGGTCTATACATATAAACCTTATAGACTAAGAACTAGCAAACCCCAGACATACGATGGAGCCACAAGAAAACAAAATAATGTAGCATTATCCTCTACTGAAGCGGAGTTGACTGAATTGATAGTAGCTGTTAGTGAAGGTTTATGGTTAAAGAAGTTGTTGGATGATTTTGGTATTCCCGTTAAAGAACTTGTAATTTTTGAAGACAATCAAGCGTGTATTCACTTGATCAAGAATCCTGGAAGTAATAGAAAAGTTAAACATATCAGTATCAAGTACAATTTTATTCAAGATAAAGTGTTAAGTGGGGAATTGGAAGTTGTGTATATAGAAAGCAAAAAACAGTTAAGTGATATTTTTACAAAGGGACTTCCCGAGAGTAGTTTCTATAATCTGTGTTATGGTTTGGGAATAAGGCATTTTGCGAAGGGGGGGTGTTAAAGATGGCTATGCGCCAAATGCCAATGGTTACTAAATAGAACAAAAGTTGTTTAATGTGTTTTTTATTATTGAAATGTAATTGATGTATATGGATAAATGCATATGTTCAGAGTTATAAATAAATATATATTACGTAGTATTTTGTCCCTTAATTTATATGTTGATAAAATATATTTTAGAAATTACTGTATGCAATACATTACATTTTAATAACTTTCGATCAGCAAATGTAATTTACAGATAACAGTACTTTTGGGTATTTTCGTATCTGTAATAAATTAAAATTCTACGTTAACTATACTGTCTGGGCTGTCCCTTTCTACTGTGCAATGCACTAAATACGATGTAATTTAGAAAATGTATAAAGTAAAATAAATGAACACATTATTAAAGTATAGTATATGTTTTAATCCTACTAGGTGGAATATGTAAATTTTCAATCCACCTATTTCGTAAGCTAATGCTGGAAGAAAAAATGCGAGGAAACTCTTTGCAGCTTTCCAATTTCTGCATGTTAAGAGAAAAGCACTTTTTGTTGTGAATTGGCATTTTTTTCAGTAAAATTATGATTTTTAATTAAAAAAATTTATCAAAAAATCAAACGCACTAAACTCATTATAAACTAGAATAAAGCTTAGAAAAGTCAAATATTTATCAACAACTTTCAAAAATGCCCGGATTTTATTTTAAAATATTATCACAGGTCATAAACATTCCAAGCATTTTGCTAAGTCTGTTTTGATGAGCGAACGCACCGAATAAAATCGAGCGGTTGAACGCGAGTAGTATAGCTTGGCGGTTTCCAGCGCAAAATCCCATGTATTTTCTTATGAAGGTTCGTTTTGCATTTCAAGGTCATCCGCGAAATTCGAGATTCATTTGCATATCATTCGCGGGGTCATTAGTGGATCATTTGCATATCATTCGCGGTGTTATGTATGTATCATTAACGGTATTATTTGCATATCTAATTAATTTAATTCGCGGGGTCATTAGCGGATCATTTTTATATCTCGCGGGGTCATCTGCGTATCTCCCTCTCTCTCTCTCCTCATTTCCCGCTGAAAGATTTGAATTCTTAGCGTTGCTAATGCCATCTATCGGTGACGTCATATGATCGGTATAGTAGATTTCTATAAGCCTGTAGATAGGCAACCCACTATATTTTTTTTATCAAAATCAATGGAGCCAACAGGGTTTGAACCGGGGACCGCTCGAATGGTAGCCAGCCAAAGCATCCATTACACCACGAAGGTAATCTATTAAAGCACTGTAAACAGGTTATAAAAAAAATTGTTGACTAGCGACTACGTACTCATAACATAATACATGTTAGTAATTTGTAGTATTATATCATACGGCTCCCTCTTCCTCCTGCATGTGTCATGATTGATTGATTAAGTAGATGATTATTCCTGTGCTGTGATTGATTAAAGGGTCAACATATAAAATAGGTATAAATTATCATATCTAGAAAAAACAAGTTAAAAATTCAATTAAAGAATCATTAGATCTTTTACAGCCAAATATGTTTCAATCTTGAGTATTTTTCTTTACATGAAATTCACGTGTTTTATAGAATTATAACGTTCAAATATTGATATTTTAAAATTGTCTTTTACATGTTTCACACATTATGTTATTAAAAAAAAAACATATTAAAACATATTAATGGATAAATACTTAAAAGCAATTTAAAACATTCGATTACACAATAAACAGAATTTGTTTGCTAAAGAATCAATTACAATAAGATTAATTAGTTTTTATATGACTACATTGTTTAGTTATAAAATATTAAAAATTGTTATATTTAGGAATAATAATTTAAAAATTCGATAAAAGAATCATTAGGGTTTTTCTGAACAAGATAATTAAAAAGTTTGTTATTTCTAATAATCAACTAGATTGATTTTATTATTTTTAAACTTTCAACATATAAGCTTATACCTAAAATAAGATACAATATATTTATAGTTAGGTGTGAAGTTCTGCTAATGATTTTGTTGAGATAATGGATATCATATCTATTAATTTATATGAAAAATGAGATCGGTAAGGTAAAAACATGACGTCTTGATTGTGATGTCAGCTGTCTGTTGTTTTTATTATCACATATTGAAAAGATTAACGTATTTTAAAGTAAGCGCGTTTTGTTTATTTTGTATTTGTTTGAAAGCAGTTACGTTTAAAATTGAACAAATTATTTATAAAATCTAAATTCATTTCAGTCATTTGTAAGAACGTTTGTTTATTTATGGTTGAAAGTAGCGTTAAAGAATGTTGAAAACAACACGACTAATTAGTTTGTATTGATATAAAAAGCCGCGGATCGACTGATGTTACGGGGCTCATGTAGTAATAATATCTGTATATAGTTTTCAAATTGTTATATTTAAGATGTATCAAGAAAAATTTCTTGAGTTTCTTCACGATTGGCTCATATAAGGTTAATAATTGTCTCATCTCAATGACTCATGATAATAATCATAATTGGCTTATAATTTTGGAATCCTAAAGATTTAATATTATTAATGTACAATATTTATAAATATTTTCCGAGAATTATTTTTAAATAAATTTGATTTAATCAAATATACGTGAAAGCATTTTTATAAATAGTCAACTGTCTGAACAACCACATTTACTATCAGCCAGTATGAAGTATGAATACGAAGGCGTATAAATTCGCATATAAACATACATTAATCAATACAAATCATTTAAACGATCACAGATAAACACATACGTTTGCCTACTATAAATATATTCAAACTACTCATACATACTATAAACATGAGGAGCAGGACTATGAAACCATATAAACAGATACAAACATAGACATAGTAATCCATATGAATACATATAAATACATACATATAAACACGTAAGTACACATACTATAAAATAATATATTTAACCGCATGCAATCATGTAAACGGATGCAAAGTATGAAAACGAAGATATACTAACACATGCAAAACAGATATTATTATAAATAGCCCATAATAGAATAGAATAGAAGTTAAAACGGGTATTATTTACATTTACATTTACTGCGGTAGCAATGCAAATTTGCTTTTAAATATATTTTAAATTGACATACATTATCAGAAAAGAATTTTAATATCAAGCAACCGCTAGTTGAAAAAACTAAGCAACAGTACAAGGACTACAGTAGTTCTGAAAAAATTTACAATTAAAAGAATTAGATTAGATGTCTAGGTCAATCAATCATTACTTCTCAATATTTTAAACTGAAAATTGGAATCATCTGAAACCGCATGAAATTTTAATTGTACGAATAACTCGTTCAACTATTGAAGTCTTAATCACGGAATACGTAGAGTAATGATTTATATAGTATTCTTTCATTAACTTTAACTCGATATATGCGAATTCATATATGAGAGAAATGTTATATAAGTCAATACAGCTCTATAACTATCATTTATTGAGCTACACAAAGAGATTTATATCTACGCTAAACTAAAGATTAATAGAAGTAATGCATTCCTGATATCATAAGATAACGATAAAACACATGATTATTCTTAGACTAAGGCCTAATTTAGGTAGTCAAATTGTAGGTAATCGAATTGTAGGTACATATCATGATGTGGTATCATACAATTATATTCTAGTAAGAACTGTAATAAAGTCACTGCTATAAATAACAACATTCTTTATCACAATCATCTATCATTATCAAATCATCTAATGTCATGCAGAGTTAGCAGTTAGCTCCTAAGTTCGTATATGCGAGAATCGGTATTATATAACACACACACCAGTCTACATGCATTGTTCCAATATTGATAGGAACTTTCTAGAATCTATAAATTATTATAAACGTCTTAACAGAATAAAAAAGGGTGAAATGAATATAACTTATAGGATTTAATCAAACTAGAAAAATATCGATATATCCTACGTTGAGAAAACAATTATACTATGTAAGCATAGATACGCTACATATGATTGCGAGCCTGAGTATAAGCATAAACCCTATACTACAGATTTTTATCCTTTTTCATTATATGTACTACAGACGAAGTGAAAGAATAGGTACATTTAACATACGTATGCTACAATTATCTAATTTTCTAGTTTTCTAGACGTAATGTAATTTTGAACAGATTTTAACCCTTTTCGTTATATCTACTACCCTTGTAAGCGATTTCTACATATACGTTCTTATTGTTTATACACCCTATAGATATTCGTAGCATCTAAAGTAAACTCTTATTTAAACGTTATTTTACAATATATCATACATTTCAACAGCTCGTATGATTATCCGTCTCTATCGTAACCCAGTATGTAAGGACATTATGTTAAATACTATCTCATACATGTAAATAAACATTTCTTTAAAGAGTTTGTTAGGTCACCTAATCTGTTATAATATTACTATGATATTAGATCGCGTCGATTACAGTTTTACCATTAGGACATACTTAGTAGGTTATACGTGCTAAGTAAAATAATAAACAGATATTTCGAGAATTTTATGCATTCTTGAGAGAACAGGGTATAATATTTAAAAACACGCTGTAGAAAACATATCAGCAGAGAAAGAGAATACATAAATACAGTATGTTTTGTATGATGAGTTGTCGTCAGTTTAAAAGAAATAAGTTCGTCGCCATATTTAAACGTTATTTCCAGACCAGACTAGACTAGACTATAGATGATAGACAGTAAAATCATGAACAATTATACCGCCTGTAAAATAATAGAGCTTATAATATAATATATAATAGAGATATATAATATAGAATATTATCGAGAAACATGATCGTCTAAGTTAAATATATTTAGCGACTTCTTTTGCTTAATAATTTTCATTATGGTATATGTATATGTCTAGTCACAGTTTCAGCAAACGCATTGTATTCTATCAACGAATCATGTAAATATCAAAAATTCGTAACGGTTATGCATAGGTTTAATACCATCAACAGCTCATTTAAAGGAAATGTTAGATTTTTAACAGTTTATGAGCAATAATCAAAGACTATTCTATAATGATGTATTATTTATTTATAAACGTTACATAGTATAGTAGCTAAATACATGACTGACTGAAAAAGTTACTTTTATTAATGATGACTATTGAATTCGATCTGTCACTAGCTTAACCTTTTAATTTCCACTTTTGACCAAATTATAGTTGATCTGATCAAATATTGCTTACAAATCGGATCTCTAATCTAATGTCTACAGTAGAATCCTTAAAACTCTCTATGAAGTTTTAGAATTGTCGATTACTAAGACACCCGTTTCTTCTGCCTCCTTTAGTAAATTCATATTGTTAGCTTCTACTTTGTCAACTGTTACTAGAATGCTGTTCTTTAGATCCTTTACCTCGCTCTATGTATCTGTAGTCATTACAATGAAAGTTTGTACTGTTGTGTCGAATTGACGATTTGATTTGAAAATTTAATAATGTAATTTATCGTTTAAACTAACCCTTGTTTATTTCTATATATGTTTAATTAATATGTAATTAGTACATCAAAATATGTTCTTAATATGTTTTTCAATTTCCTTATAAAATATAACTATATATCATTGAAATAAAACATTATTAAAATATTAAAAATAATTTCATTTTATCACATCCTAAATATTTACACGACTGATCGCGTTTCTCGTCAGCTTCTTTTCAAACAATTGCAGTCGTTTATCATAAACCTAATGGTGAGCTTGTATTATTCGTATTACGATATGGATATATTATTCAATTTTCATGTCTTTTGCTAACCCTACATAACTATAGCTTTACCTAGATTTAGACATGTTTTATATTTCGTATTTAGACACATAGCACGACATATCTGAATGATATATCCATCTCGACTAATGAAGGAACAGGAACACTACCCGTCTATTTATACTGTTCGACCAGAGCAATCGGTTGTTCTATCCTATGTTGAGAAAATAATTATACTATGTAAGCATAGATACGTTACATATCATTGCGAGCCTGAGTATACGCATAAACCCTATACTACAGATTTTTATCCTTTTTTCATTATATCTACTACAGACGAGGTGAAGAATAGGTACATTTAACATGCGTATGCTACAATTATCTAATTTATAGTTTCTAGATGTAATGTAATTTTGAACAGATTTTAACCCTTTTCGTTATATCTACTACCCTTGTAAGCGATTTCTACATATACATTCTTATTGTTTATACACCATATAGATATTCGTAGCATCTAAAGTAAGCTCTTATTTAAACGTTATTTTACAATATATCATACATTTCAGCAACTCGTATGATTATCCCTCTCTGTCGTAACCCAGTATGTAAGGACATTATGTTAAATACTATCTCATACATGTAAATAAACATTTCTTTAAAGAGTTTGTTAGGTCACCTAATCTGTTATAATATTACTATGATATTAGATCGCGTCGATTACAGTTTTACCATTAGGACATACTTAGTAGGTTATACGTGCTAAGTAAAATAATAAACAGATATTTCGAGGAATATATTTTAGGTTAGATTTAGGTCGCGCGCGACCTAAATCTAACCTAAAATATATTCCTAGACCCAACTAATATTATATGTAAGTTTTTCGAATGTTAATGACGATTTTGTAAGTAGCTACAATGGTCTAACCTAATAAATATTTTATGAACTAATCTTAATAGAGATTTTTTGTAAGTAGCTACATACTCTAACCTAATAAATGCTTCATGAACTAATCTTAATAGAGATTCTTGAATCTTTGCAACAACCGGAGTCTAAAATCTATAACCTTAATATAATTTTTTGGGGGTCTAACCTAGATTGCTTCATTTAATTTAATCATTTATATTAATATTATATTGATTTATCATGCAATTTTGGGTTTTAAAGTAAAGTAAAGAAGAATTAATGTTTTTTATCACAGAATTTTGAAATAAACTTCTAAACTTTGTATTCATCGTTTTGTTCCGAGCTATCTCAATTTCAAAATCAAGACTACAGCTATGCTGTTTTTCTTTACGGCGCCAATCTTACAAACAAATAGTTTCTAAAACGATTTGATTATAACACCCTCTATTAATCTGACCTGACTACTAAAAACTTCTAACTTTAGATGTTTTAAAGATTACATCTTCAGTTTCTACAATTGAATTTCTGCAATAATTAGATTCAGCCACTAATTTTAAAATATCAAGTAAGCTCTATTATATTACAGACGGTATAATTGTTCATGATTTTACTGTCTATCATCTATAGTCTAGTCTAGTCTGGTCTGGTCTGGTCTGAGCTGGTCTGGTCTGGTCTATTTTAATAGATATTATATATTTAAGTTATGTATTATGTTTTAAGTAGCATCGAAACTACTCGTATCAATAAACGTTCTTGTATGAAAGTATGTTGTTTTGTACTTACTCTACTCCCTACGTTCTGTCCTAAAAATGTATTCGTAGGCTCTAACCTCAAGCTACCAATTTCAAATTCCAAAAACAAAACGCCGTATTGGAATCAAGTTGTCGATAGGCTTCGTCTACTGTATACCTTAAAACAGAGGGGTAGCAGTAGTTTAGAAAACTAGGATGAGATTATTTCAATTATTTCTGAGCTTAAAGAAGAAGGTATTATAGAATAAAAGATAATGGTTATACAAAATGTTACCCTCAAGTATACTTTTCTATTTTGTTGTTGTATATTTGTATGTTAGAATATAAGTTAACTAGTTTCTATAAAAAGTAAAATATTTATCTGTTTTATTTCTTCAGGTTAAGTCTTCAAGGTTCTCATAACTAGAGATATTGTAAGAGGAAATCACGTAAAGTTTCAAAGTTATAAAGACGTATTACAAAACATATGACATATGTTATAGATAGCCGCGTCCAGGACTTCTTTCTTACCCTCAAGTATACTCTTCTATTTTGTTGTTGTATATTTGTATGTTAGAATATAAGTTAACTAGTTTCAATAAAAAGTAAAATATTTATCTGTTTTATTTTTCCAGGTTAAGTTTTCAAGGTTCTCATAACTAGAGATATTGTAAGAGGAAATCACGTAGAGTTTCAAAGTTATAAAGACGTATTACAAAACATATGACATATGTTATAGATAGCCGCGTCCGCGACTTCTTTCTCACCCTCAAGTATACTTTTCTATTTTGTTGTTGTAACTATTTACATGTATGAGATAGTATTTAACATAATGTCCTTACATACTGGGTTACGACAGAGAGGGATAATCATACGAGTTGCTGAAATGTATGATATATTGTAAAATAACGTTTAAATAAGAGTTTACTTTAGATGCTACGAATATCTATATGGTGTATAAACAATAAGAACGTATATGTAGAAATCGCTTACAAGGGTAGTAGATATAACGAAAAGGGTTAAAATCTGTTCAAAATTACATTACATCTAGAAACTATAAATTAGATAATTGTAGCATACGCATGTTAAATGTACCTATTCTTCACCTCGTCTGTAGTAGATATAATGAAAAAAGGATAAAAATCTGTAGTATAGGGTTTATGCGTATACTCAGGCTCGCAATGATATGTAACGTATCTATGCTTACATAGTATAATTATTTTCTCAACGTAGGATAGAACAACCGATTGCTCTGGTCGAACAGTATAAATAGACGGGTAGTGTTCCTGTTCCTTCATTAGTCGAGATGGATATATCATTCAGATATGTCGTGCTATGTGTCTAAATACGAAATATAAAACATGTCTAAATCTAGGTAAAGCTATAGTTATGTAGGGTTAGCAAAAGACATGAAAATTGAATAATATATCCATATCGTAATACGAATAATACAAGCTCACCATTAGGTTTATGATAAACGACTGCAATTGTTTGAAAAGAAGCTGACGAGAAACGCGATCAGTCGTGTAAATATTTAGGATGTGATAAAATGAAATTATTTTTAATATTTTAATAATGTTTTATTTCAATGATATATAGTTATATTTTATAAGGAAATTGAAAAACATATTAAGAACATATTTTGATGTACTAATTACATATTAATTAAACATATATAGAAATAAACAAGGGTTAGTTTAAACGATAAATTACATTATTAAATTTTCAAATCAAATCGTCAATTCGACACAACAGTACAAACTTTCATTGTAATGACTACAGATACATAGAGCGAGGTAAAGGATCTAAAGAACAGCATTCTAGTAACAGTTGACAAAGTAGAAGCTAACAATATGAATTTACTAAAGGAGGCAGAAGAAACGGGTGTCTTAGTAATCGACAATTCTAAAACTTCATAGAGAGTTTTAAGGATTCTACTGTAGACATTAGATTAGAGATCCGATTTGTAAGCAATATTTGATCAGATCAACTATAATTTGGTCAAAAGTGGAAATTAAAAGGTTAAGCTAGTGACAGATCGAATTCAATAGTCATCATTAATAAAAGTAACTTTTTCAGTCAGTCATGTATTTAGCTACTATACTATGTAACGTTTATAAATAAATAATACATCATTATAGAATAGTCTTTGATTATTGCTCATAAACTGTTAAAAATCTAACATTTCCTTTAAATGAGCTGTTGATGGTATTAAACCTATGCATAACCGTTACGAATTTTTGATATTTACATGATTCGTTGATAGAATACAATGCGTTTGCTGAAACTGTGACTAGACATATACATATACCATAATGAAAATTATTAATTTTATTTCAATGATATATAGTTATATTTTATAAGGAAATTGAAAAACATATTAAGAACATATTTTGATGTACTAATTACATATTAATTAAACATATATAGAAGTAAACAAGGGTTAGTTTAAACGATAAATTACATTATTAAATTTTCAAATCAAATCGTCAATTCGACACAACAGTACAAACTTTCATTGTAATGACTACAGATACATAGAGCGAGGTAAAGGATCTAAAGAACAGCATTCTAGTAACAGTTGACAAAGTAGAAGCTAACAATATGAATTTACTAAAGGAGGCAGAAGAAACGGGTGTCTTAGTAATCGACAATTCTAAAACTTCATAGAGAGTTTTAAGGATTCTACTGTAGACATTAGAATAGAGCTCCGATTTGTAAGCAATATTTGATCAGATCAACTATAATTTGGTCAAAAGTGGAAATTAAAAGGTTAAGCTAGTGACAGATCGAATTCAATAGTCATCATTAATAAAAGTAACTTTTTCAGTCAGTCATGTATTTAGCTACTATACTATGTAACGTTTATAAATAAATAATACATCATTATAGAATAGTCTTTGATTAATGCTCATAAACTGTTAAAAATCTAACATTTCCTTTAAATGAGCTGTTGATGGTATTAAACCTATGCATAACCGTTACGAATTTTTGATATTTACATGATTCGTTGATAGAATACAATGCGTTTGCTGAAACTGTGACTAGACATATACATATACCATAATGAAAATTATTAAGCAAAAGAAGTCGCTAAATATATTTAACTTAGACGATCATGTTTCTCGATAATATTCTATATTATATATCTCTATTATATATTATATTATAAGCTCTATTATTTTACAGGCGGTATAATTGTTCATGATTTTACTGTCTATCATCTATAGTCTAGTCTAGTCTGGTCTGGAAATAACGTTTAAATATGGCGACGAACTTATTTCTTTTAAACTGACGACAACTCATCATACAAAACATACTGTATTTATGTATTCTCTTTCTCTGCTGATATGTTTTCTACAGCGTGTTTTTAAATATTATACCCTGTTCTCTCAAGAATGCATAAAATTCTCGAAATATCTGTTTATTATTTTACTTAGCACGTATAACCTACTAAGTATGTCCTAATGGTAAAACTGTAATCGACGCGATCTAATATCATAGTAATATTATAACAGATTAGGTGACCTAACAAACTCTTTAAAGAAATGTTTATTTACATGTATGAGATAGTATTTAACATAATGTCCTTACATACTGGGTTACGATAGAGACGGATAATCATACGAGCTGTTGAAATGTATGATATATTGTAAAATAACGTTTAAATAAGAGTTTACTTTAGATGCTACGAATATCTATAGGGTGTATAAACAATAAGAACGTATATGTAGAAATCGCTTACAAGGGTAGTAGATATAACAAAAAGGGTTAAAATCTGTTCAAAATTACATTACGTCTAGAAAACTAGAAAATTAGATAATTGTAGCATACGTATGTTAAATGTACCTATTCTTTCACTTCGTCTGTAGTACATATAATGAAAAAGGATAAAAATCTGTAGTATAGGGTTTATGCTTATACTCAGGCTCGCAATCATATGTAGCGTATCTATGCTTACATAGTATAATTGTTTTCTCAACGTAGGATATATCGATATTTTTCTAGTTTGATTAAATCCTATAAGTTATATTCATTTCACCCTTTTTTATTCTGTTAAGACGTTTATAATAATTTATAGATTCTAGAAAGTTCCTATCAATATTGGAACAATGCATGTAGACTGGTGTGTGTGTTATATAATACCGATTCTCGCATATACGAACTTAGGAGCTAACTGCTAACTCTGCATGACATTAGATGATTTGATAATGATAGATGATTGTGATAAAGAATGTTGTTATTTATAGCAGTGACTTTATTACAGTTCTTACTAGAATATAATTGTATGATACCACATCATGATATGTACACTCAAACGCAAAGAAAATGTCACCCCTATAAACTCGGGTCTCTACCGCCGTAATGAGTTTATGGCATATTGTAAATTATAACCGAGCGAGTTATTATCTAGGTAGACAGAACTTTAGATGAAATACTTAGGACAAGTAAAACTTTCATCATGTGACCATTAAATTTCAAGAATATTGTTAAAACAACCAAAAAAATTTGTACGTTGACTTTTGCACTAATTTTTGTTTAAAGAAATTTTTTGATCAGTAGATACATTAACAGTAACTTGACTCACACAAAGATTTTTTTCCGTAGTTTAGAATATGTGAGATTAAAATTCTCCTTTGAAGCTCTCGTCTTAAAAAGGATTAGGTATTCTGAGAAAATTTTACCTAGTTTAAGACAACAATGAACTGGCTGTTTCCTAGATTATGAGTAAGCATGTAATATTCCTGGAAAACTCCTTATTCTACCCCCAAAAAGATACAGGAAATTTTAACGTTGCTCATTCATAAAAGCCCAGGGGCTAAGAGTACGATGTTCTAGTGTCTCTTTCAGTTGTTTAGTGCAGAAATTGATTTTCTTAACCCCTTGCCAGAAGCCTCTATTATATATATTATTGACCTAGGTTAATAATGAAAACAATGCTAAACCACCTGTCAAAGTCTATGCCTTCTATTAAAATAAATATTATAACACATCAAAATTACATTTCTAACATAACCTAATTTTTTGTAGCAAGGGTGTATTTTTAATAAATGATTACTTGAACTTATTATTTTGAACTTAAGATATATTATATTTAGTATCGGAATAGTATAAATAGTATATATAATGAAAAAACAAAAGCTTATTAATTAGAAGCAAAATAATAGTTAATTGTACAGTTGTTATAATTTATGTTATTTACAATTCCTGAGGAAGTAGTGTGTGTTTACTGTGTATTAGTTAAAAGAATGTTGGTTTGTTAATAGTTAAATTGTATTTTAATAACGGTCGTAAAACAAGAATTCTACTGTTGAAAACAGTAACTAAACTAACTACAGTGACTAAAACCAATTACACGTTTGACATCTCAAACACCAAGCGACGTTGCCAGCTTTACTCGCTGAAGAATTAACCGGTCAACATTTTTTAAAATAATTTAATGATCAGGATAACTTACATGTTAGTAGTGGAAAAAATTGTATATTAACCGCGGTTTAGACACGCGATTATAGCCCACGCGTCTTAAATCCCTCGGCGCTACGCGCCTCGGGATTTAAAATCAACGCTAGGGCTATAATAGCGTATGTCTAAACCTTGGGTAATAATATACTATTTTAAGCATATTATTATTTCTTACAAAAAAAACCTTTCAAAAACACCGAAAAAATGTAGGTAGCTGAATGAGAAACTCGCTCGGTTATAATTTACAATATGCCATAAACTCATTACGGCGGTAGAGACCCGAGTTTATAGGGGTGACATTTTCTTTGCGTTTGGCTGTACCTACAATTCGATTACCTACAATTTGACTACCTAAATTAGGCCTTAGTCTAAGAATAATCATGTGTTTTATCGTTATCTTATGATATCAGGAATGCATTACTTCTATTAATCTTTAGTTTAGCGTAGATATAAATCTCTTTGTGTAGCTCAATAAATGATAGTTATAGAGCTGTATTGACTTATATAACATTTCTCTCATATATGAATTCGCATATATCGAGTTAAAGTTAATGAAAGAATACTATATAAATCATTACTCTACGTATTCCGTGATTAAGACTTCAATAGTTGAACGAGTTATTCGTACAATTAAAATTTCATGCGGTTTCAGATGATTCCAATTTTCAGTTTAAAATATTGAGAAGTAATGATTGATTGACCTAGACATCTAATCTAATTCTTTTAATTGTAAATTTTTTCAGAACTACTGTAGTCCTTGTACTGTTGCTTAGTTTTTTCAACTAGCGGTTGCTTGATATTAAAATTCTTTTCTGATAATGTATGTCAATTTAAAATATATTTAAAAGCAAATTTGCATTGCTACCGCAGTAAATGTAAATGTAAATAATACCCGTTTTAACTTCTATTCTATTCTATTATGGGCTATTTATAATAATATCTGTTTTGCATGTGTTAGTATATCTTCGTTTTCATACTTTGCATCCGTTTACATGATTGCATGCGGTTAAATATATTATTTTATAGTATGTGTACTTACGTGTTTATATGTATGTATTTATATGTATTCATATGGATTACTATGTCTATGTTTGTATCTGTTTATATGGTTTCATAGTCCTGCTCCTCATGTTTATAGTATGTATGAGTAGTTTGAATATATTTATAGTAGGCAAACGTATGTGTTTATCTGTGATCGTTTAAATGATTTGTATTGATTAATGTATGTTTATATGCGAATTTATACGCCTTCGTATTCATACTTCATACTGGCTGATAGTAAATGTGGTTGTTCAGACAGTTGACTATTTATAAAAATGCTTTCACGTATATTTGATTAAATCAAATTTATTTAAAAATAATTCTCGGAAAATATTTATAAATATTGTACATTAATAATATTAAATCTTTAGGATTCCAAAATTATAAGCCAATTATGATTATTATCATGAGTCATTGAGATGAGACAATTATTAACCTTATATGAGCCAATCGTGAAGAAACTCAAGAAATTTTTCTTGATACATCTTAAATATAACAATTTGAAAACTATATACAGATATTATTACTACATGAGCCCCGTAACATCAGTCGATCCGCGGCTTTTTATATCAATACAAACTAATTAGTCGTGTTGTTTTCAACATTCTTTAACGCTACTTTCAACCATAAATAAACAAACGTTCTTACAAATGACTGAAATGAATTTAGATTTTATAAATAATTTGTTCAATTTTAAACGTAACTGCTTTCAAACAAATACAAAATAAACAAAACGCGCTTACTTTAAAATACGTTAATCTTTTCAATATGTGATAATAAAAACAACAGACAGCTGACATCACAATCAAGACGTCATGTTTTTACCTTACCGATCTCATTTTTCATATAAATTAATAGATATGATATCCATTATCTCAACAAAATCATTAGCAGAACTTCACACCTAACTATAAATATATTGTATCTTATTTTAGGTATAAGCTTATATGTTGAAAGTTTAAAAATAACAAAATCAATCTAGTTGATTAGTAGAAATAACAAACTTATTCCATTGAAGTACACACCTAACTATAAATATATTGTATCTTATTTTAGGTATAAGCTTATATGTTGAAAGTTTAAAAATAATAAAATCAATCTAGTTGATTATTAGAAATAACAAACTTTTTAATTATCTTGTTCAGAAAAACCCTAATGATTCTTTTATCGAATTTTTAAATTATTATTCCTAAATATAACAATTTTTAATATTTTATAACTAAACAATGTAGTCATATAAAAACTAATTAATCTTATTGTAATTGATTCTTTAGCAAACAAATTCTGTTTATTGTGTAATCGAATGTTTTAAATTGCTTTTAAGTATTTATCCATTAATATGTTTTTTTTTAATAACATAATGTGTGAAACATGTAAAAGACAATTTTAAAATATCAATATTTGAACGTTATAATTCTATAAAACACGTGAATTTCATGTAAAGAAAAATACTCAAGATTGAAACATATTTGGCTGTAAAAGATCTAATGATTCTTTAATTGAATTTTTAACTTGTTTTTTCTAGATATGATAATTTATACCTATTTTATATGTTGACCCTTTAATCAATCACAGCACAGGAATAATCATCTACTTAATCAATCAATCATGACACATGCAGGAGGAAGAGGGAGCCGTATGATATAATACTACAAATTACTAACATGTATTATGTTATGAGTACGTAGTCGCTAGTCAACAATTTTTTTTTTTATAACCTGTTTACAGTGCTTTAATAGATTACCTTCGTGGTGTAATGGATGCTTTGGCTGGCTACCATTCGAGCGGTCCCCGTTTCAAACCCTGTTGGCTCCATTGATTTTTATAAAAAAAATATAGTGGGTTGCCTATCTACAGGCGTATAGAAATCTACTATACCGATCATATGACGTCACCGATAGATGGCATTAGCAACGCTAAGAATTCAAATCTTTCAGCGGGAAATGAGGAGAGAGAGAGAGGGAGATACGCAGATGACCCCGCGAGATATAAAAATGATCCGCTAATGACCCCGCGAATTAAATTAATTAGATATGCAAATAATACCGTTAATGATACATACATAACACCGCGAATGATATGCAAATGATCCACTAATGACCCCGCGAATGATATGCAAATGAATCTCGAATTTCGCGGATGACCTTGAAACGCAAAACGAACCTTCATAAGAAAATACATGGGATTTTGCGCTCGAACCCGCCTAGCTATACTACTAACGCGTCCATTCCCCCGTTACGTGGCGCCAAGCGGAGAACGCCGAAAACTGACAAATCGACAGGCAGGACAGGCCATAAAGACGTCAAACGTCGAAAATCGAGGAGGTTGTGATATGTACAGCCGTCTCATTTCCAGTTTTTTCATTGTTGAAAATTATTACAGATTCGTACGTTAAATGGCGCCACTAGTGATTTCTCTTTTATGATCATGTAAATAAATCATAAGGTTGCATAACAAAAATTCTGAGAAAAACCGATCTGAACATTTAATGTTATTGATATTATGGTATCAATATATCAATGTATCAGATCGATTTTAGTTCTTACTTAACCACGCTTGAATCTCTGCCTTTTTTGCTGAAGAAGAAGGAACTTTTTCTACTTTAGGTACATTTAAATTTCTTTAAATTTATAAAAAAAGAAACAGATACGCAGTTATAAAAAATGTGTTGTGTAAAACGGGCGGGAAACTTCGGAAATCCACTGCAAGAACATTCAAAGGTCAGTGAAAATGAGATTAGATATGCAATAAAGTCATAATAGAGAATTAAGAGTTTTTCTCCAAACGTCATACAAGTGACATTTTAATGACAGAATTCTGCTAGTAGAATTTTCATTTATATGCTTAAGCACATAAAGTACTTTATGTGCCTAAGCATATAAAGTCTAAGCTACTTGATTTAGTAAAAAAGGTAAGTATGTAACTACTAATAATTATCATTTTATTGTTAATTTTTATTACAATTAATATTAATATTAAATGTACACTTCGTCGCATACTGAACAAGAGGCTGTTTTGTCATTTCTTCCAAATTGCTGTCGCTAACTACATGTGTAGAATGCAGTTCCAATGAGCTAACGTTTTCTTTACTCGTAGTGGGACCATAATCACTTTCTCTGATAAGAAAAGAAGAATTAATTATTAAAAAATTAAACTCAAAAAAACAAACCTGCTACTGGTACTCGACATGAGAATCCTCCTGCTAATCTCCTTTTTGTTTTCTAAGGATTCCGCTATATATCCTTCTGCAACGGAACTAGACTTCCAACAGCCATGTCGCTTGAGGGTAGTAATGTCAGCGCCAGTGTCGACAAGCAAGGTCGCCGAAGTCCTTCTTAGACAATGCCCTGTATACTCGTTACAATAGGGCAGTTTTAAATATGTAGCCGCTTCCTTTCCTATGTTTCCAATTTTGTGGATTCCCATAATCATCCGATAGCATCGTCCATTCTGATATTTTATAAATAATCTTCTTTCTTCAAATCCTTCAGGCCTCTGGGAGACATATTTTCTGTACTTATTTATATACGTCTCGCCAACCACAGTGAAAGAACGACTTTTATTTGTTTTGCTGTCAGGGATTTTTACTAGCAATATGGAGCCCTGTTCTTCGACATCATCCAGCGTCATCTTATATAGCTCATCGCATCTGCATGCTCCAGATATTCCGAATATTAATATAACCTGATAAATTATAATTTTTAATTATTTTTGTAATAAGAACTTATATATTTACCTTTGCGGCCAAGTATTTTTCATCTGGAGCGTTAAAGATGAACATATCGAATTGTTCTTTGGTTAGAACTCTTGCTTTCTTGGGAGAATACCCTTCGTTCTTCTTTTTCAAAAAGGCACGCAGCTTTAAATATTTTGAGATATCAACATCATGTCGGAGATTTAACAATGTCCTGATCATCGAATAATGCGACCATAAGCTTGAACTTTTCATTCTTTTGGCCATCTCCGAAAAATACGCCAGAAGAACACTTTCTGAATAAACGGATGCATTTTTTTCCGAACACCATGCGATGAATTTCTTGAACGCTGCTTCATAAACAGCGCTTGACTTTGTAGGAAGAAGATTTTCAATTTCAGCTCTTGCTGCTTCGGCTATTTCTGGCGGCGTCAACTGAAATTCACCTGAACTAGACATTACCACAAAATTCTTCAAATTATCCACTTAAAACACTACTATTTTACTGCGTAATTCGTGGACTGACTTTTCTTTTCGCAAAAAAAATCTTGTTTGGTGGGTTGCTACGGTAATATCTAGAAATTGTCTATCAGGCGTTGCGATTCTGTGTTGCGATTTTCGTACAAGTGTAATGTTTTCCGAAATAACCTCCGTAATTAGATCTTTCTTTTTGTATTATAATTTTGCACGTTTGGAGAAAAAATCGCATATATTATTCGGAGTATAAGCGCTTTATGTGCTTCAGCTGATTTGGCTGCCTCACTCCGTTCGGCAGTCAACCTATCAGCTTCAGCACATAAAGCTTCACTTATACTCCTAATAATATAAATAACTTGAAATGTACTATATCTAAAATAATGAAATGTGCAATAATCTTATATTTTGAGTACTGCGCATACATCGCAGTACATTTGATTGTGCCTAGTCAGTGCAGTCAAGTTTGGGCTATTAGAGAATACACAGTTTAAATTTATTAAGTGTTTTATTTCCTAGCTTAAACGTAACTAATAAAATTAATTGAGTAAAGACATCACATAACTATTCTTGATACAACACACAATTCAAGTTTACCGCATATATAAAATATTTCCACTATGAACTTAAATGTACATAGTAGACAAAATATATAGTAACAAAACTGAATATAAAGGTTATTCTGAAAGCCATTATGTTATAGTAATACAATACTTGGACAAACGTAATTACTGTATATTTTAGACTATTCAGATGTGCAGTGATATCTCGACACCTATGCATGGCTGTCCACAATGTAGTATTGTCTGAATTGTCAGTTATTTTGTTGAAATCAGTCCATTGAGGTACAATCTGTGAACTACAATTTTGAACTCTACTTAAAATCCACACCAAATTATTTGTATCAGTAGGTATTGACTATTCTTGATTTTTCGGCAAATAACTAATTTTGCGTTTCGTTCGCAATGTGGCAAAGGTATTCTAGTCTTGGTATACTGAGAGTTTGACAAGGAATGGAAGTTTTGAGGCACAAGTAGTCGCCTTGTCGCTTTTTATTGGAATTCCTACAGATAATTCGTTTTCTGGACATTGCTGAAAAGCTACCATCTGAGCTGCGTGAAAGGTATTGCAACCGTTGATAGTTTCCTTTAGCACGTCTACATTGTCTGTTGCAAATTGTAAAAAATAATGTCCTGAGCAATGCTTAAACTTCTGATTTCTTTAATCACACAAAAGCAAACTTAGCAAATTCAATAGCGATGATGGAATTTTTTGTTTCATGTTATCTTCATTGGAAACTGCTAAAATATCAGCATCTTCCACATCTCAAAGGTTTTTTTTTTAATTTGCGAGGCTACTAAATAAAGTACACTTTGCACCATAGGTCGATATTCAAAATTCAAATCTTTAAGCATTTTCACCTCGTTATAAATATTGTTTTGTAGTTGTGGGTATATTAAAGTAGCTTCATTATTTTTATAAGATCTGAAAAATACAACGTATTTTCAGTATCCGTAGAAAATACTACGAGTTCAAGTTACCACCCAGTAGGACATATCGGTAGTAAATTGTAACTAAATTATACACTTTTTCTTTGGTTCTGTCATGTTTTATTTCCCTAACAATCTTTTCCCAAACCTCGCCACAATTTACCCCTTTGGTTTTCAGAATAACCTTTGTGTTCAGTTTTGTTATTATATATTTTGACTACTATGTACATTTAATTTCATAGTGGAAATATTTTATATATGCGCGTAAACTAGGAATAACAGTTTTTCCACATTAATTTACTTAAATTGTGTGTTATATCAAGAGGCTCTATTAATTCTCTATTATGACTTTTATCTAATTTCATTTTCACTGACCTTTGAATAGTTTCCGCAGTTCTTGCAGTGGATTCCTGAAGTTTCCCGCCCGTTTTACACAACACATTTTTTATAACTCTCCGTGTTAAGGTTAATGTCGTATTTACAAAAACAGTAAGAATTTCATAATTTTTTTCAACAAAATGTTAAATCACCTGCATTTGTAACTTCAATATTGTGGTAATAGTTGTATGTACTGACGAACCTGGTAAGAGCAGTGCGTTAGAATGAGACGGAAGACGGGTAAAAATAGAGATAGAACGATCGCTGCTTAGCAGTAATTTATACATTGTCGGAATAAATTGGTCATATCTTCGTTACTGTCTAGCCAATTTCAAAGTTTCAAAAAGCGTGGGATTGTAAAATCTCGAACTAACAACAATTATTTTTTGAACTTTTTTGATATCTTGTGTCGTCCAAAAGTTATCACGATATAAACATCTTTCTATGTTGGCAGAAATTGAAATACGCATAATAAGGGAGTTAGAAGCTAATCTAGTGAGTATCCTTCCGTTCATCTAATGATAATTCTTGAGTGACAATGAGCTCTAACTCTCTTAATACCTTTGAGATCGTATTTATTTTAATATAGCCGGATAGCAAATAAAGTATTCTAGATTTGCTGTTTTTCCAGTTTTTCCCCCCCCCCCCGGGGGGGGGGGTGTTGGACACCGATATCACCAGACGAATTTAGGGGATCGATATACACCCTAAATAGCATCCGATAACGTACTCGATAGCTTTTTACCTTTCAATGTACCACGGATTTGATTTCTAGATGCGTTTTTTAAGTTTGCGAACTCTACTATATTACCTATCGCACATTTTCTAAAGATCGCAACAGACTTGTTGAACGTTTTTTTTTATACTGAAAGTGTCTCGAAGGACAAAACAATGGGACGACCCAGAAAGTTTACAACTCAGGTAGTTGGTGATATCTGCCAACGTATTATTATTCACAGCACTAATAAATCATTAAAAATATTATCACTACAAACAGGTTTGATTATTGCCTTTTATGTAAATTACAGTTTTCATTATTTTTACTGTTTATACCGGTTTATCTTATTGAACATGTCGCACAGATATTAAAAAGGAATTAAAAATGCATCCATACAAGGTTATAACAACAGTTACTTCTTCCAGACTACGATGAGAATGTAAATTATTGTAGCTGGTTTAATAACAATTTAAATAATGACAACTTGTTAAACATAACTTTCTATACGGATGAGGCGTGGTTTTATTTGGGTGGTCATGTCAATTCTCAAGACCAGTGTCGGATTGGGCCGCCGGGCAACCGGGAAAATGCCCGATGGGCCCTCCTGGAAACCGAAAAGTGGGCCCCCAAGACCCCAAGAGCAATTTGCAAAATTCAGATTTTATTAATTTTTGAATAGCCAGACATCGTGAATACAAGAATATAACTGTCTGTTAAAAATTAAAATTAAATTAAAAGTTAAATAATTAGTAATAGTTGTTGAAATTGAATAAAACTTCATGGCTTTCCGTCCTCAAATTTATTTTTACAAATTCATTAAGACGTTTCAATAACGATTTGTTTTCTTTATCAAGACCTAGAATATACAAATTACAAAGAATTAGACCATTAGTTCTTCTTCCTAATTCTATGCCTTTCTATCGTAAGTGTAAGAATTTACTGTTCTTTCGTGCACGTTTCTCTCCATCTTCTTCTATCTATGTCATTTATCTGATTTCTTCGATCAGATCGATTCCTTCTCTGTCTGTCTCTTCTTTGATTCCCTCATTCCAGTCTTCCCTTTCAGTTCTCACCATCCATATTCGACGAACAAAAAGTTCGTCTCTGAATTCGTGAAGTCTGTCTGTCGCCTTTTTCCCTGTTGACGTTTTTGAATTTTTCTTTTTGGAATCTTATAGTACATCAAATTCTAAGCATTTTTTTGTATCACTTCGGGAAAGTGGTCAAAATGACAACCGAAAATTTCGGTAAATTTTTGAAAAATGAAAAATTTTGTATTTTTTAAAAATTTACGAAAAAATAAACATTTTTAGCAACAATTTACTAGGACTAGTAGGACTAAGACAACTTTAGTTTTATGACAACTAATGTGTTACGTAGTAGATAACAAATGGGTTTAGTGCGGCCACACAACCTAGTGTGGCCTCCTTTCACTTTTCAAACCCCACCCTTTTAGAAGCCACGCCTCCTTCTCTGCTTCCCCTTCTCCAGGCCCCTCCTCATTATAAGCCACTCCCCCCTCTCCTTTGCCCCTCTTCAGAGCCCTCCCTCTCAGCTTTCCCCCTCTCTACCTACCTCACCTCTACTTCTCTCTCTTTGCTTATAATGAAAGTCCACAAAAGTTATAAATTATAATTTATTTGTTTAATTTATTTAGATTACATAAGAAAGCACAAGACAAAAAGTATAATTTATTGGTTTAATTCATTTTAGAAATAAACAATAGATTAATACATAACCATTTCTACGAAAAAAACAATCTTTAAAAATTACTTCACAACAATAATGTATAATAATTATATATACATATTATAAACAGTTTGTTAATGATAAATAAATTGCTATACCTTTCGCGTTTAATATCGAATGTGTTCACAATGTTTCCGCGTGGAAAATTAATGAGGGAATAACTTACTAACCCGCCAATGTACAGTCAGTTATCAGAATTAATTAAATCACTGGTCGACTATCTAATTAGTATTCCACACAAAATATATATGTTCTACATGTAACAAAAGAATTAAACTTAAACCGGGATAATTTTTTAGCATCTTAACAATAAAATCAGTTTTGTCATTGATTTATTGTTTTAAACAAATCAAACTATTTAACGAAAAATACAGCGTTCTAAAGAGACACAAAATAAAACCTTATTATGCAAAAATCTGGTTTCATTAAAATGAAATGAGTTTTAATTCTGTTTTCATTATTGCAAAATCGCAATTCGTGAATGATAAATTATACAAGGAAACGTTAGTAAATGATACTGTAACGTTCTTTTTCAAATAATAACAAAAGTGCTGTTTAAATCGTCTATTAATAAGAAATATTTATTTACAAACACTAATGAATACACTATAAATTAACGCTATGATATAAACCATTAAAATTATTATTTACAGACTATGAATTTCTAATATAACATTTATCTTTGCAGTTACTATTTATTTCGTGAAATACAGTTAATGACTCGCTGTTGACTGCTCTTTTATCCGCGAAGTCGATTTTATACCACCATATAAATGTTCTAGAAGTCGCTCGAACAAACCATGTATTTCTGGAAGGCGCTAGATAAACCGCGTCTGGTTTACATGCTTGGCGCGATGCGTCATTCTCTCGAATGCTGTAGAACATTCCATTTGTTGTTCGAAAAGAAGTTCTTTCTTTTTCTCTCTTGTTACACTGCCCCCCTCTTCAAGTCTGTTCTGTCCCAGAACAGGTTTTATGATCTGGTTCCTGTAGAACGGGTCATGACGATATCGACAGTCTTCACCTCGACTACACGTTCCATTACGGTAGAAATAACAGTCTACACTCTTCGTTGGCCTTAATGCGGGCTGTGGGTCAAAACTGCAGACGAAGATCTTGACGTCCGTACCTCTAAAGACAACTTCCAGCATGTTTCTAACGATTCTCCAATCCAGCTGGTCCCGCCCACAGCCGAGTTTGGGAACTGCCAATTTGTTAATTCCCCTGGTAAGCAACTCGATCCTCAAATTCCATAATGCCCTCCACAAGTCGGCGTAACTCGGTTTCTGGTAGTAAAACTGCTTGGTTACCAAGTAGTAAATGGATCGGTCATGATCAGGCAAGCGTAAGGATTTACCAACAGAGGGATTTTGTTCTCGAAGTTCATTCAGCCGTCCAAATTTATTTCTAAACACTACTGCGATCCCCCTGGACATACGGAGATCCTCGGAGACACAGTGGGCAATGGAATAATCACCAGGGACCCGGAAGAGATCTTGTTGCATCTCAGTCGTGACCCGAATCGCGCTTTTCTAGTTCCAGAAAACGCAGCCATAAATTCTCTGAAGGTTGGCTGATCATCTCCAGGCCTTACGGTATTGATAGCCACCTCAGCCTCATCTTCCCAATCCGGGACTGCGTCATTATTTCCCTCATAGTGCGCCAGACGATTGGAGTGTATCACCTTTGGTTTCCCTCTTGGCAATTTCTGGATGCGATAAATCAAGTCATTTATTCGTTTCTTCACCTGGTATGGGCCTTCCCAATTCCGCTATAACTTTGGAGAATAGCCACGACGTCTTTGCGAGTTGTATAACCAGACAAGCTCTCCAGGTTGAAACCCTCCTTCTTGGGCTCTCACATCGTACGTAGCCTTCATCCGGTCACTCGCGATTCGACTATTGTTTCGGGTTCGGTCGTGAATATCCTCCAACTTCTTCTTTAAGTTGATGACATAATCATTCCCGGCTACCTCCTGCTCTATAGGTGGAGACCCAAATTCCAGATCACACGGTAACCGTAACTCGCGTCCAAACATCACAGACGCTGGTGACTGACCGGTTGTTTCGTGGACCGATGCACGATAAGCCATTAGGAACAAATGCAGGTATTGGTCCCAGTCTCGTTGATGATCGGAGACGATCTTGGCCAAATATTTGCCCATTGTCCGATTCTTGCGTTCTACCATTCCATCGGACTGCGGATGTAACGGTGTGGTCCGAGTCTTGCGAATGCCCAACAATCGACAGACTTCTCCAAAGAGTACAGACTCAAAATTGCGGCCTTGGTCTGAATGCAGCTCCATTGGCACTCCGAAGCGACTGAAGAACTCTTTGACTAGTACGTCAGCAACAGTCGCGGCTTCCTGGTTTGGTAGGGCATATGCTTCTGGCCATTTGGTAAAATAGTAAATTGCTACTAAGATGTATTTATTCCCATCGTCAGTTTCGGAAAATGGTCCGGCAATATCTATAGCTATTCTTTCCAGAGGACTACCCACATTGTACTGCCTCATAGGTGCTCTTCGTTTCCCCAAGGGTCCGTTACCAGTGGCACATAGTTCTCATTTCCGGCACCATTCCTTCACGTCTTCTTTACAGTTGACCCAATAAAAACGCTCCCTAACTTTCTCCAAAGTCTTTTTCACACCGAAGTGTCCTCCTGAGGCACCGTCATGGACATGTCGCAATACTGTAGCCACTCGGCTTCTTGGAACCACGAACTGAGACCTAATGGTGGTGCCATCTTCACTCTCCAGTACTCGCTTCAGGAGATTGTCTTCCACGTTCAAGGACTCCCATTGGGCCCAATATGCTTTGAGCGTTCTGTTGAAAGGGCTGACGGCCTCCCAGGCAGTCCTTTCTCCCACGCGCTTCCATTGCAGTACCATTTTTAGTTCGGGATCAGCCTCCTGCTGTCGTTGCAATTCTTCCGGCAACCAATTGTCGTTAACGATGGTAGTCCTTAATACTTGGCAAACCCTCTCTTCCAAACGAGAGCAATGACGGCAATCCGTTGGACAGGGTCTTCTTGAAAGAGCATCGGCATTTCGATGACTAGTGCCCGCTCGATGTTCGGTGTCAAAGTCGTATCCTTGTAATCGTTCGATCCACCTTGCGACCTGGCCTTCAGGATTACGGAATTGTAGAAGCCATTTCAACGCTGCATGGTCCGTCCTCAATAAAAACTTCCGTCCGTACAAGTATTTGTAGAAGTGCTCAACGGACTTCACGACGGCCAATAGTTCTTTTCTGGTCACACAATAATTCGTTTCGGCTTTCGACAAAACCTTACTAAAATAGCCGATGACCTTTTCTTGTCCATCTTGTATCTGAGAAAGTACACCCCCAATGGCCAGATTACTTGCATCTGTGTAAAGTATGAATTTCCCTTCTGTCCGTAGATAGCTCAATATTGGTGCGGTTGTCAGGGCACGCTTCAACTGCTGGAAAGCTGTTTCGCACTCTCCGCTCCAAACATACTCGCGCCCATCTTCAGTTAACCTTGTCAGGGGCTTCGCTATATTGGCAAACCCAGGAACGAAACGCCTGTAGTAGGTACATAACCCAAGAAAACTACGAACTTGGTGTTTGTCTCTCGGTGTTGGCCACTCTTGGACTGCATGAATCTTATCGGGGTCGGCTGCCACTCCATTTTGTGATACGACGTGCCCGAGATATTTCACTTCCTTTCTGAATATGTGGCACTTTTTCGGACTCAGTTTCAGATTGGCTCCACGTAGTCTTCGGAACACTTCCTCTAGGTTTTTCAAATGTTCGTTGAATGATTTTCCGACTACAATCACATCATCTAGGTATACCAGGCAGGTCTTCCACGACAGCCCTCTCAGGATGGTCTCCATTAGACGCTCAAAGGTGGCCGGAGCGTTACATAGACCAAAAGGCATAACCGTAAACTGCCATAGTCCGGAACCAATAGTGAACGCGGTCTTCTCCCGGTCTTCAGGTTCCATTTCAACTTGCCAATAACCACTCTTCAAGTCCAAAGTCGAAAACCATGGTGAACCAGACAGGGTATCTAACGTGTCGTCGATGCGTGGTAAGGGATAGCTGTCTTTCTTGGTCACGTTATTGAGCTGCCGATAGTCCACACAAAATCTCGTTGACCCGTCCTTCTTACTGACCAGGACCACCGGTGATGGCCATGGACTGCTGGATGGCTCGATGACCCCTTGTTCTTCCATATCGGTAATAATCTTCTCGGCTTCTGCTCGCCTTGCTAGGCATAGACGGACAGGCATAGAGTTGCCTGTATTGATTTTGTTTTACTATATTTGTTCGTCCCTTCTGGCTATCGTCAAGAGCGAAGATATCTTGGTATCGGTGAACCAAACCCTGTACCTCTTTCACTTCCGTTCTGTTAAGGTCTTCGCACGAACTAGTAACCATACCCACTAATTTTCCCCCATGGTCTTTGGGCGCTGGTTTTGGAACATCAGCCATACACCTGGCTACTCGGAATACTGGCACACACTGTCCCGCAAGGGTACTCTTCTTAACGTTCATAATTCTCACCGGTACTATCTTTCCAACCTTGATCAGCGCTTTTCCCACCAGTATACCACTATGGATCTTCGTATCAGAGACAGGCTCCATCATTCGCACACATCCTACCCGAAGATCTCCATCCAAACCTGCCTCGACAACCATCTCGCTTTGACCCGGCAATATCACATCTTCAGTCAGCAAAACCCTTACAACCGGATCTTCTCGTGGGTGCAACGGAAGTTCTTCGTTACCGACCTTCAAAACACCCTCATTCAAGTCCAATGTAAAACCAAATTTTCTCAGGAGGTCCATTCCCAAGATGAAGTCATCAGTGATATCGGCTACCAGCACCTCATGATCATGTTCTTCACTTCCAATGCCAATCTTCATCTTCACCACTCCGCGTGTTGGTATCACTTCACCTGTTGCTGTACGGAGTTGAGTAGTTGTCTGTAACAGCTTCATACTTGTTCGTAGAACGTTAGGGCGTATGATGGACTTTGTCGCCCCCGTATCAATGAGTAGTGGAACAGTACGATTAGCAATTTTCCCATCTACGAACAAACTGCTGGTACTATTCCCTGATGTTACGGCATGGACGATGATCTCTGGGGCATCTTTACTAACAGTCAACGTTCGCCCTTTCTTGCCAACCCCCTTTAACTTTTCCGATGGTTGTACTTTTGTTATTTTGGGACAACGCCGTTCTACATGTCCTTGTTCGCCGCAGTTCCAGCAACGGGGCCCTCGAACTTCTTGATGATTCTTCTTACGATTCTCTTCCTTCTGAAGAACTCTCATCAATAACTCTTCTAGGCGATCTTTGGAACTGGAACCTTCCTCTTCTTCCGCAACGGTTCGAACACGCCCGTGACCTAGGGACGCTTGTTTTGCAGCTTCAAATTCTAAGGCGTGAGCAAGCGCATCATCAGTTGTTCTTGGTTGTGCCAGTCTCAATGATTGTTGTGTTTCCCCGTCTCTTAACCCATCAATGAAGGTCTGCACAGCGAGCTGTCCCAGAAATGAATCGGGTGCCGTAGGATACCCCAATCGGACAAGCCGCGCAACATCGGCTTCAAACTCCTGAAGGCTTTCTCCATTCTTCTGGACACGATTCTTCACTTGCGCGTGATACACTTGTTGAAGATGCGCGTCTCCATATCTCATCTCCAATCTAGACACTAACAACTGGTAATCATTTTCCTGTCCTGCTGGGATTGTTTGCAGGACGTTCAACGCATCTTCACGCAAAGCCACAGTTAAAGAAACGGCCTTTTCCTTGCCTGTCCATCCGTTGGCCCCAGCGGCCGCCTCAAATTGCTTGTAGTAGGTGGACCAAGGTATCTTTTCATCGAACGTAGGTGGTTTTACTTTTATCCCCACGGCAGGATCCTTTTCTTCTTTAAATTATTTCGGCCACTCAGAAGTTGAGGGAAACCGTAGTTGACTCATTCTATCTTCCAACATTTTAGTTACGCTATCTTTCTCAGTTGTTGGTGGTAATTGCATTTGGGCTATTTTCTCTTCTACCATCTTTATTACCCTATCCTGTTTCTCCAATTTAATTTCTAATAATCCTAACGCGCTGGAATTTTCCAATAATTCTTTAAAAACTTTTTCTTCTAACGCTTTAACATTGTCCAGTAATTCTCCTTTAAGCCTTCTAGAAGTTTCTTCGGACTTTTCTAGTAATTCTTCTTTAAGCCTTCTTGAGTTTTCTTCGGATTTCCTGGAATTCTCCAGTATTTCTTCCTTTAGCATTCTAACATTTTCTTCGGCCTGTCTAGAATTTTCCAGTAATTCTTCTTTTAACATTCTAGAATTCTTTTCCGATTTTTCTAGTAATTCTTCTTTTAACATTCTAGAATTCTCTTTGGACTTTTCCAGTAGTTCTTCTTTTAACATTCTAGAATTCTCTTCGGACTTTTCTAGTAGTCCTTCTTTTAACATTCTAGAATTTTCTTGAGACTTTCTAGAATTCTCTTCGGACTTTTGCAGTAGTTCTTCTTTTAACATTCTAGAATTCTCTTCGGACTTTCTCGAATTTTCCAGTAATTCTTCTTTTAACATTCTAGAATTCTCTTCCATTTTACTTAACAACACGTTAGTATCAATTGCGGGTCCAGGTATTTCGAAGAGGTAATTTTCGGGGTCTGCCTTCTGTTCCAAAATCCATTCTCTTAGCCGATTTATTAACACGCTTTTAAGGCCCGTTGTTTCCAAGTTCCATTCTTCCATATAATATTCAGGAATTGGCTTATAATATAAATCAAGTACTCCATGATATACAAGATTGGTTTTCAGCGAGCCATCTCCTAATTAATATGGACAAAACTTGTTCGATGTCATATCTAAGTGACGGAGATAACGAGGACTTATCGTATCTTTTAAAAATCTACCATATCAAATTAAAAAACTTACACTCCGAAAAATTTTTAGGTTTAGTTGTAGATCGTCAATTTCAGTGGAAAGAACATAGATGAAATGTTACCTAAACTTCAGAAAGCGATTTACTGTATACGACGTTTAAAATATATCTGTGACTTATCAACCTTGCGTACCGTTTATTTTGCGTATTTTAAATCCATAATCAGATATGGATTGATTTTTTGGGGCAATTCGATACATCTCTCTAACATTTTAATACTACAAAAAAGAGCATTAAGAATTATATACAGTATCAAAAGTAGAGATAGTTGTAGACCTTTATTTATCAATCACAATATCTTAACAATTTTTAATTTATTCATTTACGAAAGCTCGATATTTGTTTTTAATAATAAAAATACTTTCAAACAAAATGCGGATGTTCCTGACTATAATACTAGAAGCAATCTTCTGCGACCTAATGCTGCTAAAACTTCAACCTATTATAAATCATTCATGTTTACATCGGTTAAAATTTTTAATAAACTTCCTGATCAGATCAAAAATTTAGAAAATATTAAAAAATTCAAATGTGCACTAAAATCGTATTTGACTGACAACTGCTTTTATAACCTGGAAGAGTTTTGGAATACTGGAAATACTGCGACTGCTTAGTGTTTGAAATGTAAACTCCATATCTATATTATCTTTAATTACTCTTTTAATATGTTTTACATCTATGTTTTTTTATGTTTATGTTATATTTTAATGTTTTTATAATCTTTTATATCATATACACTACATGTTTTTATCCTATTTATATTTACACAATATTTTATTTTACCCAGCAAACATTTTCAAAATTAAATTTACATTAAATTTATTTTAACTAAATGTATGGTTAATGTGAATTTAACACCCTAAAAAGGCGCACTATATAAACACTAAACTGATGAAATTAAATTTATATAGAATTCCTTTTAAATTCACGTTCGTAAATTTACGCTAGATTTATATAGAATTGATGTTAAATTAATGTAATTAAATTCTTGCAGCGTTGTTAAATTTTCTTTTGTGCACTTTGTTCATTCGTTATTAATTTACTATCGTACTCATCGTACATTTTTCGAAATTTTTTTATATTACGGTAATCATTGCCACTTAATTTTCTTTTATTATTCAACATTTTTGATCTTTAATTTAAAATAGTTTGTTTATTTAGAACAAATTCAAGGTAATCCAAAACAGGTTATTAGTGTAAAGGGAAGCTGGACGACACCCAAACAGTTTGAAGCACTGTGGTTTTAAAAATATTAAATGTTTTAATATCTGTTTCGCGTATTAGTAATTTAAACATCCAATTTTTGCTTTAGCATATATTTTATGCTTTATTTTATATAACATAGAGAGCGGTAACATTTGAGGTTATACGTGCCGAATTTATTACTTTGACAGCAATCTGGATTGTCAAACTAGAGCTGTCAGATGTGCTAAAATAAACAATCCTGAACAATTCACGTTATATTCACATTAAATTTATATATTTGAATTATATATTTAACGTAAATAGGGATTTACATTAAATTGACACGAGTCATCTTCTTAAATTTACATTTTACATTAAATTTACTTTAAATGTATAATATTTTTGATCAATTTAAGGTAAATAAGGCTTTACATTAAATGAACATTAACTTCTTTAAAATTTATTTTATATTATTACTAAATTGATTTTAAACTAACCAAAATTAAAATAATATTAAATTAACTTTAAAAGTAATCTAAATTGACATTTTAAATTCACCAATGTTTGCTGGGTATTTTATTAATATGTATGTTTTTATTGTATTATTCAACGCCACTGGCACCAGAATAAATGTTTATCTATCTATCTATCTATCTATAAATTCCACACAAAAAACACGAAAAGGGAACCGTCTGCGTTTGTATCATTGTAATTTAAAATCATTGTAATTTAAAATAGCTCTTAATAACGGAAGTTTTATAGTGGTCAGTATTATAAGGAAACCGATATCGACGTTTATAAGTGAAAATTATAACAGTTTAATTATATTTTATGGTAACAATTATGGTAATATGAAGTAAGTTCAAAAACTGAAATCGTACCAAGAATAAACTGCCATTAAATTTAAATATTGGAGAAAATTTACTTCTAATAATATTTTATCCTCAAATTCCATTTATCTACTTGTAAATTTGTTTTCAATTTTTTTAATTTAAATAGCTGCTAGTAGAGAACAAATGGGCATAGTGGAGCAACCTTGTGTAGAGCTCCTCCTCCTCCTTTCACTTTTTAAGCCCCTCCCATTTAGAAGCCACTTCCCCCTCTCCAAGCCCTTCCGCCTCTCCAAGCCCCTCTCCTCCCTATCTACCTCGCCTCTCTGCCCCAAGCCTCTGTATACCTACCTACCTTCTCTCTCTTTGCTTATAATAAAAATCAAAAGTTATAAATAATAATTTATTTAGATTACAACAATTAGTACAATTAATAATAAGCACAAAAGTAATTTATTGGTTTAATTCATTTTAAAAAATAAACAATAGATTCCATTTCTACGAAAAAACAATCTATAAAATTTACATAATTATATTAAATAATTATATAAACAATAAACAAAAATTATCATACATGTTTATGATTCATGTTAAATAAATAAACCGTTTTACACCGTCTACTAACCAGAACCGGGAAAAGAATGTGTATTGAACACAAACAAGAATGAACAGGCAATTTCAACAAAAGCCGCCTGTCTGGTGTGTAATTGGAATGTATTAAAATTTTTAAAAGATATTTTATTATTAACAACAATGAGGTTTGTCCCTTTCAAAACGATCTTATTTTTTACATGTTTTTGTTTTTATAAACAATGAACTCGCAACTTGGAGATTGACGCATTAAACGATTAATCCCTAACAGAAATTAATTCAACATTCATTCCATATGGGTGAACGAATGAATCACCTACCAATTTTTGTGCAAAGTCACAATATCTCATTATAAATAGACACAGAGAATTCTCGTCGAGCAAGTCCTGCTTTAAAGTGCTGCATGTTTCACGTATAATAAAAGTATCAATTTTATACGTTTGACAAACATTGCATATTTTCTTAACAATAAAGTAATAAATTGTTATGATTAATAAGTATATAGAAATATTATAATTATAGAAAACAAAAGCACCTATTATTTTGTTTTTGTTTAGCAACATTAAAGTAGGTTGCTCCACTAAACCACATAAAAAGAAAACACTTATGTGAACACATTCTTTTAAATAATGATTTCTGTGACTGCTTGTTGATTTTTTGTTAAAATTTGCAATTCTGTTATTGAATTTTGTTCCAAAACTACATTTATCACTTTGTTGGTAATAAAAACCCTTTTTAAATTAACTGTTACTGACAATATCTTCCAAAATATGCGTCCTAAACAGACACAAAATAAAACCCAACAAAACAATTAGAATTTAGTGACCCAACAATTATAATTTAAATTTATTAGTTTGATTCATTTGAAAAAATAAACAATAGATTAATACATAACCATTGCTACGAAAAAACAATCTATAAAAATTACTTCACAACAATAATGTATATTTTCTTAACAATAAAGTAATAAATTGTTATGATTAATAATTATACATGTATACAAGAAAAAATAATATTTTCAAGGATAACCAAATAGTGGTTTATTTATATTTTAGTGTTCAACCATAACCAATCTTGCCCATTCCATATGTGTAAACGAACGAATCGCATACCAATTTTTACATTCTTTACGTTTCAATTTTAATAAACATATCTAGTGCGTGTTAGCATTTATTAATTTTTGAAGTTTAAATAATTCATTCATATAATTAAACGTGTGAATATTTCATGCATTTTTAATATTTTTCAGGCGATGCATAGAATAGTGTTTTGAAGTTTATTTGATTTTACTAGGAATGAATATTATTAAAGCATTTAACATATCATTTATAGGTGTGTACCGATTACATCCTAAAAGAATACGCATTGCTTTGTTTTGTTGCACTTGAAGCTTACTTATCGTGTCTTTTGTACACAAAATCAATAACGACATACAATAGTTGAAATGAGGAAAAATAATAGTTTCTACGTTTTAATGCGTTTGATAAATGCATTATGAATACATTGAAAATGTACACTTTTGTTAGGGACATTTAAAAAAAATGTCATCTTTCTTATCCATTTTTTCTTGTCAACAAACCGAACGGCAAAAAAATGGTTTATTCTAAACCTAAAAACCATTAAATCATTATATTTACGCACCTCATTTAAAAAAGAGAGAATGTCTATCTGAATTTTGAATTGTGTTTACTTGACGACCGACATAGTAAGTGATAAAACCAGTATACTTCCACACAAGCGCTGGGTGAAACGCGGATTCAACCAAAGGGTGCTACGGGAATACATACGTTTGACAAACATTGCATATTTATTTTTTTAAAATATCCACAGTTTATTATACAAATTCTTTCAATAATTTTTGATAAATTTCTAGACTTTAGTAATTATACAATTGCTTTAATAGTGCTTGTATCAATCTTTCTATTCCCACTTCATCAATCTCTATATATAATCTCATTCTCTGTTTCCATTCATATAGTTAGTTCTCCAGTGTACACTGGGGTACGAACATCAATGGTCTATTGAACTAAAGACTGGCGTAATTAAGTTTTCTCGTTTTAAAACTCGCAATACCGGGTTGTTAATTGAATTATATAAACTGCCCAATATTGTAGAATTAAGAAGCATAGAAGATATAGGTCACACTCTATGTTCATATATAGAAATGTTATACTTAAATGAAGATGGTAATCTAATAAATTCACAACGAATAGAATGCACGAAATCGGGTAGAGAACATATTCACGAAATATATCTCTTGGGGGACACATGTCCGTTCGTACTTTTCAAATGTGTATGTAACACGTGGGATAGCGAAATTTCTGATGTGTGGATGGATAATATAGAACGCAACATTTGGTTTATTAGATCATGGTTGCATAATAGTGAACATAGACCGTTTAAGTGGATGACTGAAGAAGAATTTCACAAGGAAAGGACTCTCAACTTCACTAGATATTCAAAAGAACGTAACCCACATATACCTGAGGTGCATAATAGTGATTTTAAAGTTCCGGAGACGTATATTCCTGCGGACTGTAATCCGAATAACTGTTATGTACTTAACTACATTAAACGTGAGCCTATAAAAAGAAATCTGATAAATTACTGACAAATTACAAAAAGGTTTATTATAAATGTTTAGATTGTATACAATGTTATAACAAAAAAATAAAAAACTTTTATCCACAATCACCTTATAATTGAACTTCGATTCACTCTTATGAACCGTATTAACCAGCATTTTATCCACGTGTGGAATAAACTTAGTTTATTTCACTAGAGAAATAAAGCCTAATTGATACAATTATTGAATGAGATTTATTGAAAAAAATTATTTATTTACATTAACATTTATATTTAAGGTAACACACAGATCACGGTTTGTTATTTTGACTTCGTCGTCATTGATGCGCCTCTTTTTTTCGACGTTTGTAGAAATCGTAACATCTGGCACAGTTGACGTAGTTGCAGGAACTGCAAATGTGTCTTCTTGCCTGGAACTAGAAGACTCTTCCTGAATTTTCTTTGCTATATTCAGTTTATTTGAGATAGAGTCTTCAATATAACTCTCTGCTATCGCTGAAGAGCGCCATCCACCATGCCGTTTGATCGTTATGTCAGCGCCTTTATTCGCCAACAAAGTTGTTGATGTACGTTTCATGCAGTGGCCCGTGTAGGTTTCCGCGTTAGGAAGTTTCAAAAACGAAGCAACTTTGAAAGGTACCTTTCCCAGTGTGTTAATTCCAACAGCCTGCGCCGTACATTTTTCATTCACATAGCGTAAAAAGAATCTGCGGTGTGGCAATGCCTTTGGACGTAGCGAAATGTACTTCTTACAAATGCTTACTGCATTAACAGAAAATCCTTCTTCGATAATGGTAAATTTACGTGAAATATTCGTCTTGGTATCAGGTATTGAAATCAATAAATATGAACCAGTATCTTTTACGTCATCAATCGTCAAGTGTGTCAATTCACAACATCTACATGCACCTGCGACGCCCATTATTAATGCAACCTAAAATAATGTAAAATATAAGTATACCGAATATTTTCAAAAAAGAAAGTTTACCTTAATCATCAAATACTCTTTATCAGGAGCTCTTATTAGAAATTCTTCAATATGTTTTCTTTCCAATACATTTGCTTTCTTCACTTTGTATCCTTTAGAAGTACTTTTCAGGAAAGCCGTCAATTTACTGTATTTTGACAAGTCTATGTTTTCATGAACCTTTAGAGTAGCCTTTAACATAGAATACTTGCTCCACATTGATGAAACCGCGTACCTTTTCTTAATATTCAAAAAATATGAGAGCATCACTTCCTCATTGATTGTCTTTACTTGGCGTTTTTCTCTCCAGTTGTTAAATTCATCAAATTCTTTTTTGTAATGTTTTTTAGACTTCTCTGGTAATAAACGCAGAGTTGCCTCTTGAGCTTCTTCAACGATTTCTGGAGGAATAGACTGAATTTCTTCCATTGCTTCCATTTTCGCCACTTTTTCGAGCAAAACGAAAAAATCAACAACACCTTAGCAACCAGCGCGCATAGCATTCTGAGTTTCACCGAGTTTTAAAAGGGACGTCACTGAACAGACATTCGATGAGATGTTTTAAATAATAATTTGGGCTTGTGATTGTGGAATAATTTGGGCTTGTGATTGTGGATAAAACGTTATATTGCAATTCGTGTTTTAGTTGCATTCTATCCACTTAAAGAAAATTAAACGCTCGAACTGCGTTCTCGCGTTTAAACATTCTTTGCGTGGATAAAATGCTTTCTAAAACACTTATACAATAAATAACTATTATTAACAATTGGTTTTATTAAAAAACGGTTGCAGTACAAATACAAAGTTTAATACAATATGTTGTATTATGCACATTATTAAACTTTAAGGTTAAGCAAATAAATAGCCACGTAAACAATCAAAAATATGGCAAATATAACCAATACAAAGATCGCCACTGAGACGACAACTATACAGCTAACAGGCGTTGGTGAATCAGGCAGTTTGCAAATGTTCGGATCATGACCAATTGTTTGCCAGCTGGTCTCGATGTCGTGACGGATAATGAAATTTCACTTTGAATGATGAATGTACACGTGTAACATTACTTAATGAAACACTGTAAACGTTTAGTCCATGCAGAACATCACTTTTTAAGTTGTAACGCGTTGGATCTTGGGAGAACACTATTGACCCGGAAATGGACTCCGACGATCGTGCGATGTACATAACACCATCATAAACGGCGGTTAGCACTATTAAGAGTTTTATAGGTAAAGCACCCATGTTCGCAGCAGGAAGTAGACTAATTATTAAATATTGGGACATTGCAAAAATGTCATCTTTCTTATCCAGTGTACTGATTACATCCTAAAAGAATACACATTGCTTTGTTTTGTTGCACTTGAAGCTTACTTATCGTGTCTTTTGTACACAAAATCAATAACGATATACGAGTACAATAGTTGAAATGAGGAAAAATAATTGTATTAAATACAAGTTTCTTAGTCCAATAGGACAGAGATTTTGATATCCGATTAAAGAACAACTCTGAGTGTATTACCTTATAAACATGATATTAAATAGTGAAATTTACATTTAGTTACAATTTACACACACACACACACACACACAAATGTTTAACAAGTTTTACCTTGAAACAAACCATGCTGATTGATTGATTACATTTTTGGTGTTAATAGGCTAAACTTTTGCACGAACTGCCGATAAGACTGTTTGAGCGTTACCATGTAAAGATTTTTCAATGATTGCAAATTCCACGCGATTGCATAATTATTATCGGTGATTTCCAATGATTGAACAACTCACTGCATCACTCATCATCATCTGAGTGCATCACCTTAAAAACATGATATTAAATAGTGAAATTTCTGAACCTTTGATAACGTATCATTTTATTAGTCAACGATTCAAATATAGCATGGAAGTGTATATATTCGCTATAAGAACCTTGAAATTCGGGTAAGTTTAGTTACATTTTTAATTACATAATATGAACTCTTAAAATTACATTAATTCTAATTAACATTTATAGGGGTTTTCCAAATTGTTCTTTGGAAATAGGGCGCTATAATTTATAACTCTTTGATGTAAGTTGTAGATGTAATTTAAAAAATAAGTTACCATTCTCATATTATATAATTTTTATTATATCATATATAATAATATATAATTTACTTCATTAAAAAGCGAACGAGGCAGATGTGAAAAAAGTCTACATCCAAGGAAGCTAAATCTTCAAGACACTTTTCGATCTCGAAAAAGGTTGTTTCCATAACATGAAGTTGAAACCAATCTTCTAATGGTTCCGTCACATACTGAGGATTTGTTCCTATGGGGTGCGAAATGTCCACGAATGATCCATTAGGTAATGTTCCACTAACTACGAATGTGACTTCTGCAAGTAATTCAATGTGTCTATTGAGAAGATCTTCGTTCTCAACCGTTTTTACAAATCGAGGAAACTAGCGTAGTAACTGTCGCCGCACATCATCCATACTTGCTCTTCATGATTAACTTTCACAACAGACACATTTGAAATTAAACCAATAAATGGTTAGGTACACAACAAGAAAAAGTGAACAAATAACCACAGATATAACTGAGATTATTGTTACTATTATACAGGAGGTAGGATCAGGGATGTGACAGAGATTGCTAATTAGATACAATAGCGTTATTAGGATAATTATATTTAACTTTGAAGGAAGCAGGTTGAGAAACGTTGTGTGGCGATATGATGTATACGTTAACACCGTGAAGAAAGTCACTAGTTAACGCATACCTAGTAGGATCTCGAGAAAACACAATGGATACGGAAACAGAGTCCGATGGTTGAGCAATATACAGAATACCGTCGTAAACCGCACTAAGCACCACCAACAATTTTACGGGTAACACTGGCTTTGTATTAGGATCGAAACCCTACGTAAGAAGAAGTTAAAGATCTCCCACCTCAATTGGTAACCTTGAACCATAACCTATTAATAACTCTGAACCATCATTCGGGGGATGTGTCTGACAACTTGAAGCACGTTTTAACATCCTTACCAGTGAGTGGAAATGTTATAAGTGGTTTGGAATTATTAACAATTCAGTCCGATAGAATTGTGAACGACGTTAGAGGTTATGTGTTGTAATAGATAAGAAAAAGTACATATGATTTACCTTGAACGTTTTAGCACTTTAGCACAAGTCTTATATGATTATAAACTATATGTAAACAATAAATAAAAGAGATTTTAGAAAATGTATTTTATTATAAACATTAATTCATTACAAATTCATTATATAACCAATAACCATTAGATAAAGCACATAGATCTTTATTATGATAGTAACATGATATTTCATTAACTTCCGGTAGAGCTGGTTGTTCTGGAAATTCGACAACTGATGTTGAAGCAAATTTTGTAAGAAATCCTTTTTTTCGCGTTTTTTTACATAAATCACTTCAGTTGATGTCACTTACCGAAGAATTTTCGGAAACATGAACGCTGGAGTCGCGCCTTAAGACCAAGCAATGCAGTAGTGATGCTTTATTAACCAATGTGCTTGTTTTGAAGTTCAGCAGGTAACTCTTTAACTTAACTCTTTCCATTTTACATATATGTAACAATTCGATGGTCAACGCATTATACGTAAACATACGATCATGTAAAATAAGATAGTAAGCAGTAGTATTCGCTGAAATACTTTTATTGGTTTCGAAGGTAACCCTAAGAACCACAGCTTTTCCAACTAGAGCATCTTTTTGTCGAGAACAGTCGATGACGATTAGAGGTGTAAGTGCCTTAAATCTTTCAGGATCCGGCAGAGGTTCGTTAGGTTTATCATAGAACGATCGTTGAAAGTTAGAATACATTTCGTATAAAGTAGCAAATCGCTCATTTTCAACATAATTAATATTTAATTGATCGTAAAGATGCCTTTCCTTATTTTTGTAAAACGAACCCTCAAAATAATTGTGGAAAGAATTTTTTAATGCAAGGTTCGTATACACCAAAGGGAAGAGCTGCGTAGTAATAGAGCAACTGCATAGGATAAATTCAGGAGAGACGCCATCCTTTTTGCTTGAAGGCTTCCAATACAAAGGTTTTTGCACTTTTTAAAGATATTTATTTCTTATTTTATTTAAACATTTATTTTCTTTAACAAATAAAAACAATTATAAAGTTTTCTTAATCAGAATCAACAATTATATAAAAAATAAAAAAAGATGTCATGTGCACTACTTCTTCATTTTTATATTTTTCTTTCTTATATTTTCTCTCCTACATTTGTTACAGTATGGAGCGTACGTTGTACAATACTCATTTAATTAGATCAAATAATTCGCGTCTATTAATTTAATTAGATCATCCGCGCCTTATTTGCACAAAAGTAGAGGGGGTGACCAAGCGATGCCATACCTACTGTCATGCGCAGCAACAATCGAATGTGTGCCAAGTTGGTATCATAGATATAAATAATGTTATTGAAATGTGATAGAACTATATCTCTATCTTTTTTTAGTTGTGGAGATATGCCAACTGTGACTTCTCTCCTGAACTTACCCTGGGGTTGTAAATGATGATGTAATTCATAACGTTTTACATTATACCCCAATTCTGTATATGCACTAACACAATCATGACATATGCATTCATCGGAGTTTTGTCACCAAATTCTCCGAACAACAATATAATTGTGGTATATTCCTTGTGGAATTCCCATCACTCTCATCATTTCTTCTGCTGCATCGCAACGTATACCACTTCGAGTTCGTTCTTTTACCACGAACAACCACTCTTCATACTGTATTTGAAGAAGCAAAGATCGATTTGTATTAATATACCCCACTGTAAATAGGTATATCTGGGTTTCATTCTTTCCAAGACGATACAGGTATAGTTACTTCTTTACGCACAAAGATTTCCCACTGTCCCCAGTTTTAACCAGTTTACATACGCGGTCGATGCAAATATCAAATAGTTTATGAAAATTATATATACTCATGTCCCATTCTATGCAAGTTTCTGTGCTGTATTGTGATAACAGAAAATTATGGTGGTTTGATCTTGAGTCTGTAAAGGTGGTAGGGATGTAGATTTAAAAGCATTCAACGTCGCTTATTACTCAGTTAGAATCAAGATGGTTTGGAGGCATCATTGGGTTCTTGAAACAACAAATAATGGTGAAATTGTGTTTTCTCGTAATGCAACTCACAATACGGGGCTACTAATCGAAAGAGTTCGACTTCCGGATACTGTTGTTATACTAAGTAAAACCAATGAAGGTTATTCTTCGTGTGCTCTTTTAGAAATTCAGTATTTAAAAGAAGATGGTGAACTCATAAATATGCAAGAAATCGGATGTGTAGATCACGACTCGGAACAACGTCATACTATTAACCTTTTGGCTGATAAATGTGATTTCGTCCTTTTCAAAGGCTGCTGCTATACACCATGGTGTGAATGGGCTGGTGAATCTGAAAGGAACATTTGGCACAATAAACCTCAGAAACCGAATTGGGTAACGTTCACGACAACGAAGTGGTTGACTGAACAAGAATTTAACAAAAAGAGAGAGCTAAGATTTCGTGAAAAACATTCTGCTGGTACTCCTAATGGTTTGAAACCCATGATGAAGGATTTTAATCCGAATAATTGTTATGTATTTAATTGTTTACGCGATTAATCATATTAAGGTTGTTGTAAACATATAAAACATACATTGCTTTACTGTGTAAGTGTAACATAAATGTCGTTGCCAATTGTTTAATTTTTATTTACGGTAACCTTAACATTTACCTACATTAATAGAGTGACCTTTGGTATCTAACCATGACCTAGAGAAGCATTAATCTTCTCAGAAAACCTAGCCTTGAAGCATGACCTTGGAAGAAAGCCGAAAGTGGTGGGGGAGGGATGTTTTATTTCATTTAACGTTTAACTTATGTGTTATACTGTTATATATTATTATACTGTGGTTATACAAAGTGAAAATAGATTTTCGATACACTTCTCCTGTGCAGGTGTAAAATTCCATTATTTGTTAAAAATGGTAAACTTATAAATAAGCAAGAATACGGATGTACAGCACATGATTTGGAACATCATCATCATACTATTAACTTGTTGCCTGATAAATGTGACTTCATTCTTTTTAAATGTAAGTGCTTTACATCATATAGTGATCGGCGTGCTGCAACTCAACGTGCACGTAACAACCTTGCAGCTGGTTTTCCTGATGGCTTGGTGTGTTATCTGATTGGGGAATTAAATGATAGTAATTGTTTATGTGGTTAATATTGTACACACTATAATAAATGCACGAAACATAAATTCTTTTATGTTTGTAACCTTCAGTCACGGTTTTAACATGCTACATTTATTTCATTAATAATAACAAAATTACAATTCATTCTCTAACAATCGATTTAAATTTTGTTGTTATAAATCATCGTCAATAACTTCCATAAGCATATCTAAATTTACATTTACCATTTTTGGAACAATATCAACGTGACTCCAAGCTAAGGTTTTTTTGTGGTGCCAGGAATCAAATACCGTTTATTCTCTACGACGGCAAGTTCAATCTTGTTTTTTCATTTCCGTATATATGTTGTGACTTAAAGACAAACATTTTACAGAAAATAACGCTGACTTCATATTCGTAATGTCCATCTAAATCGGAACCTGGACTGATAACAGAATTCTTTGCGTTGAAGGACTTGATATCTTCCAAACCCTTG